>CM056567.1:19569611-19739611 GCA_029721515.1 Synanceia verrucosa
ACTAACTTTATATCTTGTTTGTTTAATCTGCACATAAATCAAAGTGTGAAAAAAAATGTGGTTATCATTTAGCGTGGACTTCCTGTTTCCAGACTTTATGCTAAGCTAACAGGCTTCATATTTACTGCACAGAGTTGTACCAATCTTCTTATCTAGCTCTCAGCAAGAATACACATGACTGTATTTCATAAGATGTTGAAATAGTATTTTTTTTTTTCCCCGAAATCTGTTTATTGATTTTCTAAACACAAAATGTAAACATTACAAAAACATGTGGTCAGCAGAATAGTGGCAGAGTGTAAGAAATGGGCCAAATGAAAGCAACACAAGACCAAAAGGCAAAATAAAATGAAATAAAATAAAATTAATTAACTAAATAAGTAAAAAATAAAACTAGACAAGACAAAAAACTAAGGAACCAAACCCACAAGGACAAAAAAGTAAAAGAACATGGCTAAAGTATACATAAAATAATAACTGCTGGTTAGAGGATCTGTCACGCCACTGTTCAGTGTCACCAATATACCTACCGGGTCACTCAGGAATACCTGAGAGGTCCAGCTCACCATAAAGGGGGTCCCACACCTTGAGAAATTTTCTGAGGGAGCTCTGCAAAACCCTGATCTTCTTGAGTTTAACAAAATAAAGGATACTTATCCATAGTGTGTGCATAGTGTGAGGGAGGAGCTGGAGATTTCCACTTTAGCAAAATCAGGCATCTCACTAATAAAGTGACAAAGGCCACAAGAGTAGTTTCTGAAAGGGAGAGTGGTACTGTAGGTGGAGATGCACCAAAAAAGTGCAATCATTGCACTGGGTTCAATCAATTTATGAGTAACCTTGGATAAGATCCAAGATCTCTCTCCAGAAGGAGCTTAAAGCAGGACAGGACCAAAACATGCACATGGCTCACCGGTGCCAGACGATACCTATTGCAAGTTGGGTCTACATCTTGGTAGCTCTAAGAGAGCCTGACCTTCATGAAGTGAATGCAGCAAAATAATTTTGCACTGGATCAGTCCATGTTTCACACAGATGGAAGAGTTGGAAGTGAATTGTGTCGAGGGCCTCCTCCCAAAGTGCTCTCCAAGGTCCAATTCCCAAAGCTCTTTAATTGAAAGAGTGCCATCTTTCCCTTAAGGGAAGGTGCTGGCTCAAGGAATGTGTCGAATCTGTAGGTGTGTTAGGGAATTGAGGAAGTTTGCTGTTAACAAAACTGCGAATTTGAAAATACCTGAAAATGTGATGCAGACCAAATTTCCAGACAGCTGTGCGATGGAGAGGGAAGTATGCTGAGTGGGTGTTTTTTGTCCTCACTGAGGCTACTGGGGCTGAATACAGTAGCTTCACCCATGTGACAAAGTTCTTGCCAAAGCCAAACTATAGAATAAATACCTCCACTCCACAAGATCAAAGGCCTTCTCAGCATCTAATGATATGACAGCTTCTGGCACAGAGGCCATGGGATGTTGAAAAATCACATTAAAAAAGAGCATGCAAGGCGGTCCTTGTTCTTTTTAAGGATAAGAGAGATGATTTAATGTTATGGTAAGCTAACAGCTGCAAACGATTAATTGAGCATTATCAAAACAGAGGCAAATTTGTGTTGACACTTCCTGTAAAACTCAATCAGATAGCCATCCGGCACTGGGCATTTGCCACCTTGCAAGGCTGTAACAGCAACAGAGAGTTCATTCTTGGTTATTGACACCTCCAACTTTTCAACCAGGGTGAACCAGGGGAATAAAAAATTATAAAAATCCTGCATATCCAAATTAGTTTCCGATGTGTATAATAAAAGCTTTTGAATTCATCATTGATCCTTTTGGGATCAACTGTAATACCTTCCGATGTTTTAATTTGGGGGATTTGGTGAGAAGAGGCAGACTGATGTAATCGGTGGGCTAATAACCTGCCAGCTTTATCACCCTGTTCATAATAATTACTTCTGGATTTAAGGAGTAGTTTGACAGTCTTGAAATATTCCTAAACTTCCCTCTGTCCCCAGCTGATGACATCAAGCCCTGTCCTCGCTGTGGCGCCTACATCATCAAGATGAATGATGGGAGCTGTAACCACATGACCTGTGCCGTCTGCGGCTGTGAGTTCTGCTGGCTCTGCATGAAGGAGATCTCCGACCTGCACTACCTCAGGTACTGAGCTCTTCCTTCACTGCTTATGTCAGCGCTTTGCTGCACAGATGTCTGACTGTGAACCATGTCTCCCTCTTTGTTTACTCTTCCACCAGTCCTTCTGGCTGTACCTTCTGGGGAAAGAAGCCCTGGAGCAGGAAGAAGAAGATCCTGTGGCAGCTGGGCACCCTGATCGGAGCTCCAGTCGGCATCACCCTCATCGCAGGCATCGCTGTCCCCGCCATGGTCATCGGTATCCCCGTTTACGTTGGCCGCAAGGTGAGAATGGACATGCTTTATGATTTAATAGAAGAAATATATACGTGTATATATCTATATATCTATATATATATACATATACGTATATATATATATACACTATGGATACTATAGATATATATACGTATATATGTATACATGTATATATATATATATATATATATATATATATACATATATACGTATCTATATATGTATATCTATATATACATATATACGTATCTATACTATAGATCTATACGTATCTATACATGTATCTATATATGTATATACGTATATATATATATATATATATATATATATATATATATATATATATATATATATATACACATATGTGTAAATATACATTATATACGTACACATATGTATATATATATACATATGTGTATGTATATACATATATGTATATATGTATATACGTACATATATGTATATACATATACGTACATATATATACGTATATATACATATACAGTCATGGAAAAAATTATTAGACCACCCTTGTTTTCTTCAATTTCTTGTTCATTCTAATATCTGGTACCACTAAACGTATAATACAATGAACACAACAAAAAATGCAGCTGGTCACATAATACTTTATGTCCTATTTGACATTCTTAAGCTTAATTGATTCCCAGGGTATATAAGAGGCCATTTCATGTCACAAGCAGCACTGCACATGCAAAGGCCTAGAGTGGTTTCCTGCTTACATTCAAGCCGTAGCACAACTCAGAAGTTGTCAGCTCTCACATAATGCCTAAAACAAAAGAATTATGTGAAGCAACAAAGGCAGCCATCTTGGCACTGCTGGAAATTGGCATGAGTGAGAGACAGGTAGCGGAAAAACTGAAGATCTCCAAGACAGCCGTTCATTCCAACAAAAAAAAACAAGCTGAACATGGCACTACCAAATTGCTACCTGGCCGTGGCAGGAAACGTCTTTCTACCCCACGAGATGACCGTGCACTCATCCGTTCCTGTGTCAGGAATCGTCGTCAGACCTCCAGGGACCTTAAAAATGAATGGGCACTGGCGAGAAATGTGACTTGCTCGGCAAGGACAGTTC
The DNA here is from genome assembly GCA_029721515.1 of Synanceia verrucosa. Lineage (NCBI taxonomy): Eukaryota > Metazoa > Chordata > Actinopteri > Perciformes > Synanceiidae > Synanceia > Synanceia verrucosa. The sequence goes on from CM056567.1 coordinate 19,573,092, forward strand.
GAAACCGACTTGTTGAAGCTGGTTTGAAGTCACACAGAGCACGCAAGAAGCCCTTCATCAATGAAAGGCAGAGGAAGGCCCGGTTACTCTTTGCTCGAGACCACAAGGATTGGACTGTTGATGATTGGGCTAAGGTTCTCTTCAGTGATGAATCCAGTTTTGAATTGATGCCCACTCCAGCCAACTTACTGGTTAGGAGGAAGCCTGGAGAAGCTTACAACCCAGACTGTCTTGCCCCTACAGTAAAACATGGGGGTGGATCAGTCATGATCTGGGGTTGTTTCAGTCTGAGTGGAACAGGGCAAATGCAATTGTGTGAAGGCCGAATGAACCAGGTCAAGTACAGGACTACCCTTGAAAACAGTCTTCTTCCATCAGCTGGAAAACTCTTTCCTGCCTCGAATGACTGGATTTTCCAACAAGACAGTGCCCCTTGCCACACGGCAAGGTCAGTTAAAGCCTGGATGGAGAACCACAACATTCGCACCATGCCTTGACCTGCTCAATCACCAGATCTTAATCCAATTGAAAACCTGTGGAAAATCATCAAACTCAAAATGGAGAACCACAAGCCCAAAAACAAAGAAAATTTGTTTGAATTTGTCCAACAGGAATGGGCTGCTGTGACAGCAGAACAATGTCAGAAGCTGGTGGAGAGCATGCCAAGACGCATGGCTGCAGTCATCAAAAACAATGGTTATGCAATCAAGTATTAACTCTTGTGTGTATCATGTGTTTAAAGCAAACAGAAAAGAAAACATGGAATGCTTAAAAGTAGTGTTTTTGGCGGTACAATGCCATAGCTATTGATGTAAGAATTTAAGTAATTTTGGTTATTATCAAGAAAACCATGGAAAATGAATAATCCTTAGTTCTTAAATTAAACTCTCATGAGCTATTTTTGTTGTTATCATTATAATTGTCCAAACAAATGTACCTTTAGTTGAGCCAGGCATTAAAACTAACAAGAAATTGAAGAAAACAAGGGTGGTCTAATAATTTTTTCCATGACTGTATGTGTTCCTGATTAAGCTTTTATGTGTCAGTGACATGATTTTTGTATTTTCTTTGTTATTTTATTTTGTTAATGATGTTTTTTTCTGTTTTTTTTTTTGAAAGACAGACTTTCAAACTAGACCCAGCATATACAGTAAATATTGAAAAGGCAGTGAAAAAGAAGTTAGAGCTGATGAGGGGACTTAGGGATGTGTTATTTCCATGGTGTGTCATAACACTTCCTAATGAACATGAATTTTATTTCAGTGTTCATAATCTTCACTCTGTAACAGGTGCATGCCGATAATGACAAGCACTTCCTTTGTTTGGTAACGAAGATGTCTTTCACACTAAGAAACACTGTGTTTAATCTTCATGGTCAGAAACCAGAAGTGGAAAACCTCAGCGTTATGGCAACACACTCAAATAGTTTACAGCTCTGCCAGTCACTCTTTCACAATCTGGTGATTATCTGGAATTTACAGCGTTGCAGAACAAAGACCTTTCAGTAAGCCGCCTTCGTTTTAACTCAGTGTTTAATGTTTGTTTTTTGTTTTTTTTGTTTTGTTTTTTTAGAAATACCAGAAAGCACCTTCACATCCTTTGAGTACCATGGAGTAGTTTCCATTCACAGAAACAAGCACACTGACCTGAAGACAGAGTTAGTTTGGGTCCTTAAAGTGTTTCAGTTTCAAATTGTCAAATTCAAGGTCTGTGTCAAGCGTCCTAAATATTTTAATGCATACTTGAAGACATGTGCCAGCAGTTTTATATTAAGATTTGAAGATTACACCTTCTATTTAAAACATAAAGAGTCCTCAGAAATCATAGCATAGCTTTCTAAAACCCTGCTTGTGTCTTGATAGATGTGATGTTATCCTGGCTTTGTCGTATCTTCCATTCGGTTGTGATGTTTTATTATTAGAAACACAAAAAGGTCAACAAGAGGAAGTGTCTTAACCAAGGCTCCCTCCAGTGGAAGACAGAGGAAATGCAGATTACAGCTGAAGAGCAGTTCGGTGAACTGGAGACTCACTCTGTGTTTGCTTCATGTTAGAAGCTGAGCAGGTGGTGATGAACTTTGGTTGTCTTTTTATTGTCTGAATAACTCCATCTTTTATTATGTGAATCCTCCTGTTCCTGTGCGTGAATAGCTGTGGTTACTGGACGCTTTAGTGGGTATTTGTGGATGATACTGATGAGAACCTGACCAGTATCTCCACAGACTCTGACTGGAGTTACAAGATGATTTTTTTTAGGATGGTTCTGCTACTCTGATTCTGCCTAAATCACAACAGGAGAGTGTCGTGTCGAGAAATATTTGAAACCTCACATGACTATAAAGAATTTACCACTTAGAAGACTTTAAAAAACGTTTGTGAAGGTCCCAATTTTGACTTTTCTGCAGCCTTGAGAGAGTCTGAGGGAAACGAAGATAGCAGCTGTAGAGAAAGAGACCAAAACACTTTACTTGTCTTCTTTCTTCTTAAATAAAATATATACATACTTTCTGATTATATGACAACAATGACATCATGAAGCAGCATGTGATATCATGTGTGAGTGGTTAGTGACAGTGTTTCTGAAAGGAGTGTACACAAAATGTAATGTCATCAAATCAAAGTGGATGAAAACAGAAACATCAGAGAACAGGCCTAACGTAAAACAAAAGACGTCTGCTATGATGGTAATAATGTGTTTTATACTGTCATTAATATGTAACTTGTCATTTAGATGGACTCAGCGTGACGGTTTGTTCATTAGTGACACAGGTTTGTGCTCTTGTCGTCTTAACCTCATTCCCTCCCTCTCCTCTGCTGCAGATCCACGCCCACTATGAGCTGAAGAAGACGTCTCGCCACAGGAGGAACCTGGCCATCACAGGCGGCGTGGCGCTGTCAATCATCACCGCTCCTGTCATCGCAGCTGTCAGCGTTGGTAAGAAAGGCCGACTATACTATCTATTATGCGCTGTGAATCTTTGGGGCTGATGGTAAAAAGTTTGTTTATCATCATCCAGACCACAGAAATATTTCCAGACACACTGGAGAAGAGCTTCTTTACAAAATGAAAAATACTCCTCATTTATAGGATTCATGCTTTTATGTGATGAACGGCTTGTATTATGTTTCAGAGATGCAGACTTGAATCCTCTAGTATTTATTTCACTGACAAATGGATGTGCAGAGATTTATTTCTTTAATTCTAACACAAAGTTATTCAAGGACACAATAAATAATTTTTCATGTCCTCTCTGAAGGTAAAAACACAATGTTCACTGAGGAATTAGTTAACCAGGTGTGATTGTGTTCCCGTCCTGTCTCAGGTATCGGCGTGCCCATCATGTTGGCGTACGTGTACGGCGTTGTGCCCATTTCTCTGTGTCGAGGAGGTGGCTGTGGCGTCAGCAGAGGGAAGGGACGAGGTGTTCGCATTGACTTTGATGAGGATGATGGTCCAATCACAGGTGGGGAGGACAAACGACATTTCCTACTATGTCATCTATATTTATTTATTTTCTCTATAATTCCATCCATAAGTGACATGATAACAGACTCTCTATATGGGACTCTGCAGTGGCGGATGCATGGCGAGCCCTCAAGTCTCCGAGCCTCGGTGAGAGTAGTCTGGAGGGAGCGGTCAGCGGTCTGAGCACCACCTCCCCCAGCGAGGGGCTCTCTGTGGCACCAGGCACTCTGGGTGACACACCCCACTTCAACACCCTGGCAGGCGGCGCCATGGCAACACGCAGCGGCAAGTACAGCAGGTGAGGAAAAGAGACAGTATAGCTGAGCCACAACATCCACAGATCATCCTCATACAGCAGTTATTCAGAAGAAAATGACTTGTCCCATACTGAGATACTTTTATTTATTTAAGAAACAGCTGATATGGATAACTGAAGTATAAACTCAGTATACTCTGTATTTGTCCCTATAACATGTCATTTCTGTTCAACTTAAAGGCTCTCTTTAATCATCTAGGATGTTATTTCCCAGACGTCATTCCTTTAAAGGTCCTATATTGTAAAATGTGACATTTTCATTATACGGGTATGAAATGAATACTACACAAAATACAAGTATCAACCTGAAAATTAGCACAATAAAAAAATAGATAATTAACACTCACACCATAATGTCCATTTAGTAGAATTTTCCATCATATCCCATGGTCCTCCTCAGCAGGTGCTGTCATGGACTTAAAGATGGCGGAATTTCCATTGTCTTGTAGAGCACTTTAAAGACTTTTTGTACGTAATGTCTTAAAAATTTAATTAACTATTGACTTTACAAACACTACAACCCCCAGAGCAGCTGTTAACCAGACGCTGTGGCATCATTTAGAGCCTTTAGTATGTGGCCTCAAGTCAAGTCGACAGAGATGTGACCAAAAACCAATAATTATCTAAATATTTAAATATCCAAACACAGAATATGATTAGTAGTTACTGGACATACAGTACATCAGAATGCGTGAACATTTCTGAAGATATTCTGTCTGAAAACATGACCTAAACATTGGTTAATGATTTATTTTTTGCTCGTCATTCAGCACTAATAGAGAGTATTGATCTTAATGATTAATTAGAGAGTGTGTTGTCCTCCAGGCTGGAGGTGCAGGCAGGGGATCTGGCTAAAGAGTCGGCCCAGAGGGAGACAGGCAGCCTGGGGGCAGGGAGTGACTGTGCCAGCACCCGAGGGATGGCCGGATCCATCATCTCGTCCTACACACTACCTGACAGGTGATGCTTTTGACTTCTTCTGTCTTTGATCTCTCTCTCTACTTCCTGTTTTTGCCTCTTCACAAAAGTATTTTTGCCCTGATTATGGTGATTTCTGAAGCTTAAATCTTCTGTTTCCAAACAAACAATTCTCTTCCATTTCTGCAGGGAATGCACCAACCTGGAGATCCAGGTGGACATCGAGACCAAACCCAGCCACTTCTGCTTGACCAGCGAAGAGGACCTAACCCCGCCTCCAGGCTCTGCTGCCATGGCAACTGTCTCCAGTGTGGAGGAGCCTCAGGACTGCAGCTCCAGAAGGGGCGGGGCTTTGTCTGGGTCTGTGTTGGGACTGTCCCCGGGAGTGTCGATCAGGGAGGGGCTCAGGGACGTGACCCTGGCCCAGCCGGAGAGCATCCGTAGTGACCTGGAGATGTCGGACACTCAGTCAGACGACATCGCTGAGCTGACGTCGGATGACTGTGACTCGCCTCACCCGAAAAGCTGCCACCTGGCGGCCGGCCAGCAGCCCCCATCCTGCCGAGGCCTGAACCCCTCTGATGGCCTTCACTGTCCTGCGGACAGCAACGTCATTCTGTACGTCTGAGAGGACCGCAGGATCGCACAAAAACACCAAGCAGTCCCCTGCAGCTCCGTCTGAGCGCTCCTGTCCTTCACAGCTTTTCTTTGTCTTTTCCGTTTGCTGCTTTTGCGACTCACACATGCTGTCTTAAACACAGACAGGGTTTACTTTTGTTTGTCTGTCCGTCCGTCCGTTTGTCTGTCTTATCTATCTACCTGTCAATCTCCTCACTGAGTACATTGTCAGGGTTCTACCTCTGAGATTTATAAGATAATGATTTATGTTTACTCCTTGGTGCAAAATGCCTTGGCTACTTAAGCAAAAAAAAAAGAAAGAAAAAAGAGGTACACATTTTCCACAAGAAATATTGCAATTGTGCATTTATGAAATAAGGTGAAATGTTGCCAAGCACAGCAGAGGGAAAACAGATGTTTGTTGAGGAATAAGGGGATGTTTCTGACAATGTGTGAATGAATGTGGACTTTGTGCTCAACTGTCGTGGCTTTATTTTCTTCTTTTCCTCTATTTATATTCAGATGACCTTGAAATTGTATTATTTGTTGCGTGCATGAGTCTGCATGAGCCGTGCCTTGTGTGAGAGGTTTAAAAGGGCAGCGAGGGTTTGTTACACTGGTGGAAGTTAAAGTGTGCTTCAGAGGACGAGCTGCACCTGAATCTCACTTTCCCTGCACAGAGGAGGAGGAGTAGGAGGAGGAGGAGGAGAAGGAGGAGGTAGGGACAGAAGAATCACAGAAATAAATGATTGAGTTCTGACAAAGATGAGGCGAGGCCAGAGAGAAGTCATTTGATGCTTTTCTGTTCTAGTCTGTTGGACGTTTTTTCACACAGTCCAGCATGTAAGTCAAGTTTGTTTGCTCTCAGAGGTACATCAAACTTTTATCACTTCATAAATTACCCACTGTAGATATGTAGATGATGTAGATTATGTAGATAAGCATAATGTTAAATTGGAAAATGGAAAAGTTCAGCTGGTCGTGTATGCACACTGTTTGCACACTAGAATTTAGAAAAATGTTTAGAAAATGTTAATAATAATAATAAATTTAATAAATAAACAACAAAATACACATATAAACACACAGGAGTGCAGTTTTCAGGCACCTACCTACAAAATCACATTTAAACTCACTTGATTTTACTTCAGTAATAGAATAGTGAATAGAAAAAAAACAGGCAATGATTCAGATTCAGAGTCATTTCTTTGACCAACAGGCCAAAACACCGCCGGTAGTTTAATATCCAGTTTAATATAAAGAAAAACCACAAATCCTCTCATTGAAGACGCTGGGACCAGAGGATATTTTGGAATATAAAGATAATGAATTGATTATCCAAACTTTGATTATTTCAGCTCACCGCTGAGTGGACTTATTACTATTCTTTCGGCTGGAATCAGTGATGGATGTTGAAAGGACGTCTGACCTGGTGCTGCTCTCTTAGACTGGTCAGACTGGTCAGACTGGTCTCTGTCAGAACTCTCTCACTGTGCTGCTGGTTTGTGTCATAACTGGACCGCTGTGTGACAGCTGGCTGCCTTATAGACACTGACCAACACAACAAACAAACCCCAACAGGACTGCTTTAGTTTAATGTTACCTGGCTGGCTGTCCCACTGCTGTATGAATGAATGAATGAATGAATGGACTCCTGATGAATGTATTTGCCCACTTTGTTTTTTGAATGAGCACTCGTGCACTTTATCTGGATTTACCATATTTATTCTTCTCTTTCTTTTTCTTTTGCTGTTCATTATCTTTTAATATGAGTGACTGTATTCGCAAACAAAAGTCTGTGGTACAACCAAAATAAATCAGCTACCAGAAGGCCTTTTGTGTTGGATGTAACTAAAGAAGAGTTTGGCTCCAAGACATCATAGAACCACACAAATAAATGTTTTTATTTATCAGTTTATCAGTCTGTATTTTTAAACATAAAGGACATCCAAGGTGTTATTACCAGCAGTCCACTATAGTTATCTTTTTTTTTTAAATTTTACTCTATGAGTGTATCATCTTTAAAAAGTCAGTTTCACTTTTGGAGCCAAACACTTTGAATATTGATGCCGATAAGCTCTTCTCAATCGTAGTCACTAGTTTTGTATCACCTCCGTGCTTCGGTTTTAAAGCTCTTCTACCATGTTTTTCTTTCAAAGGAATCAATTTGGGAACCTTTTTTCATCTCAGAGTAGCTTGATGGATTTCGCTGCTCATCTAACTCAGCAGTGCTTTGTTTGGTCTGCACCTGCCACATGTTTCTGCCTGCCTGCCTGTAAGAAAACACATGAATGTACCACAGACCTGAACTTCCTGAAAGCCTCTGAATGTGTGTTAATGGAAATGTCCCCGTACAAACACAGGTGGTCCTGTCTTTATTTGAAAAGGTTTTAGAGTATATAGATAGCAATATTTAAGTGTTATTATATTGTTTGTGTATCTCCTGTCACTGTTAAAGCCCTGCCCTGTGTGGGGTTGGACATGCAGGACTGTGAAAGACAAAAATAAATAAACACAATCTGATGTTGCACCAAAGCACAGAGTCATTGTCAATTTGAATAGCTGCATAGCAAAGGAAAACACTCAAACAGAAAACTATTTCAGTTTACCACAGAAGTCATGAGAATATGAACATAATATTGGTAAGAAAAACTGTTCTAAGGCATTAGATATGTAATTTAGAATTATTTTGATGCTTTGTAACAACACATTAGTTAAAGTTAAAATGTGCAGTTTTTTTTGGGAAAAAAAATGTCATTGTGTTGAAATGAAACAATAATGTGTACCTTTATCTGGAAAAAACAATGATCCATTTTTTTAAATTTTGCACGCTCCAAACCTGTAACGAACTTATAATTCTAAAAAATCAAAAATGTTGATAAATGTACAAAAAAGCTTCAAATGAACACTCCAAGAGGTTGTAAAGAAAACTGTACATTCCTGTGTGGATCATACACTCCGGGGCAGAAGGTGGCGGTAGTGCACCATTAAGCTGGAAGCCTACCGTCGTAAAACACGAAGAAGAAGACACTTCACAGCACAACCTCTCATTTGTCGACAGTGTTTTAATCAACCGTAAAGTGAAAGGAAGGTTAAAGTGTGTCCTGCACAACACGGTAACTACATTTTTTTTATGTTTAACGTTTTCCAATAGCGTGTGGCTTAGGTGGTAACAGTATAGAGCGTGTTTATTTTTTGATAAAAGTATGAGTTTATAAATCGTATGAAAGCAGAGCGGCCTGTGGTTAGCATAGTTAGCATAGTTAGCATGAACAAGCTGTCATTGAAGGAGACTCTGCTCCTGACATGACGGTAACATACATGATAACACGGCACGGCTTTCTAGGAAGACCCTAGTTCATGTGGAGATATATTAACTTAAATGTCACACATAAAACTTACACTAAATAGAGAAGGTTATCCAGCTAGCTATTAGCTAACTTCGGTACCAGCTAGCTGTTCGTTAACTGGCTAATTGTGATATTAGGCCTCAGTTATATAAAACAGAATTCATTTCAGTTTTGTTTTAGCAACTACTACAGTTTTAGAGGTACTCTGGATTAATTGGTTATTGCTGTATTTCTCTGTACGCCTTATCTCATATCCAGTGACAAAAGCCTTCGTAATTATCCACCTGAGCACAGTGAAGTGTGTTACAGTAACATTACACAGAGGAACAAATAAGTGTTCATCTGGTCCCTGGTGTAGCAACAATATACAAATATACAGAACAGACGTAGGACTAGATGCAGGACAGTGCACAAACACACAGTGCGATAACAACAGTAGAAACATATAAAATCACATTGTGGTAAATATTTGTATGTAAGTGTAGATGTAAATACTTGTAAACCAATGTGAAGGGATGGTACAATGGATAACAGTAATTTGGCCACTGATACGATATGTAGTATTCACCATATTATACTATGTTATGTGTAAGTTCAGATTTTTGCATCATATCTATATTCTCTAGATTAATATACCCAAAAGAGCCATGACTTTATCATACTATCAATGTGGTGTTCACTGACTTTGAACTTTTGAATCGCTACTACCTCTTTAGGTCTCTTTGTGTTTTTGTCTCCATATGCTTTTTTATATATTTTTTTTTATTCTATTCTTATTTTAGAGTAAATTTTGATTTGCCTCTTAGAGTTTATTTCTTTTACTTTCTCTATTTATCTGTGCTATTGCTGTACTTGTAATACTGCAACAACCTCATTTCCTCACTGGGGATCACTAAAAATGTGTCTTATATTATTTTATCTATTTAAAATGTTTCTGTCTGTTCTCTTTGTATAGTCTGCAGTGTAATAAGTGATAAGTAGTAACATGGTAGTGAGAAAGCACTCCCTTGTTATGGACTTTAGCTTGCAAGGACAGCTATCAAAACAGGTTTTGTCCTGCGTCACGATGCACTGCTGTGTCTGAGATGCTCACTGGCCGTGTGTAATAATGTTTGTTTGTCTCCTTTTCATCCTGTTTGCATCATCGCCCTTTCCTCTTCGTCTCCTCCTCCATCAGCAATCATGCCATTTCTGGACCTTCAGTCGCGGCTCGGCATCAACCTGGACAGTTGGATACTGCTGCAGAGCGGACCGCAGCCCCACAAGCGGGCGTCACGCTGCCATGCCTTTGAGAAGGAGTGGATCGAATGTTCCCACGGCATCGGGCAGACCCGTGCCAAGAAGGAGTGCCAGCTGGAGTTTGAAGACTTCTATGAGTGCATGCACAGGCAGAAAACAGTAAGTGTCTTGCTGTGAATGCTTGATGACTTCAGCGTTCACTGAGCAGATAATGAAGTATTTCTGAATAGCAGTGCTGGCTGCTGTGTCATAGTTTGAGAAACTGCAGAAGCCATGATAATGTTGTTATATTAGGTTAGGTATTGTATAGGTAAGGACACAATACCTAATATTGTGTAAATGGATGCAACTGAGCTTACTCACTATAATTTGTCATCATAGTGGAAACAGTCAATATGCCAGCAGGCAATGAAAGTTCATCCTGTGAACACAACGTCTTTTGTTAAGTGGATCTTTTTCTGGTTGACCTGCTAAGATATTAACTCAGTGTCAGAACAAAAAATATGCAGTCATTGTTCACTTTAGCCAAATTACATGACTCATAGTAGATGTAATTGCATTTTTTTGGTCATTAGTCAGATTCAGAAAACTGTCAAAGTGAAAATTATGCCTGTTTCTGTAGAGCACTGCAAAAAAATGCTTCCATTGTGGTGGGACTACTTTATCTCTTAGGGCCTGTATCAAACAATAACTTGTATGACATCACTGAGTTTGTCAGAATCATTTCTGTCTCCGGATGAAGTAACCATGCTAAGCTTGTTTGCTCGGATTTAAATGTTATTTCATGTAACAACCGCCCAATGGCTTTGGGATTTGAGCCTTTATTTGACAGTTGATTTGTCAAATTAAACTGCCTGATTCTTGCATAGAGTTTGTTGTGATGGAGAAAAAGAGATGAGCATGTATCAAGCAGGAATAAAAAAAGAAGTGCATTTAGAAAGAAAACCTTTGCCTATGTTTAGTCGTTTAAATGATGTCAGAGTTGAACTGAGGTCAGTCATGATGGCTCTGTGTCAGCAGAGGAGAGTCGGGTGGATACTCACTGTGAATGTGCTGAGCAGGAACAGCCTCTTCTTGATTAGCCCATCAGTCACCTGTCATTGCTTCAGAACTTGATGGCGATGAAGTGCTGATTTAAGGTGAACGTCAACCTCAGGCTGACATGAACCTCACATCAGTTTAGGATGTATTAAGGTTGAAAGGTTGTTGTTAAATAGCTGTACATAGCTAATACTAGAGTTGCAAACACAAGACTGCATGTGTCTGTTAGATTTTTAATTGTGAGCAACAGATGGAAATCTACATGTTTACAGCACAGAACTAAGGTAGAGAGCTGTTCTCCAGTTTCTCACAACTTCTCATGGTGAAAGGTTAAAATCACGGCTGTCTTTGGCTTATAGGAAGAGAAACACAAAGGTGGAGAACTTTCTCTCTCCTGACTTTATCTTCCTCCTCTCTCTATCTTTGTTAGTCCATCCTGTTGTCATGCCTCCACACTCAGCCTCCTCTTCTCTTCCTCCCTGCAGCACCAGAGGCTGCATGCCATCCGTCAGCAGCGTGACAAGATGGTGAAGGAGGGCACCTACACACCACCAGCCTGCCACTCAGGCAAGGCCGACCAGTCACCATGAGGGAGCACACAGCTGTCCACTGTCCTCTTCTTGTTTATAGTAAATCAGATATCACTATTTCCTGTTTGCCTGTACAAGTCCTAAATAAATGTTATCATAAAATATCTTCTTGTCTTTTCCTTCCCTGTCTTCTATTTCTCTCTTTTCACGGTGCACTGAAATGTGTGCAGAAGCTGAGAATGAAAGATGTATTATTAACAGTTATATACTTAGAACAATTGTAAATATTTAAGGAAAGGAAAGGTAACTTGAAATAAGTGATTAAATTAAGTTAATTAAATAAAGTTAAAGTTAGTTAAATTAAGATTAAGTTAGTAAATTTATTTTAGAGCGGTATTTTTTAGTTACTTTGAAGATGGAATATTTAACATTTTTAAAAAAGTATGATATGTTGAACAGTGTTGCATGATGTTACAGATAAAACAGTGTTGTGAAGTACTTAGATTAACATCCTCTCTGGCAGCTACAACATTAAAACTCTATGAACACATTAATGCATCAGTAATAATAACCACGGCACGGTGGTGCCCCTGGCTGGAGTTGAGTGTGGAGTTTGCATGTTCTCCCCATATCTGCGTGGGTTCTCTCCAAGTACTGCGGGTTCCTCCCACCATCCAAAAACATGCATGGGGATTAGGTTAACTAATATCTCAACTGGAGCCAAAAAGAGTAAACTGGAGATGAGGAGTGAAACCTCTCCAACAAACTTCCAGCAGTCCAGCTGACTTTTTCTGCTCCTTTGATCACAAAGGTTATGTATCTGCTTTCAATGAAGTACATTATCATTATTACGTAACATATTCAGATATTCAGTGTAGTTTTTATAATATGACATATTATTACATTTTATACACTATACCAAGACCTTTTTTAGCAATGACTTTTAAATGACCTTTTCTACACTGTATACCAGACAGGGAGTGGTGCAGCTGTTTCCTCACAACTGGAGAGTCTCAGGTTCTGGTCTGATCTGGGTCCCTCTGTGTGGAGTCTGCATGTTCTTCCTGTGGTAGAGTGGGTTCTCCCTGATTCTCTCTTGTTCTATCCAGTGTGTTTAGTGTTTCTACTGGAAACTAGTCGTGCTGTGAGTGATGACAGGTTTAACAGCACCACAGCTGGTTAAATACCCACTGGTAAATGATTTAATGTCACCCATCCAGCTGTGCTTGTTGTCATACACTATATTATACCCAGCTGTTTCCCTGCTGTGAATGGACATTTTAACCACAGTCCAATTTCTTAACCCACTGACCTAATTTTAGTAAATTTCACTAAATGGGTTGAGCAGATAAAAGCTGGACCACTCTGATGGGAGACTGATATGACTGCATGCAATTTGACATGCTTGACTCAGTAACTAAAGTGTTTAACTGGGACTGATGGGATTAGGAGGCTCCTCGAATCTCCACAAGATGGAGCCAAGAGCTCAGACAGTACAGGAGGGAAAACCATAAATTTTATAATTTTCTGCTGTATTAAGCAAAAGTTACTGCTCTAGTTTTTAAGCTCAAATCACTACTTCAGTTTCAACTTGGTTTTCACTAAATACATTTAAATGAAATATGAATTGTCCACCGTTATTACACAACTGGCACAAGACCATGTGAGGGTTGAAAATAAATTTAAACTGAGCAGTTACGTTCGAAAATGTGACAGTTTGTTATATTAAATATGCAAAGAGGTTAACAGAATTTGGTTAGTGTGAAACTATCTAAGTTTGGTGAGGTCCTCTGGAGAAACAAACTTAAAATCATACGAACCAATTACTGTTCCGTATGACAAAACGTAGCTGATCATTTATACAATAGGAATGTTTTAGTATCACATCTTTCTCTCTTGATCCCTGTCAGGCACAACCCTCAGTTTAATACCAACAGTATTTTCATATCAGATCATCATCCACAGAAATATTAGCTAAATACTAAAGACTAGTTACACCAGGTCAAGCTGAATGAGAGTGTTTGAGTGACAGAGAGTGGTGCTGAAGTGGCCTCGGCCCACAAACTAAACTAAATACTCAGTTTAATGTCACATCTGATCCATTTAACTGCTTTGAGAGTTTTGACTTTATGCTTGGCTTTGAATGACGCACACAGTAAAGCATTCAGCCTGCTTGTCATCTTGAAATCCAAATTAGCTTCATTAAATTGAAAATTACATGTATCATTAATAATGATGGTGCTAAAAGATCCATGACTTTCTTTATCACAAGGTTTCAGGCGTTAAAAGTGAATTTTTATCTAAGTTCACAGCCAAATGCTCCATTGCCGACAGTTGTAGCAGTAGACTGACTGTTTATACTGAAAGATTATCAATACAGTATTGTTCAATAATTAACTTCTAATGAATGAATAACCAGTGATAGTAGTGAACTTTATGTTTATCGTCACAGGTCATGTGGTCAGCTGTTTGATTGAAGCGACAAGGGCACAGATCTGAGATCTGTTGAGATGGAGGATTATCCTGCACCACCAGCAAACACACAGCAATCCCAGTGATACCCAGCTGCCCCAGAGCCTGATCAATCTGAGCGTCAGATGCTTCAACTAGTGTTAGAAAGGTGCACTCTCTGCCAGGTGTGTCTGCAACAACCACAGCACTAACAGCTGACTAACCCCCCTGTGTAGACGGCAAGGCTTTCACTGTTTCCTCACAAATGCTATCTCACACTTGATTTTAAGGTATGCAGCTGCAAGTCTACCCGCGTTTTAAGAATTCACATGTGTAGGTGGTGATGACCTCATCTCTGTGATCGCTTGTGGCTCCACAGTTCAACACTCCCTTTATGGCACTGTCAAACAGGCAGTAGGAGGTGTTTTGAGAAAGTGTGAATGAGAGGTCCTTGCAGTGTGCTGCATCAGTATGGATAGACTCAGAGATGCACAATCATAACAGATCTCATTATCTCCTGGCTGAGATTACCAGATCATTTTTCACTAACTGCTCTAATCATGTCAAAGCCAAGCGACTTGTTGAATCAAAGTCCAGTATTCCCTCCTCCTGAGGGAAAAATCTGCCTCTTTAGCTGCTAAATCCTCCACAAACGCAGTGGTGGGTTTTTACGTACAATGAGAGTGATGAGACTGAACCAAAACTGTCAAATTTTACACTGCATATAGCCTTTGTTCATATTGTTATGAAATATGTATGTAATACATATGTATGTGAAAAATAGATTTTTGCAGCTTTGAAGGGTAGGAGTTCTTTGCATGGAGAAAAAAGACTGTTAAAGACTGCAGGCTTAGTGTGTGTCTTACAGTGGCGTGTCCAGACTTTTTTTCACAGGGGTGGCCCAAGTGGAGCACTAAATCATGCAGGGGTGGCAGGATTAGATCATATATCAGTCACTGCACATGGGTGCCCATGCTCCTCCGTCAACATTGCATCAGTTCATCATTTTTTGTCTTTTATGATTAAGTTGACTACTAAAGTTACAGTCTTAAATGTTAGTATAAACTGAAATGTAAATCAAACTCATAATCACGACACAACTGAATGGGACAATACAAGTGTATGTTAATATTTTATTTTTTATGAAAGATGCAAAAATAAACACAATGCAAAAATATAAATCATAATATAAAATGCTGACCAAATCACTGACCAATGCAAACCAAGTCACTGACGATCAGATCGTCCATCATGCAGGGTGGCACCTGGGGTGGCCAATCAGATTTCAGGGGTGGTGCATGCCACCCCAGGTCTCCCACCCCTAGACACGCCTCTGCTAACATTAATACGCGAACTGGACCGTCCACAGCCTCCCAGAGGTCAGTCCAGACTGTCAACACCTGACTGGAAGCAGCAACCTAAACACTCCTCTCCATCTCTCCAGCTGTAATCAATTTGCTTGTTTTGAGCTACTCCCTCTATTCCTCCAGCTGTTTGGAGAGGGAGGAGTGTGTGTGTGTGTGTGTGTGTGTGTGTGTGTGTGTGGACGGATTATAAAAACCCAGATTAATTCTATGTCGTGTGATGTAAAAGTACAGATTAGCTGCAGCGCTGCTTCTAGTGTAATCCTGAAATATATGTGAATGAGCGGCCACTCATTTACATATACATATAGATATATGACTGAATAAGTGAACGCCCTGTTTCCCCTTTGCTCCCTAAATTCAGAATAACTTTGTGTGTGCGTGTGTGTGTTTGCGTGTCTGCGCGCGCATGTGTGCGTGTCTGCGCGCGGTGCTGCTGAGACCGGATGACGCAGGGTTAAAACCGAAATTTTAATTTCCGCGACATTTAACACACTGGACATGGTTTAAGTGTCAGAGAGAGAGAGAGAGAGAGAGAAGAAGAAAGAGAGAGAGAGAGAGGAGGGCTGGTGGGGGTTGCTGAGAGGAGAAAGCAGAGAGACGGAGGGGGGACGGAGGAATAGCAGGACAGCCATTAGCACTCCACATCGCTCCGCTGTTCTCACAGCCTCTCCCTCCCTGGACTGTGGTGTCGGTCCGGTTCTGGAGAGCGAGGTGACGGAAGCCCGAAAGGTGGAGCAGCGGAAACATCCAAGCTTCCATCCATCCACACCCTTCCAGAGAGGGGAGCAGCGGCGGCAGCATCACCGGCCTCCGTCGCTCTGTGCTCGGACTCCAGCACCGCTGCTGCCCGGTGAAGGTAAGCGGCTCCGGAGCTCTACACGTAGCCGCTGTGTGTGTTTATATCATCATAACATGTATCTCCAATACATGTGGAGCATGGTGATGATATTATAATGAGGAAAATGAATTCTTAGAAATCAAAGCTGAAAGCTCGAGGCGGAACGTGACGATCACCAGTTTATAAACTCACAAGACCAGTCCAGAGACACAGCTGTTTAATTATAGTAATAAGTGTTATAACCTGGACCTCACGCTCCATAGGCCTGTGAAGGTGTTTCCCCTCACAGAGATCAATAAGGTGTTGAGCAGGCTCCACGCTGGTTGGCATCGAGATCAGTGGTTTCTATATATCTTGTGGTTTGTGTGGAAATCAGCAGCGGTCAGTCAGTCACAGAGGGTTTCTGGGTCGAGAGGAAGCTTGTTCCCACTAATGAGCCGCTCAGCAGCAGAGGCATGGAGGCAGCATTTCTGCGACAGCGCCTGCCACAAATGGACAAATGTAATTTGTTGGTGCTATCCATCCGATCCGAGGCTGGGCCGATGTGTGGACAAAGAGCCCTGCTGGTCTCTATGTCTGAGGTCCATTCATGCAAACACATTGCCTCCTCACACTCAAAGGGACGGACGGACAGACAGAGAGAAAGGGAAGGCATGCGTGCAAAATGTATGACATGAAACACCAGCTGCAGAAATTTAATGTGCACAAGCACACACATTTATTGATCTGTGTAACACCTCCACCTCCTCCACCTGCTGTATGACTCCCTGTGGACTCCACCACTGCAGGCTGTCGGTCTGTCTGGAAACCCTCTGATATTATGCAAGGTGCAGACAGAAAGTCTAGATTCAAGCCTCCCCTCCTGCCGCTTTGAAGCAGATGGTCAAATGTGCATCCATCTCCCCGCAGCCTTATGTTGCACCATCAACATGCAGGCTACTATTCTCCTCAAAATAACAGATTCATAATTCATTTTCATTTCATTCTTCAATAATTCTGTGACTCTGTACTGGTCGTAGACTCACCCCCTTACTACTGTATGTTATGGCACCAATGTACTGCATATGTATGGGTCTGGACCACATGTATTATGGAGTATGTGACATGGTTGTGTATTGATTTATCAGGAGATTTCTGCTTTATTACCAGTGAAAATACTAAAACTCATGAGATCTGTGAACAATAGGTCCTGGAGGTGACATCTCCATTCCTTATTTTGTCCAACTCCACAACCCAAAATCTGAATTTAACAGAGGAAAGCAGCAAATCCTCATATTTGAGACACTGAACCCAGCAAATGTTTGGCATTTTTTATGCAAGACTTAAACTGATTACAGAAACAGCTTTTTCTCTACAAAACTAATCAAGAGGCACGTGACTCCTTAATGAGGTGAACTTTAATCAGGTCATCATTTTTTGATGCTAAAGAGACAACATTAGAGACATTTACATTGTTTTGTATAACTGAAGTACATATTTGTCATCAGCTTGATCCTGACTCCCATTTTTGCAAGGTTTGGATTAATCCATTATATATTTCAGCACCATGTTTGTTACTGAAATGGTCCCTCTCTCTGTGAAATGCTTGACTGGCAGCTCCATCCTCCCTCCCTCCGTCTGTCTGTCTGTCTGTCTAGCCAGCAGTCTCTGTTGGTTTGTTCTCCCTGCAGCTCTTTGGTATGCACACAGCATCTTATCAGGACTGAGAGAAGGAAAAAATGGAGACAGAGAGAAACAGATTTCTTGTGGCTGTTGTCTTTATGATATCTTTTGGACTTCGTGATGCTAATAATGACGTCCTGGAGCTGTAAATATTGAGACTCCACGCTGCTCCTCTCCTCTTATTTCATCCTTATGCTCATACTTTGCTTTCTCTCTCACTCTGCCTCCAGTGTTCCCCGTCTTTCACCCTCACTTTAATTAACTCTCACTGACCAGTCTTGCTGAGCTGTAGTATTGTTGGCAAGCCAGTGTTTGTGTCTCTATATATGGATGTGTATTAATATGAGTGTGTGGAGTAGTTGAGTCCAGCCATTCATTTCTCCACTCAGTCAGTCAGTGTGACTCATGATGACTGGCAGCTCATTCATCCTCATACTCTACTTACTAGCTACACATTTAATAACTTTTTAAATAACAATTTTGCATTCATGAGTCATTTATAAGGACGGCACAGTAGTGTAGTGGTTAGCACTGTCGCCTCACAGCAAGAAGGTACAGGGTTCGATTCCCGGCCTGAGGCCTTTCTGTGTGGAGTTGTCATGTTCTCCTCATGTCTGTGTGTGTTCTCTCCGGGTACTCTGGCTTCCTCCCACCATCCAAAAACATGCATGAGGATTAGGTTAATTGGTTAATTTAAATTGACCGTAGGTGTGAATGTGAGTGTGAGTGGTTGTCTGTCTCTATGTGTCCTGTGATGAACTGGAGACTTGTCCAGGGTGTACCCTGCCTTTCACCCTAAGACAGCTGGGATAGACTCCAGCCCCCCATGACCCTATGAGAGGATAAGAGGTAGAAAATGGATGGAGTCATTTATAAGTGCAAGATAAAGAAATCTGACTCAGGCAGACCCAGATCAGAGGCCACGGAGAACACATAGAGTAATGTTGGATAATTAACAACAATGTAAAGAACTAGTTTGATGAATATTTGCTTTCTTGCTGAGAGTTAAACAGGACGAGTCTTCACCAGTCTGTGTCAATACTGCATTCACATCATGAGAACTGGAAAAACACCTGTTATTCCTCATCGGGAGTGTTCATGCATTATTCCATGATGGTCACCCTCCTGCCAGCCTCGTAATCACACTTATTGAATTGTCTAAATTGCTGTAATAAATATTGAAGATGTCTATTAACAAGTGAAAGGAGATTAAACAAAACATAAGTCGAGCTGAAACTATTGAGCTATTGTGGTTTTGCAGTTTCATGGCACCAGCTGTGCCTTTCACAAAGCTGGATAGTACAGTGGTTAAGACAACTGACTGCTACACAGGAGACCGGGGCCGAAGACTAGTGAACGTCAGAGCCACTGTCCAGGATGAAACATTGAAAATCCAAGAAGAATACATCAGGAAAATGGCCCCAAAGGATGAACTGCTCAGTGAAAGCCTCAGGCAGCAGAAACCTGAAGAGTGTGAGGAGGGTGAGGTGCAGACAACATGGAGGGACAAGCCTCTACATGACATGTTCCACCATCAGATAGAGGAAGTGGCTGATATCAAGAAGACCTGCCAGTGGTGGCGTGCTTTACACCACTGCATCTGACACTTTGCATTGCACTTGGTGATGTATGGCTTGGATGCAGCTGCTCGGCCATGGAAACCCATTCCATGAAGCTCTCTGTGCACTGTTCTTGAGCTAATCTGAAGGCCACATGAAGTTTGGAGGTCTGTAGTGATTGACTCTGCAGAAAGTTGGTGACCTCTTCACACTATGTGCCTCAGCATCCACTGACCCCGCTCCATCAGGTTACGTGGTCTACCACTTCATGGCTGAGTTGCTGTCGTTCCCAAACACTTCCACGTTCTTATAATACAGCTGACAGTTGACTGTGGAATATTTAGGAGTGAGGAAATTTCATGACTGGATTTGTTGCACAGGTGGCATCCTATCACAGTTCCACGCTGGAATTCACTGAGCTCCTGAGAGCGATCCATTCTTTCACAAATGTTTGTAAAAGCAGTCTGCATGCCTAGGTGCTTGATTTTATACACCTGTGACCATGGAAGTGATTGGAACACCTGATTCTGATTATCTGGATGGGTGAGTGAATACTTTTGGTAATAGAGTGTATATACCTCTCTCATGTCTGTGTTCTGAGCACCCTAGCTTAGCATTAACTACAGTAAACAGCTAGCTAACGTTGGCGTAACACCACATGTGCAGATCAGATGTGTTTTTCTGCTCAGCTCTGTCTTATGGACTTGGTCTGTCTGCTGAGCATGGTGGTCAGCGGCTGGTGGAGCGATGCTACGTTGCTCTAATGACACGAAGATGAGCCCCGGTAGTTACGACCGTTACTCTGCAAGTGTCTGGTTTTCTTCCTCTGACTCTCCCTGACCTTTTTTTCTCTCATTATAAATCTGTTGCTGCTGCCTCTATCTCTCTGCTTCACATCACTCCTTTCCTTCTCTTTAGTCAAGCATCCAGCTTCCAGCATGGATATGTGTGCATGTGCATGTGCGTATGTGTGTGTATAGGAAACCAGTCAAAGGTCACCTTAGAGAGTGGGAACTTTAGTGGACATTTATCAAACATCTTTGATATTGTAGTGGATCAATCAAATTAAAAGCCCTTATTGTCAGTATATTACAATGCATACCATGTAATTAGGATCGCTGCTCCACATGATGCTTAGTAGAAAATAAAATAGTCAAGATCAAAAAATAAAATAGAATAAAACATAAAGGTTTGTACATCAAGCACTACACTATGTAAGGCACAGCTATTGCTACAAAATGCAGTTATTGCACATTGCAGGAACAAAATTATTGCATGTTTATTTCTATTATCTGTTATTGCACAGAAAAGAATATGTTTAAAATATATAATACTGTGTATTGCTGCTGGGATAGGCTCCAGCCCCCCCACAACCCTATGTGAGGATAAGCGTCAGAAAATGGATGGATGGAATAATATGTATAATATATAGTATAAATATGATTAAGTTATACTTAGTGTGTCAGCAGTTGTACAGAGATTATATCAGAGATGCACGTTAGAGTGGTGAGGTAGTGTTATGATTTAGATATAGACAGTATAGATTTGATCCAAAAGTAATAATTAACTGGAGGGTCTCATTGGACAGGAAGTGATCTGACCCTCTGTCACACTGCTCCTGCAGAGTTTCTGCTGGTCGCTGCTTCTTCCTCTTCAAAGGTCTCTTTTTCTCCTCACATAGCTCTAATGACACGTTTCGGCTTTGAAGCCACAGTTCTGGCTCTATTTATAAAACTGCTAGTTGCAGTGGCACTGACTCACTGTCAGCAAGCAGCAGGGAAGCTGACTTCACACACACACACACACACACACACACACACACACACACACACTAGAAACACCAACACTAGGACAGAGACGTAAACCAGAGAACTGCAGAGGATTCTGGGATGGCTCTAAAGGCAGCGTTGCCATGGAGCCAGGGATCCAGGAAGTGGGGCTCTGCCAGCGGTCTAGCCAGGGGCCAGCAGCAGGAGGAGGGGTTTTGGCAGCACACATGGAAATCCCAGCCGTTGTGTCAGAGTCTCTCATCGAACACAGAAACATTCCCACCCTGTGACATGGCTCAGCTCTGCTCTTTGGCAGCAGTTAGTCCCTCTGTGAAGTGCTCTCACTTTTACAGGTTAAGTTGGTTGTTTGTTGAGTTCCTCAGAAGCTAGAGAGGCCGTTATTTAACTGTTTTTTTAACTGTTCGTAGCTGTGATACAAAGATCACTGGTGGATTTGGGGGCCGTTATTCTGAAAGACTTAATATCCATTTTGAGGAAACAAAACTAAAAGTTCAGTTCAGTAAATCATTCCCTCCAGAGTTTTTCTGTAAAGATGATCATTGTTTATTTTCCTTTTCATCCATTTCACGTCATAAATTAATCCTTTAACGATGCTCTTTGGTGGATTATTTGTTTGCTGAATTACAGGAGAAGCTTGGACAGATTCAGAAAAGATGGTTAGTCTAATTTTATCAGTGTCTGTCTTTAGTGTCTACCCCCTATGCCTTAGACAGAGTGAAGTTGCTCTCCCTCTGTGTGTTTTGTAACCAGAGCTTCTTCTTGCTTTGTTGACATTGCTCGACCAGCTGATAATACTATTGTTACAGAGCGTCAAAGCTTCACTTCCCCTCCAGGTTAACACTCTCAGGACTGTTAGCACAGTTAGCTGCTAGCTACTGGCTCAGCTGCTTCCATGTGGAGGCCATAGATATGCTATTCCTGTACCTTTAATTAGCACAAATCACAAATAATACGTACATCACTGCTGACCATTTTTAGATTTATCCTGTAGAGTTCAGATTTTCTTTTATTGTATTCTTATCTTTATCCAGAAGCCAATGGTTTTTGTTGATTTATTTCCATGATTTAAGAACAAATATGGAGATTCTAGATACTTGCTGCATTCACTCCATCCTTTTATGAGAGAAATGAAAGATAAGTCATCCTTTCAGCTGTAATTGTAGGTTGCTGAGGAAAGTCTTCCTTATTAATTAAGTCTTCTGATTTTGTCAGTTTCAGACACAATGTTGAAAATGATGTCAAATATAATCTGATGTGATTTACAGTGAAACATAACAAATCACTGCTCTTACAGTCCTCTTCTAAAGATATGTTCACAGCTGAATATCAGACAACCAGAGATATGAAAAAATCCTAAACTTACTTTATTGTCACATATATACAAATAGATACATGGAATTTGTCCTCTGCATTTAAGCCATCCTTTAAGGGAGCAGTGGGCTGCTATATAAAGCACCCACGACCACTCTACCCACTGAGCTACAGGTATTTCAGCTTTACTGGATTAAATTAGATTGTAGGAAGCAGATGATGAGCTGGATTCAGACTCATGATAAGAGCATCTCACAGCAGACACTCACTGATGTGTGACTCCCTGTGGAGCTGAAATATAAGAGCCAGGAAAAAACAATTCATCGTCTCCGGACAGCTATTGATTTCAAGACGCTCCGATGGACAGATCAGATCATCAGGTCCCTCGAGTCCACACACACACACACACACACACACATACACACAGCAAGTATTTACTGTCACTTTCTACATTATAATAAATAGGTATTATGCATTAATGTCAATAAACAGTGTCAAGATGGATGAGGAACAGACAGAGAGACACAAAAGGAGAGAAAGAAGTATTAAATGAGAGGCTTATTGACTTTTCTTTAAATATAGAAACACTAGAAGATCTTTGAAATCTCATCTCTCTGTCTTTAGTCTCTGCTCCTTGTGTTGTCTCAGCTGAGTCTGTTGAATAGACACCGTTATTAAATTCTCGGTCTTTTCCATCCCTCCCTCTAACACACAGCTGATAGGAGTTTGACTTGTTGGTAAATTTTAAGTAAATTTGAACAAAATCATTTTTTAAAAAAAAGTTAGAAAATTACTTTTTAACAAACATTTATAATGTGTTAAAAGTTTCTATACAGCAAACCAACATACAACTATGATAAACATTTATTTTTTAAGTAATATGAAACAATTCATATATGTCTGTTTAAATGTGGTAAATGTGAAACTGGGAGCACGTCTGTGTCCGCAAAGCTCTCAACGTGGAGACAGATGAGCATGAACATACATGTTACAAGTACTGTAAAAGCATACACACAGAGATGTCCTTGTCATATCCATATGAGCAAAACCAAGCTAAGGTACTGTGAGGCTTCACTGCTCATCCTCTGGGGATCATGAATATCTGCAGGATATTCATGACGATCCTTCTAGTAGTTTCTGAGCTCTTCCAGTCTGGACCACAGTGATGGCCATATAGCACGGCTACAGATTGTGAACAGGAATGTGAGGAATGCCACTCACATGGTTGGATCCTGATTGACTGCAGTGATTTGAAATATGTGAGGCAGGAATATCACTCATGTCATGTTCTTATATCACAGACTCTTTGGCTCTGGTTTCCTTTGGTCTTCAGCAGGCCTCAGTAACCTGCCTCATCACCTCCTCTTTTACCTCCTCCACTAGTTCATCAGTGGAGGTCTGCAGCCTCAGTTGTCTAGACAACGATGACTAACATACACAGTAGTTTCTCTGCTCCTGATGTGACGTTGAAACTTTGCATCACTCATGACCCCTGCGTGATCACACATAATGAATTATACAGCATCTCCACTTTGTCTGAAGCTCTTTCTTCTCTCTTTCCTCCTCCCTACTTTTGACCTTCTTCTTTCCCCTCCCCCACCGCCCTACATCTCTCTCTCTCCCCTCCATCCTTTCTTCCTCTCCTTCCCTTCCTCTTCCTCACCCTCTCCTCCCTGCAGCCCTGAAGTGAGATGGAGTCATCAGACGATGATACTCTGAGTGAGCGCTCCTGTGTCAGCGAGCCTTCCTTTCGTAGCGAGCGTTCGGGGGGGTCGCTGTCCCCGTGCCCATCAGGACCTGTGGGGCCGCCTGGAGACACGTTGCCATGGAACTTGTCCAAACATGAAAGGAGGAAGAGGAAGAGCCAGGACTCAGTGCTGGACCCAGCAGAGAGGGCAGTGGTTCGTGTTGCAGGTAAGGGAAACGCTGGCAGATGGGGGCAGTATGCCTTTGAGCAAGGCACTGAGCATCTGTAGAGTGGAGCTGATTTTCTATCCACTCTAACATAAAGGTCAGGCAGCACAGATGTTGGATCTGTGGTTTAAAGCTGACAGCAGAGATGGTTCAGCTGCAGGATGTGTCCACTTCATTTGCATGCTGACATGCTGCTCATATTTGATTGCAGGCCTTCCTTCTGGCTTCAGTTAAAGGCCTACATACTTGGAAAAAAAAGTATCTGTTTCTTGAAAAATTCACTGTCAGTCAGTAAATATCACAGAGGTGGGAGGGAAATGTGGTTGTGGTCTCTTTTATTTACACTTAGCAGAGAAAAATAAGTAATATTTTCTTATGTCTTTTGCTTCCAGGGCTCACTCACTGAGCACTGAAACATGATATCTCGTGTGTCACTATGTGTGGTTGTTGTATTATAGCTGTCAGAGCGTAAGGTCTGACAGGTGATTTTATCGTCTTCATCCTTCCACTCAGATGTCACATCTAAAGGTTATAGAGCGAGTTTTTTTTTTGTCAGCTAATGCCTCCTTGTCTCCTCTGTACTAGCGTCCTGCCACATGGACGCCTGTCCTCCATCTCCCTCTCTGTCTCATCTCTCCTCTCTTACTCGCTGTAACAGAAGATGGAGGAAAAATGTAGGTTACTCCGTCCTCAGGAGAAGCCAGGGTTCCCCTGCTCATGTAATGATACGCTGGCAGCAGCAGCCTAATAGCTTCCCCTCTTTTAGTGCAGAGAGGGCTTCCAGCCTTGTAATGAGGCAAATGCTGTCAAAGTGGGCTCAGGCTGCACCCCTTATCAATTTTCCACTCACACCAGCTCATAATTGTGCTGAGTATTTACTGGCTTTTATCACATTAATGTATATTAGTGGATGGATGTCAGCATATAGCTATGGCTCTCTATCTAATAGCAGTTTACAGCGGATGAAACAGCAGAATGTAGACACTTTTATCCTCAGCAACTTTTAAAAAGTGCATTAACCCAGCGGTGTGTACGACCCCAGCAGGTGATTCATGCAACTACATCAATTTCATCAAGTACACTGTGGTGCTTCATTTAGAGACAATAAAAGATAGAGAAAGGCTTTTTTTCTTTATTTGGTTATTTCTCACAGCCACTTTTACATCAAAAAATTACATTTTTTTTAATACTTTATACTTTTTATTTTGTGGGCCAAGGTACAGTCAGTAACACTATGGCAGTATGCCACCAGCAAGTTGATATAGGAGTAAATATGTGTGTCTGTATATTTATACGTTTTGCATATTTTGTATCTCAATAGACAGATGCAAAATATATTGGTATCACCATGGAAACAATCAGTTATCATCAGCTATATAAGAACTCAATGTCATGCATGCAGAACTGTGTTGATTGTTGTCTCTATATTGTATATATATGCATATACATATATGCAGGGCCACCCCTGACCAAATTGGGGCCCTAAGTAAAATTTTATTTGGAGGCCCTTCCCACTATTATACTATTAAACTGCTATCTATTATTAGATACCACTACTGCTACTACTACTACTACTACTATTAGTACAACAGTAACAACAACAAATTGATAGGCTATAGGATAAATATATTGGCTAAATTTTATATCCTATCAATATCTACGGCCACCAACTGGTCATGTTAACATTCAGTAAATGTTAATCAGGGCTGCTGACAGAGATTCCTCTCTAATGAGGAGTAGCTCACACAAAGATTTATTTCAACGACATAGCTGCCTGCTTTACTCGGTCGCGACTCACGGACAACATAACAACTCCTCATTCACTCTGCATATGCATGCCGGTGCTCCCCTCTGATTGGTCAGATGTCGAGCTCTGTCAACATATATATATATATATTTATTTATTTATTTATACGGCTATGCAGTGATGTTTACATACATGCACACAAACACAACAGTAATAATCAACAATAATCAGGTTTAACTACATTGGGGATATTAAAGGACGATAAATTATCATATTGAATGATTGTTCAGCCTAGTTGGAAGCATTAGTGTCTTGTGCTGACGTCCATTTTGGCCCTTTAATGTGATAAACTGTGCTAAAGCTGCAGTGTTACTATAATTCCAGTAACATTGTAAATGCCATGGAGGTGATGGGGGTGGGTTGTAGGGAAGGATGACAGTAAAAGCCTATTTTATAGACATGGAAGCAGCATGTAGGTCAGGGACAGGGTGAAGGGTTGATGTGGAATAGAGAGTTGTCTGTGTGTGCATGGTACTGCTTTTATAGTACATATGTGAGCAGAAGATGTATTTCCTGCTCTGGAAACATGTCCAGCTAGAAGACCCACAGCATTTCTGTGTCTCTAGGCTTCTGTATCCGCTCACAAGAGAAGCCTGTGTGGTGTTTCCAACATGTCTGGATTTACAGCTACTTGCTTTAAACTTGAGTTTCGTCTTTCCCA
The DNA here is from genome assembly GCA_029721515.1 of Synanceia verrucosa. Lineage (NCBI taxonomy): Eukaryota > Metazoa > Chordata > Actinopteri > Perciformes > Synanceiidae > Synanceia > Synanceia verrucosa. The sequence goes on from CM056567.1 coordinate 19,599,929, forward strand.
GCTCTGTGTGTGGAGGTTTCTGTGAGCTGTGACGTCGGAATATCACGGCAGTATTTCAGCGTGAAGGAGTTCTGGAAGTGTTTTCTTTTGTGTTAGTGTGAAGAAAACATGAAGGGAGAAAGTGAAATTACTACAAAATTAGACGTTACGTGTTGCTAAACTGAGAAAATGTTCAAGAGCAGATGAGAGCTGAGGGAATTTGTGTTGGAGTGTGCATATAAATGTTGAAGTGTGTGTATGTGTAGGCTATTTGTGGCACTGTGTCACACACATTTACACATGTAGCAAGTTTGAAAGTGGGATAATAATAGATGAAAAGAAGGAGATAAAAAAGGCAGTTTGTGGTTCAAAACAACAGTGAAAGTCCGACTGAAATATGAAAACTAAGCTGATTATAAAGGAGAGCAACCTACTAATATTATCAGAAATATAATATTATCACTCATACAGTGATGCTGTGAACTGACCTTCTCTTATTAATGAATCACTTCCATCAGCAACACAACACAGTGAGCGATGCTGGAAATAGCTGCAAACTAACTGTGATGCCTCTCTGCTGTTTACATGTGAACGACTCATTACAACCAATCTGAGCAGGGATGCACAATGAGTTATCACGCTGGTTAAAGACCACTGGCATCACTTTTATGTCAGTGTGGTCATCTCTGTCTTTGCATTAGTCTTTCTAAGACAGTATGAGGAGAAACATGTTTTCATGTTTTAAGTCAGGAGTGCTAGAGTCTAGTTTTCTGTCATGACTGCTGGCAGATGTGTGAATGCAGATGATCTCATATGACCTGTTTTTAATGAATGGATCAGCTTTTCCACCCCTCTTATGTCATGTAGTGGAAATTCACAGCTGTGCTGCAGTTTGGACACCGAGAGTTTGTTTGTGTGTGAGAGAGAAGTAAATAAAGATTACTCTGAAGGAGAAAAGAGAGGAAAACATTTGAAAATTATTATTCGTAGAAAGAGACAGGGATGTATCCTGGCAGCACATTTCCACTGAGTCAGTAAGTCAGACTTGTTTGAGATCATCGTGGAGGCGGCAGGTAGCAGCAGAGGCGTCGTCACAAACCACTGAGGCGTTTAAACACTCTGTTGTGATGAATCTGCTCTCTAAAAACTGCTGATTTGTAGTTATTTGAGCCTGGTTATGTCTCTCCAAGATGAGTTATACTGTTTATAGAAAATGCAACAAGTGGCACCCATTCCAGTGTTTGTCAGATCTGAAGATATTCTGCAGTCTTCAAGTAAACAAGTGAAACAGATTTATTCAGGAACATGCAGCATGTGTTATACATATACTGCTAAAGTTAGTAAAATATGTTTTTGTGATTTAAAACAGGGTAATCATGTAGGTTCTGGCTACTGGCTCTTGTTCTTGGCCTTGTTCTTGCTCTTGATGATATTCGTATTTAGTGGTGCATATTCTATGACAAATTTGTAATTAATTAAATGATGAGTGATAAATTGAACCTGGGGCTAAACTAATTAGCAACTGCTGTATTTCTTTCTTTCAGCTGTATAGAATCTGAAGAGTAAGGATGACAAGTTTTGGTTTTTAGCAGTGGTTTATGTGCCACCTTCATATGTAGTGTACAGATATGGAGTGGTGTCCCAGAAACAGCATATTTTCATATTTCTCCTTGTCGTTTTGCTATAGCTGCTATTTGTAAATTCAATAACTCCTGAATCCTCTTTATATATTGTGGCTCAGTATTTGCCAGGCGTGTCCACTGCTCACTCAGGCATGAAGTCTATTGTGATGATGTTACATTTTACATAATATGAGCTATGTGTTTAAGTTGACCTCCATTTCCATTCAGGCAGAGGCTGGAATGTGGAGAAGGAATATATTAAAGCTACTTGTACTATTAGCTGCATGTTTTACAGTCCAGTTACAGAGTTCAGAATGAGTAGAAACAGACAGTATGTGTTATGGTATTGGTAATTTTTTATATTCATTTTTTATTTGTCATTTTTCCACAATAGAAACATTTACATCCAAAGAATGACTCACAGAAATTACAACCCCCCACTACAAACACATGACCATTCACAAAACCAGAATATATATGGGATTCATATATCAACACACCCAAGACAGAGACAGACAAAAAACCTGCTAAAACCATTGCAACTGGTCAGCAAACAGCAAAATGATCAGGAAAAAGGCAGATATGAGTTATGAACTGTGACATAATTTACCATATTTCTCCTTCCGTTCACGCCCTGAATACCTATTTTTTACATTAATTTTATCAGCTTAAGCACTGAAATTAAGGTGCTTATCTCCACAGAGTGAAGCATTAAAAGGAAGGGGAGATTCTGAACATGAGGAGCTTTGTGAACAGATGAGTTTTGAATCCACAGTGGAGAGGATAAAGAGAGACACTGCCCTCCTGACTGGACTCTGTTATTCAGTCTCTCTGGTCTGGCTCTGCCTGCCTGCCTGCTGAGCATGAATGTCAATGAAACCTCCCAGCAGCTGCTGCTTTTCCTGCTCATGTGAAGGAGAATTTAGGGAATCCGGTTGGAAATACGTTTCCTTTGAAATGTAACTGAGGATTCAGTTTAGTTGTATGAGAGCATAATTTTTTAGACAACAGAGTTTATTTTAACAGCCTGTGGTTGCCTGCCTTTTCAGTGTATTTAATGGAATTTGAAAGCAGAAAAGGGGTTAGTTTAAATTGATGTATAACATTAGCATGACCTGTGTAATACCTTAAATAATCTACCTGCTTTGTTCTGAATCAATTTCAGGTTAATAGACTGACGAACTTGAAGTTGTAAATAGGCAGTTAATCGTGGAATACTGCAGTTTATTCAACTGGGTTTGTATTTATTTGTAAAATTTACATTAAAATTTACATTTAAATAAGCTGGTATTTTTTGTGGACTTTTCAGTGGCCATATTGGTCATTTGCTTGCATGTAAAGTTAGATTTTTTTGTGGCTCAAACACAGATTTATCACTGGTATTGAGTCTAAGATGGTGAATATAAAGCACATCCTGACATCAGTAAAGTGCTTTAGGCTTGTGTCAGAGTGATTTTCTCTGCATATATAATTTGGTTGGTTTAGTTTAGTTTTTAGCAGCAGATCAGGTCGTCTTTAACAAGGCTGCTGGTTTGATCCATGGCTGCTCAAAGACACACTTAAATGTAAAGGCAGAGACAATATGATTGTATGTTATGATTAGAAAAAAAATAAGAGACAAAATTTAAAACTTAACAAAACTAATCAAAAAGGCTGAAATAATATTTTAATAATCCCTTTCCCTGCAAAAAGAAACAAACTCAAGAAAAACAAAGTGTGTGTGTGTGTGTGTGAGACTGCAGCAGTAGTCTCTTTTATGCACATGAACATCAGGACCCCAGGCGTTGGTGCCTGCATGTAACTTAGGCGACCTCCATCCTGCCTGCTGCTGTTGCTCCCACATTTCTTTCTTTGCAGGCAGCTGAAAGGAAGCCTCTGCCCAAAGCCCAGGCTGTTCCCCCTGTTGCCATGGCAATGTGGTCTCCTCTGTTTCCATGGTTATAAAAGGCGAGGATAAGCAATGGCGACGGGGGTGAGAGCGATTGACACTGAACATAAAAGGAGGGCAAAACAAATAGTGAAAGAGAGAGAGAGTGTCCGAATTTTAATTTGGAGGGTGAGAAAAGAGGAGGGAGTTTGTAAAAGCAAAGAGGGAGAGAGAGTGAGGAGGGAATGATTGAGTAAATGGTAATAAAGAGAGGACAGAAATGGAGTTGGAGGTTATGGGGAGAAAAGGAGGGGAAAAGAAATAATGACTTTTAACTGATGACAAGTGGTGACACAGAATCACCAAAAAATAAAGAAAGAAATGAAGACTGGAAAAGAGAAATCTTTTGAGGGAATAAAAGAGAAAGAAAAATAAAGGATGAAAAGTACAGCAGAGGTTGAAAGAGATCAAACAGAAAACCAAAGGGAGTTAAAAAGGAAGAGTGTTGAAAAGAAAGATTAAGAAAGGTTTTGTTGTAGAGAATGGGGAGGAATTTAAAGTAAAAGGCAAAAGGACAGAATGAAAGAAAAGCAGTGTAGGACAGAGAGAGAGAGAGAGAGAGAGACCTTGAGGAAAGCTTGTTTAGGAAGAGAGCAGGAAGAAGATAAAGTGGGACTAAGAGAAAGGAGTTATTCAAGCTACAAGTCAATTATCGTTCATATTTTATCCAAACAATCAGCACATTTTTAGGATGTATAAAGAAGAGACGTCTGAAAACACTTGATTTAATATTGTACCTCCATAAAGTTCTGGAATTTATGAAATACAAATTTATAAAAGAACGACTTATACTGATTTTCAATCCCTAGTAAGTGTCAAGCTCAAAACAGTAGATCCTCTACTTCTTCACTACTCCTCACCTTCAGGTGAGGTGTAGTGGTGGTTTGCATTAGCCACCTGTGTTTGTAGTGTGCTGCTAACCAGTCCTGTAGCCTGTAGTGCTGGTTTTGTAATTTGGATTTATTGGATTTAATTCAAAAGAGCAGAAACTAAAAAAACAACTTGTTTTTCATGTTATCTATACTTTGTCTTCTGACTTCTGTCTCCACAAGGAATAACTTGGTTAGGTCTAGGAAACAAAACTACATAGTTATCATTACGCACTTAAACTACATAATAACACTGTGACAAGTGACATACTGTAAGTTACATGTCAAGTAAATCAACATTGACTTCTGGTTTCTCATGGGACATGAGCACCAATCCTCTGGGCGAAAGTCTGGTTCTTTTTTAATCCATGTACTCCAACCTCCTCCCAATGCTGCGTTCACTACTCTACATCTTCACACTGTAGGCTGAAGATGTAAAGTAGTGATGTAGTTCACAGAACATACTGTATTCTTCAGAGTGGTAATGAAACAACACTGTGTTTACATTATTGGATTTGCAGACGTCACTTCGATTATCTGCTTTATTGGATCATCCATGGTCTTGACACATGCATCACATTCTGAGGCTTGTTTTAAGTCTTTATGTCAGCATGTCAAACTTTAACTGGGTTATTTCTAAAAGCTGAGACTGTAGGACAAAGGTCAGACTTAACTAAGAATTATCTACAATCTATGCAGCCAATCACACAGTAATCCAAGTCACACACAGTGATTTCATTCAATGTCCTGCTCTCTCCTGGTTACTTGGGGCACAGAGCTGCTTTATTATGCTGCAGTTCAGACAGAAATGCAGCCGTGGATCATCAGATGGTTACACAGAGGGTCATAAATGGGATGTGAAATGTTTGTGGGTTCGTTTCTTGTGTTACAGCTGAAGCTGACAGGCTTGGTGGAGCTGCTGATGTGTTGAGGACTGAATGTCCTTCTGGCCCTCAGAGCACATTCATTGTGCAGCTGGACTCTGCGTGACAGCACAGACTTACACCAACAACACACACACACACATGCAAGTGTGTACACAAATAGGAGGCCATGCTGCACAAAAGAGTGTGAGTGTCAGATCGAGGCAGATGAGAAAGCGATGACTTACTGTGCTCTCAGCTTTAACACACATACACACACATTTTCCTGCCTGTATTAGTGTTGAATTTACTATCACACACCATGGGCTCGTTAAAAATATGCAAGGACAACTTACCAATGTGAGAAAACAAACAAAGAAAGTCTCACTCCCTTTGCCCACCACTAGGCGGTGATATGAAGGTCTGACACATCAACAGGTTGTGTCCTTGTAGAGGGACCTGTGCTCTGTACATACAGGAGAGACCAGCTGCTTTGACTGGCATAAAACCAGTTTTAAAATCATCTGTGTTGACTGTGATATTACTCCAAGTGTTGAATGTTCTGCACATGAAATGTTGCTGGGACCTTGAGGCCAGGGTCACAGCAACCTCTCCTGTTTGTATGACATGAGTGCACACATTTGTGTGTGTGTTTGTGTATGCTAGGAGGTTACAGGTGGATAACAACCACTGCTGGCCTGATTTGCTAACACTATGAACACACTGGACTCCCTTACTTGTTGTAATTGGATTGTACCAGTGGTGTAGTCTGGTTTATTCTAGTGGGTGTATTTCAATTTCCCCCCATAATTGTGTGCGATGCATATAGTATGCAGGGATTTTTGGCCCTATGAAAAGAAATGTCACTTTAATCATGGGCGAGAATCCATGCTGATACATATCTTTGCGCATCTGTAGTGGTTATATGGTAATTCAGGACATTTTCTAGTGGTTATATGGCATATACAGGGGTTGAACAATGAAACTGAAACACTGGCCAATTTAGTGTTGGAAGTTTCATGGCTAAATGTGACCAGCCTGGTGTCCAAACTTCATTGATTGTACATTGCACCAGTAAGAGCAGAGTGTGAAGGTTCAATTAGCAGAGTAAGAGCACAGTTTTGCTTCAAATGTTGCACTGCACACAACATTATGGGTGACATATCAGAGTTCAAAAGAGACAAATTGTTGGTGCACGTCTGACTGGTGCATCTGTGACCAAGACAGCAAGTCTTTGTGATGTATCAAAAGCCACGGTATCCAGGGTAATGTCAGCATACCACCAAGAAGGACGAACCACATCCAACAGGAGTAACGTGGACGCAAGATGAAGCTGTCTGAAAGGGATGTCTGGCTGCTAACCCGGATTGTATCCAAAAAACATAAAACCACAGCTGCCCAACTCACTGCAGAATTAAATGTGCACCTCAACTCTCCTGTTTCCACCAAAACTGTCCGTCTGGAGCTCCACAGGGTCAATATCCATGGCCGGGCTGCTACAGCCAAACCTTTGGTCACTCGTGCCAATGCCAAACGTTGGTTTCAATGGTGCCAGCAGCGAAAATCTTGGACTGTGGACAATGTGAAACGTGTTGTTCTCTGATGAGTCCACCTTTACTGTCTTTCCCACATTCAGGAGAGTTATGGTGTGGAGAAGCCCCAAAGAAGCGTACCACCCAGACTGTTGCATGCCTAGAGTGAAGCATGGGGGTGGATCAGTGATGTTTTGAGCTGCAATATCATGACATTCCCTCAGCCCAATACTTGTGCTAGATGGACACATCACTGCCTGTGTGTATTGTTAGAAAGCTTTCACGTGGATTTGAATTATTTTTTGCCACAGTTTACTGTAATATACAGTAAATTCAGTTTGCTTTTATTCATTCAGCTCATCCACAAACAAAACTTCCTCACACACAGACACAATGCTGAGGAAATTCCAGCTGTAAAGATCAATTTATAATATTTATTAATTTATAAGTAGCCTTTTCTATGAAATGTGATGTAACTGTAGTTATTTTAGATGTATGTGTAAGATAACTGACTGGATGTGGCTTATCTAGTGTGTTTATTGCTTATTGTACTGTGAGGTGGGCTACCTGCTGTTAGCCTACGTCATCATAGACGCAGATCCAAGCTGTACCAAGAACCCTAAATGCTGTCCACCTTCACGGATTTATTAAGTTTCTCCCTTAACTCATTGGGGGGCTTTCCTGTAATATATCACCTGATAACTATGCAAAAACCTAACAGCCTAATGCAACGAGCTAATAGTTGAGTAATGAGACCTTTGCTTCACCTCAAACATGACCAAATAAATCCATTAGCCTTTGTTAGAGCCGTCATATTGTATTCCCCATTGTTCATTGTTGTGACACTGTACTGCAGACATGTACTTTTAGCCTGCCCAGCAAGTGTTCAGGGGTTTAGTTGTTTCTGTCACCGAGCTGTGAGCACCATGTGGGGGCGCTCCTGCTCCATTTTCCACCGGCTAGCTAGCTAGCTAGCTCCTCTTCCTCACCGGCTCTAGAAATTCCTGTGGCGGAGGTTCCTGTAGTGACCGGTAGAGAGGGGTGGAAGACAGCCACTGCAGGAAGAGCCGAGAGACCTGAGCAGCAGAGGGGGGAGACAGAAGCGTTCACACACGTTCACACGAAGGCAGAGACCGCAAAGCCTCGGATAAAAGCGGCCATTACAGCTGGGAAGCATGCTGGGAGCTCGGCCGGCTCGCCTCGTATCCACAGGACGCCGTCACAGCCTGGAATAGGAAACCCGAGGAGTCCGGATACGGTTTCGTCTGGAGCTCTGCCGAACTGGGGACGGAAACAGACACTCATCTGGGCTGTGTAGGATCTATTCCCTCTCTCTGGAGGCACAAAAAGCACCAGTCGCCGGTTGGAAGCCGATATTCAGGGAGCGACTGGTCGGAGACAACACACCCAGTGATGCGTCTCTGTGTTCCCGCACACAAGCGTGCACACACCGCGGTAATGGATAGATAGCGTTTATGTAACCGTCATTCAGAAACTCGCGTCTGTAGTGTTTTCATTAAAACGCGCTCAGTTCATTCTTCTGTTGTCCTTTTTTATTCTCCTAAGTATCCCAAGGATTATCTAACCCTGCTGGGAAGTGAGCTGCCGGGGTTTTAGTGTGCGTCAATGCATCAAATCCACGAGTTTCACACCAGGTGCTGCTGAGAAGAGGAAGAGCACCGGCTCACTGCGGTAGTCTGCAGGCCGACCGCTCTCTACTCCTGAGCCGGGTTGCAGAGACACCATGGCCGGGTTCATACCGGGTCTGCTGCCGACAAACCACTCTCAGGAAAAGGAATTCGCCCAGGCGTACGAGGATGTGCTGGAGAGATACAAAGGTAAAGGGGCAAATGGGAGAGTAAATAATAATATTAATGTACATAATGTTGACGTTTTCCAGCAGGATATTATCAAGGTGTTTAAAGTTTAACACCTAAGGCATACATAAACAAATCATTTACTTAAAGTCACAGAATGAGCTCCACTTTCTGTTGCTCATTCATATTGTCCCTCTGGGAACATAACAGGGAAGGTAGTGTTTCTTGTCAGGGATAAAAAGACTTCAGACATGGGGCTCACAGTGAGTCCAGGAGTGTTAGTTGATCTCCAGGCTGACAGCCAGCTCGTCTTCCTGTGCCTTAATCTGGATTGTTTCATTGTTGATATTTTGGATAAACAAAGCAGGGCTTCCAGCTCTGCATCTGTATGACACTGGGTGGGGGCACACTGACTGCTGCGCCTCCCTTGTAATCACTTGTGCCTCTGAGACACCAGAGGAAGCACTTTCATGAAGTCTGCCTGCCTGCCAGCATCAGGAAATTTCCCCCCACACTGCCTCATGTTTCGCCTTGTGTTGCTGTTTGTCCTGTAAATATGAGAGCTGCTGCTCTACAAGTCAGTGGAAACACTGACTCTGACTTGAAAAAACACAGTAAGATGAGAAAACAAAGTGGTGCTTGTTGGGTTATTCTGGATATCTCATTCTGTGTGTGTCTGTCTTATTGTTGTCCCCTGCAGCAGTGGTGTTACCACCAGCACTGTTTTATAATCAGTGACAGGGATGCTTTAAAAATGAATGCCTCTACTGAAATGGACTGGTGAGGAGAGGGAGAGGATGGGGGTGCAGACAGCCAATAGACTCAGGTCACATCTGTGATGCTGGCGCTGATGAAAAGAAGGTGGTTTTAAATTATTGATCATTCTAATGAAACTGAACCCCTTGGGGTTTGGACTTATAGCAGCTTGAGTTATGTGTGGGAGACGGCTAGTGATGACCAACCTGATGAGGTTCATGTCCTCTGCAGTTCTGTAATCCTCCACTGTATATTTTGTCTGCAGCACAGAGGAAAAAGCCCCATGAAAGAAGGTTTCAGTGACAGTTTGTAGCGTCTTTGTTATGGCAACGCTTTGCCCTGCAGGCCTTGACATATCCCTCCATTGAGGGTAAGTGAAAACACGTGGCCATATCTGGAATATATCTAGGCCAAAATATGTAGATGTCTCCTGTATAACACATCACTCAAGCCTTTTTGGCCTGAGTAGTTGCTTTGTGCCGCAGAAGACTTGGGGCAGAGTAAGATAGCCTATATATGGAGCAGAAAAGTTGTCAATACTTTCTTTTAATAGAAAAACAAAAAATAATGATCTGACTTTGACTTTATTTCATATTGTAACAAATCCCACTCATAACTCAAGCTGATTAGATGCTGTTAGACACAGGTCTGTATTTTATTAGGTCACATGTGTGTATATGTATGTGGCATTAATAGTTTAATGTGAAAATAACTCTAAAGGTTCTGCTTGTATTAAATGTCTCTGCACGGACAGCAGAGCTGCAGTCCATCTCTCAGGCCTGAATGACTGCTCTCCATTAACGTGCCATTTGTCGATCATAATCTCAGTTCAGTTTGATCTGCAAGGAGAATAGTTTTACTTTGATAAATAAATAAGTCGTTAGAGGTGGTGTTTCCCAAGAGGAGGGTGATTAAAGGAAGGGAATATATGCCTATTGATTCACGCAGAGCTGGACATGGGTCTCCTGGGTCTTTTGGCCTTTTAGATGTCTCATCACATAATTGCCTGAACGTCCCAAACTGATCAATGGTCACTTTTTCCAAACAGATATTTATAGTATTGCCACGAATTAAGTGAACAGCCAGTGATTTATGTTGTGATGAGTTATTGATTAAGTAATGTTGAATACCCACCACAAGATACCAGATCATACGCAGCAGAGTCTTGTGTATGTATATCCAGTTGTCCTGTGGACTAAATTCTTACCCCGAGCTGCCTGTTACACTATGACAGATAAAGACTGCAGGTTCTTGCCTCTGTGTCAACACCACCCTCACATCTCATCTCCGTCGTCAGTTGCTGTAACCCTGTAGGACCTGCTGTGTCCTCTGGAGTCCCTCCAGTCCGATGGGACCTGTGCTGCACTGTGTTTCTGTCTGAGGATGCTTTGCTCTAGCATGCCCGCCTGTCCTTCATTCATTCATTTTGTCAAACATTGCTCTTTCTCTTTCTTTCCCTCCTTCCCCTGGCAGTCCTGGATTGCGTTATTTTTTTTATATTATATTCTGCAGTGAAGGCGACCCCATAAACCACCATCCTGAGTGTATTTTGGTGAGTTTTTATTACTCTCAGCTGTGTGTGAGAGTCACTTGTAGGAAGAATAGACAGAAATGTGAACTTGGCACCTGGGCTCGCAGCATAACTTGAACTGAAACTGGAGTGGAGACATTTGATCCGGCTTAAATAATTCACAACAGAGGTGGCGTTGTTTGTGCTTGTGTGTAGACCTAACCGATGTGCAACAATGGCAGGATATCTGAAGCATTAGCGACAGGGACATATATGGAAAAAACACTGTGACCTGACTCAGAAAATAGTCTGAGTCAGTGGAAAACCAGATGGTTCAGGGCAGATTGACAGGAACATTACATTTACCCAAGGAGCTCCATTATTATTTCATAGCGTGCAAAGCAGTATAGATGTCTGCTCCTGTGCTCCTTTTATTCTTTAATAATCCTAATTGGCAACTATAATAACATTTACATAAGCTTAAGAGCCGCTTAAAAGTGTGCCAAACATGGCAGACAAACAAAATCCTTTCAGAGCCAATATAAGTCAGGAAACAGGGAAGGAAACAGGACAATTAGAAAAACAAGATGGCCAGGAAGCCATGAGCCATAATTTCACAAATATGGACACCAGAAAGTGTGTGTGTGTGTGTTTGTGTGTGTTTGTGTGTGTGTTTCAGAGACCTCTTTATGTAAGCATACACTGGTAATTGTGTTCTTTTTGTCTTATACAGTTAGTTTGATTCAGTATCACTTCAGTTTTGCCAAACTGTGTGGGTGTGTGGGTGTGTAGTCAGAGGGGATCAGTGTGTTGCAGATCTTTGGCTGAGGATAGCATCACCTTGCTCTCTCTGTATACTTAACACCTTTAACTCATCAGTCTGCAGACAGTGCCAGTCAGCTCAGCTCAGTTCCTCCTGCTGCCCTGTGAGCTGTTGACCCTCTGCTGGCATGCAGCAGTGAAGCAGACAGGACACATTCTCTGTGGTTTTTTCTGCCTGCCAGGATTAATGGTTTACCACGCTGTTCGGAAATTCTTTCATGTCATTTACACCCAAAAAAGCTCAGTATATTTTGGCTTCACCTCCCTCACTGTGGGCTGTAAACTCTGTCTCCTGGTGTTGACAACCAGGTGTCCACTGACCGACTGTGCTTGATAATGCTGCAGAGGACCTCACCTTTATTACAGATAAAACTCCAGATTACAATTATAAAGTTTGTCTGATAATTCTTAATCTACAAAAAAAATGTATAAAAATGACCATCAAAATGATAACGATTTCTTGGTGACGATGAGTGTTTCTAAACCACTTGTCTTATTTTTTATTTGAAATCATACATTTGTACGAGCAGAAAATTGTTGAACTATAACAAAATGATGATCTTATGATCATAGTACAGTTACAGCAAAGACTCGAGTGACCTCGACATGCAGACAGGAAGTGTGCAGAGCATCAGGAAGGATCCCACATCTTCTTTTTTTTATGGGATACAGGAAGTGTGGAGCCAGCGCTGGCGAGCTCTTCCTGTCTCTCCAGATCTGTGTCTGTATGTTTTGTACCTGTCGCTCTGATTCGCCACACACTGTGTGGGGACACAAAGGACGCCTGTGCTTTTCCAACCACCTCATGCATCCTATTAAAGCCTATCTGCTGCTGCTTTGACCGTGCCAAGTTTAACAGTGGCCTCCCTGACATGTGCCTCCACCTCAGAAATGTCACAATTCTGGGCTAATGTGACCCGATTAGAGGTAAAATTAGACCTTAGAGATTAGATAATGGACAAAGTGTGAACATGTGTTTTTACGTTCCCACAGTTGTTATTGAATGATGACAGACACTGGTGGGAATAAGAGGTAGAAAAGATGGGAAAGGAGCTAAACAGGGAGAGAGGTGCTCTCAATGATGGGATGTAGAAAGACAGATTATAGAGTAGAAGACAAAACAAGTTGACCAAATATCAGAGAGAGAGAAGAGAGGCAGAGATGAAGATAGACAGAGAGAAGAGAGGCAGACATGCGAGCTCTCCGCCGGTTGCTGGGATGGATCATTACAGCTGGATTTTTCCACGTGGCCTAGTTTTCCCTCGCTCCTGCCCTGTACTCCTCTCACGATAGATCAGCCTCCTCCTCCTCCTCAGTCACCCTGCACACTCTCTCTTTCTCTCAGATCACACCTTTTTCATTTACACTGGCTTTGCTGTCATGTCAGGAACTGCAAACAAAGCTTTATAATGACTCTATTACCACCAGTCATTTGCTGTAGAAACATAATGTTTTTAAATTGTGTTTTGTGATGGAACTCTTAATATCAATGGTCTCATTGTTGTTCAGTTGCCCCTCTCTGTCCTTTTCCTTTCCATTTATTTCCCTCTCTCCGTCCCTCTCATCTTTATTTTCCTCACATCCTCACTCACATTATTTCATCATGTCTTATTTCCTCTCTTCTCCTTCTCTCTCCCTGCCTCCTCCCTCCTCCTCTCCCTGGTTTCCCATCTCTCCCCTGCTTGCTTCCTGTTTGGTCACATTCTCCAGCAGCACCTGACTGCGTCAGCGGGCAAAACCAAACGCTGACAGAGCTGCAGCAGGCAAAACCAAACGCTGTCAGAGCTGCAGCAGGCAAAACCAAACGCTGTCAGAGCTGCAGCAGGCAAAACCAAACGCTGTCAGAGCTGCAGCAGGCAAAACCAATCGCTGACAGAGCCTGAGAGCATCTTTAGGATGATTTCCACTTTAATGCTCATATTAATAGTATCAGAAATATTTCCAGTGCATGCGAAATAAACGACTCCTCAGGATGTAACCAGAAAAATAAGTCGGTTCTAGTGATTCCCAGCAGCTGCATAAGGAGAAATATTGCTGTGTCAAACTGACATTCCTCTGGCTCTCCATCTCTATCACATTCTCCACATTTTATCTTCAGATGCAGTAAATCTGTGACGTCTCTCTGCAGCCCTCAGGCTTCTTACATAACCAGCAGCCAGCTGATATTTAGTCAAATAATCAATGAGCTTCATTGTGTGGATGCGTGAGAGTATGTGTGTGAGCTGAATGGTTGTGCAGGCTGCAGCCAGTGAGAGTGAAATATTTGCCCCAGTGTATAAATGTGTGTATTATTAGTGTGTTTGTGTGTGTGTGTTTGGTAGCAGCACACAGGGCCTGTATTCATGACACTGTAACAGTGGAGGCTGTATGGCCGACCCACATCTTCAAGAACTGGTCTGCTTGTAGTGGGATGTTTCTGTTGCTTCTGTGGTGGTGGAGCCATCCATTCATCCTGGGTGTTTAATGGAACTGCTGAAAAAGTATCTCAGACTGAGTGTCTGCTTTCATTTGAAGGAATAACAAGAAGTCAAGGATCAGTAGACATTGCCTGCTGCATAATATCACTGTGCGTGTGCGTGCGTGTGAATGTGAGTGCGAGGGAGGAACACACTGCTGTTGCTTTCACATCCCATGTCAGGTTATATTTGAACGGACATCTTTCCCTCTCAGTTTAGCTTTTAATAAAGAAATGCTGTCCAGAGTGGAGACAGTTGAGAATGCTTTTCAGACTGGAGTAGCAGTGAAGTTAAGAAGCCAGCTCTCTGCTGCTGCTAACCCACTCTGTGAAATATCAATAAAAAGATGATTATGCTGCACAGCTGTTGTCATTAACCTGTATTAATGTTTACTTTGTGAGGCCAGGATCATTCAGAGGACTTTTAGGGGCAGTGATTACAGTTCAACAGGTTAGCATGTGGCTGATAATTGCTCTGCTTGTTCAGTTTTGTCACAACAGAAATGAAATGAGCAAAGTAACCAGATGTTTGTTGTGCAGCAGTTTTCTTGTTTGCAGTGTGGAAGGAGGTCTTTACAAAAATGACTGTGTGTGGATGAATGTTACTTCCACCCATCAGCAGTGTTTTCTAATCTGCCTGAGGCATTCACTGGGAGCGAACTCTCATCGACCTGAGCTGCTGTCTTTTCACATCTCTGTTTCTGCTGTGTGTGAGTGTGAGTGTTTAGGGTGTAAAATGCAGCAGAGCTGTCACACTAAAGTACGACGGCAGAGAGAGACGGTTAATAAATGAAGCATGAGCGCTGCCCTTAAAGCAGTATAAGGGACAGCAGTTAGTCTGCAGTGAGCATTGATTGCTCCATGCTGGACTGGGTCCCTATAGGGCTTCATCTGTTATCCTTTTCCAGTTCCCCAACAATTAGTTTGTTCAAATATAATCCACAGCTCATGCTCTTGTCTCATTGGTTGAGCCACTGGTGCCAGCTCTGTCAGGATAGAGCTTCTTCTCTGACTTTTTATTTTCTTATCCTCCTCCCCTTTTCTTTCTCTGGAAGTCTTTTCTTTCTTGTCTCTCCCTGTGTCTGCTTGTTCATGTCCATTATGCAACACAGAAAAGATTCTTCTTCCCTTTATGCTCTCCCTTTTAATTACCTAAAGAAAACAGGAGGGTAGCTGCTGTCTGCTGAAGGAGGTAAATCTATCCCTCCTCTTGTCTCTCCATCAGCCTGTCATTCAGATGGCATGCTATAGGAGTCTACCTTTATCTGTTCCTCTGCTTGTGAGGTATTCCACATCACTGGAAAGCTGGCACTCCAGATCTTATCAGGTTTTATCAAGGACATGCAGACACATCAGAAAAAATGAGGTGAATGGAAAAATCTGAAGGAACAGACAGACAACACAAATACATCCATCAAGGACAGTGGCACATGAAGCAGACAAAATAATATCTGTCTCTTCTGTCTTTTTTCTGAATCAGTTTGGTCCTCATGTCTTCAGCAGAGTCAGGAGGAAGACGTCAGAGGTGGTGGTGTGTGTTGACGCCTAAGGCAGCTAATGTTGGCCTTAGACTGTTTTTTGAGTCATGCTGAGTTGTTGAGACAAGAAAAAAAGTTTGAGCAAATGTTACTTTTAGCATGTAAAAAAAAGAAGAAGAAAGCAGTCAATGCAAGGAGAAAGAAATGAACTTACTGCTCCCACAGCTCATCAGCAAATCCTACATACTTATGATGATATACTTATCATACTTATGATCCTATGAACTTGCTGAATTAAATTTCTTACTAAATGGCACAAGTTATCCTGGCTGTGCGTGACAGTACATACAGTATTAACATTTCTTCACCAATGTATGTTCTCCAACTCAGCATCTTATTTTAGAGAGAGGCTCGTTATTTTATGAATCATTTATGTATCTGAGTGCTGTAAAGACACACACCCCCTAATAACTGTGTGAACTGTCAGTCCCATCTGAAGGGACATGCGCTGTGCTCTTAAATCCAGTCAGATGAAAGGATGTGCTGAGTGGCTGTGAGTGTCGACCCCGGCTTGTGACTGTGAGGGAGGAAGGGTGACTTTAATCTGCTCCAGTTCATTCGGCTAACTGCTCACTCACTGTGGGACACTAGGTCACACAGTGTGTGTGTGTGTGTTTCCAGAATGCATATATACAGTGTAAATGTCTACATCTGTGCTACAATTATTAGTTGATTCATCTGGAGTTTTCCAACACAGAAGTAAGAGCATGATGATCAAGTGCAGGGCTTGTCGTCGATTAGTTTTGCATTTAGTTGAATAAGAGTTCTTTAGTTAGCTGTTTTCATGCCTTTTTTATGCAGAACGACTTTTTTTTCTGAGAAAGCACATTTTGTTGTGGACAGTGTTCATCTACTGAGGATTGTTTTGGTTGAGGATAGCCTCAGTTAACAGGATAGGAAAGCAGTAAAAAAAAAAGTTACCTTACAAAATTAGAGTTCTTCTCAGTGTTGTGAGTAGCTGGATAACATATCCTCTCTCGGCCTATTTTTTACACTTTCCATATACATATACTGTAGGTACATAAAATGTGACTACTGCATTTAACCCATTCTTAGGCCTTTAGAGGCAGTGGGCTGCTGTGCCAGAGGAGTAATGTTTGTTTCCATTCACATATTCACACATTTGGAAGCATAGCATTAGAAAAGATGTTATGAAAGTTTCCACGTTTGCTTTAGTTGGTTAGTGGGCTAAATGGATTATGGATAAACTAGAAAAGTTCTTGCTGAGAGTGCTGAATAGCTGAAGGGGGGTCGTTTGTAAAGGACAGAGGGAGTCATATCCTGTACGGATTGTAAAGCCCTCTGAGGAAAATTGGTAATTTGTGATATTGGGCTGTACAAATAAAAAAGACTTGACTTGATAATGCTGAATAGCTGAAGCCACACTGATAATGAGATATTTTCCATGTGCCAAAGAATGTGAAATATTGAATAAAGTATAAATATTATGAAAAGGTTGAGGTGATACAGAGACATTACGGAATATTTGCCACATTTTAACACTGGAATGGAGTCTGTCACTGAAAGAACGCTCAAGCAATAACATTTCAAAGTGGATGTAAGTTTAAGAGGATCTGAAGTTTTTCTCCATTGAGTTACATTGTAACAAAGTATAAAAAGCTTTATTTCAAAAAATGTTAAAGGCTGAGACATGAAAAGTCATAGCAATCATGTCCTGAAAGAGCTGAATATTTTGATAGTTGTATAGTTTCTGTAGCTGTAAGTATGCAGGAGAACACAGCAAAAAGAAGTAGATGAAGTTGAATAAACCTTAGGATAACAATACTGGAGATGATGACTCAGCATTCTCACAATAAGTTCTGACGTAGCGAAGATTGACAAGACAGAGCTGTTTCTGCTGTTGTCATCTTGTCCAGTATTCCCATAATGTGTGAATGCTTGTCTTTGTGTCTGGACAACATGAAACATGGATGATATATCGTGTCATATCCTCAGGCCTCTCTGAAGCCAACCTCTACTTTGTCTCCTGCTCGGCAGATTATAGCATGTGTACACCTTTTTTGTGTGATTCCTGTTTTTAATGTGAGTATATGCTGCTTTCTCTATGTCCTGTAAGATAAATAACTTGTGTTTTTAACTATTTAAAGAAAGAAACAAGCAATTTGTAGATCATAAAATTGTGTGTATTACCTAAAGACATTTCTTTGATGTCTTTTTCCCCTGTACTGCTTAGATCCCTTGTGTTTCTGTGTGTGCTTGTGTCTGTGAAGCTGTGTGAGGATTTGCCATTCAAATCAGGCTGTGAGGGTAATCTGGTCCGTCCTGGCGGGATGTCACACAGACAGCAGGGGCCGAGCCCTAATACCATTCATCCACTTTACTACACAAATGCCGTGGCAAGGAACGAGGGCTCCCCTATCACAGTGAACTGGTCTGTTCCCTCACTTCTCTGCCGTGTGGGCCTGCACCACAGATGCTGCTGCTACAGGGGGTGTTCTGTGCTTCTTGTTCTTCTTATTCAGCATGGATGTGGTCTGTTTTATCTGGATGAATAGAAAGCAGATAAAATGTGTCTATCATAGATGCTGAAGTTGAATCATATTACAAGAGTTGGGTGTCTCTGTGCTGTTATGTTCCTGACATCATAGTAGCCAAAGTTCACCTACAGCCTTTGACGTAAAACAGTGCTGCGCTGCACTCCCTCACAACTGCTGCCATCAGGTCTGTAGTGGTTTAGGTGTCTTTTAGTGAGTTTTACAATCCAACAGTTCCACTTTAAGCTTGCCTTGGTTGTGTCAGCAGGTTGTTCTTCTCCTCTTCCTCCTCCTCAGAACACCAGGGATTATTTTTACATGGTAGACAATCAGCAAACAGGTTCAACTTTTCAATAAGAGTGTTTCCTATTAGATAGGTAGATCAATAGATAGATTTTAGTCATGTCTTCATCATAGTTCGTATATAATAAGTGGAAGTAGTCACTGATGTCTGCAGACCATGGTTTTGTAGCCTCAAGTATTCATTTTGGCTGTCGCCGTCTTAGTTTTTTGGAACATCCTCTGCTTTACGGTCTATTTGACTCTAAATGGGGCCATGATTTACTAAATGAGCATCATGTTGTATTGAAGTAGACTTAGAAACTAGTGACGTTTTACTCACACTGTTTTTTTTGCAACCAGAAAAGTCGTCCCTGCAAGTTGAAGGCATATCCCAGTTGGCTTCACTTTCCAGGACTGCGGGTCGTTTCCTGGTTCTTGAAATAAACATCTAATTTGTTTGGTTCTACAGCTTGGCAGCATTTGATAAGTCTTGAGTTACTCAGGCTGTCACAGCAGAAATACACACTCGTGATAGTTGGAGATAGTCTGTCGTAGACTCCCTTCCTGACCCTCTGCAGAAGTGCCTGTGTGGTCTGGTGAGTGTACAGACTTCTGGTTCAGTGTCTTATTTTGTCCTCAATGAAACCCCTATCATACCATTCTCATGACACACTCTCTCCTTCAATCCTGCGCTACTATTTCTAAAGCCAACCTTTTTTTGTTTTTCATTTTTGGCATGTTTGAGTACTTTCTTTCATCCACATTTTCAGTGCTCTTCATCTTGTTTTTCTATGTTCTGCCTCTTGCTTCTTTGTATCAGTCTCCATTTCTCATTCTCCGGCTCTTCTTTTTCCTTTCTTCATCCTTTTCTCATTTCCTCCTCCTCTCTCTCTTGTCGAGGTCAGTAGTCAGAGTTGTTGTTAATCTCTTACAGCTCCAGCTACTTCTTCCTAATTGAGAAACTTTGAAGTCAGTGTGAGCATGAATGTCATCCAGGCAGTGTGTGTGTTGACTGTCATTTTGTGTCTCGACACTTCAGCACCGGAGGGAGTGAAGTGTCTTTTTAGGATTGAGCTCATCAGCTGCTCTTCATCAGATGGACTGTCAATCAGAAACATTCTTGTTAATTATTAATGGTATAATACATATTTCTTTGAACATTCACATCATCAGCAGATACATAATGTAGAACGTTTATTCACTTCATTAGCATCGATCAAAAGGACATTTCCATAACACTAACCTCATCAAACACTTGCTCTTCTTTATTATTCATCTCCAGTCCAGGATCAGATGGTAAGTCTATTGATTCTGCTGAGTGTGCACATGGATATCTTGTGTTGGACAGTTTGTCTCATACAGTTTGAAGTCATGGATAAAGACCTGCTTTCATAAAACAATCACTATCATTTCCAACATTGCTCCTTCAGTGTATGCACAATATCACGTTTGTATTTTAGTCCTCTTATTTTCCTAAATTTGTCTTAAAATTATTATTATTATTCTGTTCGGCCCTGGTGTTCATATTAATAAACACAATCGAGTAATAAATATTTATAACTCGGTTGTGTTTCTTTTTCTTATGTTGTTATTTGACTGCAGCCACATGCTCACATGCTGTATGTGTGCACATGCCTGCATACATGATGCCTGTGCCCATGCGTGTGAATGCACACGTCATTTAGTGCTGTTGTTAAGTGTGTCAGAGTGAGACCTGGCACGTCTCACTCTCCATGACCTGCTCCATCTGTCAGAGGCTCTTTGCACCCTTTAATCACCAGACATCACACATAGAGAGCCCAGCTGTGTTTCACAGCCCTCTTTTAGTCCTTTCCTTTAATGGCCAGGTCATATTCTGGACATACATTAATGATCTGGCATTGATTCATCTTTACTTCTCATTTCCTGTGTTCTGCATTTTCCAGTTTTTGACAGTCTTACATTATTCTGGGCTTAATTACATGCATATGGAATTAAATTGGGCGGCACGGTGGTGTAGTGGTTAGCACTGTCGCCTCACAGCAAGAAGGTACTGGGTTCAATTCCCAGCCTGGGGCCTTTCTGTGTGGAGTTTGCATGTTCTCCTCGTGTCTGTGTGGGTTCTCTCTGGTACTCCGGCTTCCTCCCACCATCCAAAAACATGCATGTGGATTAGGTTAATTGGTTAATTTAAATTGACCGTAGGTGTGAATGTGAGTGTGAGTGGTTGTCTGTCTCTATGTGTCCTGTGATGAACTGGAGACTTGTCCAGGGTGTACCCTGTCTTTCACCCTAAGACAGCTGGGATAGACTCCAGCTCCCCACGACCCTATGAGAGGATAAGAGGTAGAAAATGGATGGATGGATGGAATTAGTGTGATCACTGATTCTGGGGTGAAACACAAACAAGATATTGTTCTATATATTGGGGTTAAAAAACAACCTTTCAAATTGATTTAATCATCATGATTTAATGTGGCATTGAAAGATGCCAGCATTCAGAGAAGAAGGATAATAAAAGAGGGGCGGGGGGGAGGGTGCTCTCCTGAGTTTCCCGTCTGTCACCCCTCTTTTGCTAATCCTCATCCCTCCCTCCCTCCGTCCTAGTCTGCCTTTCCTCACTCTGCCTCTTCTTCTGTTTTTTAATCCCAGCATTTAGTCAGACAATAACATTCCTGGAGGGGGGTGGGTGGATTTATAGATGAATGGATGGGTGGATTTATGGATTGATAGGTGGGTGGGTGGATGGATGGATGGATGGATGGGGTGGAGGATGGAGGCAGGCAGCTCTTAGAGGTGTGGAGGGGATTCAGATGGAGGAGGAGGGAGGAGTAGATGAATGGGAGGTTCAGAGCAGATATTATAGGTCCATTGTCCCCACAAATACAACTGCAACTCTTTTGAGTAATTTTGTCAAAACACATTTTCTCTGTTTTTAGTCATTCTATGACTGAAAGACATTCAGTTGATTTGATATAGCAAGGCATCTGAAGTCTCACCTTGGACATTTATTTTTCACTATTTTCTGTCATTTCCTTATTTTGGAAATGATTAGTTGATAATGTAAATAAGCATTATGCTTCATTTCATATGACATTACATTACCGACCCTAGTTTTAAAATTAAAATTTTGTACTAAATACTACTTTTTCTAAAATACTTATTTGTGAAGTTGTCGCATGCATGCTTTGTTTTAGTTCAGGCACTGTGAAGGGCACATAGGTGGGCACTAGGGGTCCTTAGTAAACTATGATACACAGGAAGTAGAGTCTGTTTACAGACTGAATTTTCTCAAGGTATGGACAACTCCTGACTCAAATGAGAATAGTAATAGTGTAGACCATCTTATTAAATGTCTGTTATTTGAGAAATGGTCAAGTTTGTGTCATTTACTGTGTCCCATTCACTCCTGTTAAATGATATCATCAAATCCACATATCATCAGAAATACTCCAAAGTTAAATGGATGCGTAAATGGCAGCAATTTATCCCAGAAGTAAGGTCCAATGTGTGAAAAAAACAGCACTTCTCCCTTAATAGCAGTAGCTCAGAGAGGAGTAGCTGTTTTGCTGTTATTGTCAAACTACATGATCATTCATTGATTTCCATCAGAGTTGTTGGTCTCTTGGTTTGGTCTCTTCATGATAGAAAAATATTTTACATTTCTTGTGGAACAGACTGCAGCTATAACAGTCGGTATTATAGTTATTATTGACCTCATGAGACATTTCATGAGAACATCATGACTGGCTGCTGCTTAGAAAAGAAAAAAATGAGTTTCTTCTTCATTGTGATCAACAAAAATGATAAAATATGACACGTTACTGTTGAGGAAAGTCTTGAGCCAGCACGACAAGTCTTACTAGTAAAACTGGAGGAGAAAGGGTAGACGGTGTAATGGACTGAAACCCTGAGGAGACGAGCGCTAGCACCAGACTGCTTTGCATTCTGTGTGCTTTAGAGCTAGAGAAGCCTCGTTCTCTGAGGCCATGTCATCAGTTCAGTTTATTTTAGTTGAATCATACCTTTGTGCACACACTTACCTTCATATGGGAGAAGTTAATGTGTTTGTGTGCCAGCCAGCAGTGACACAGCAGAGTCAGAGTGAAAGTGAGGCTGTAAGAACATTCCTGAAATAACAAACATGATGGAGGGAGGAGGAGGAGGAAGTCAGGACTGCTTGGTTGTGCTGTTCCTAAAGAGGCCAAATGCTTTGCCTCCCTGCTCCCAGTCATAATAATGAGCTGTAAGCCTGAGTCCTGACTGAAAACTAGCCTCTGAACAAGGCTGGGATGATGACAAACCATCCCTTCTTCAGATATTATTGGTATGTCTGTTAACATGAGACCTTGACAGTGTAGAAATGTGAGAATGCATGCAAACAGCTGGTCTCTCCAGAGCTCTGCTTCTGTTTCTCATTTAGAAAGCTTGATGTTTCTGGACTCCAGCAGCAGTTACACACAGTCCTCTGTCCACGTCCATCTGCTGAAGCACATGTTCATTCTCCTTATGAGCTGATATGTTTACACTGTGTGTGTGTGTGTGTGTGTGTGTGTGTGTGTGTTATGGCACGCAGCCCTTCCTGAACCACACACAGTCATTTTCATTTTTTACTGTTATTTCACAGCAGAAAATGGCCTTTGCTTATTTTCCTGTGGTTCATATTTCTGACATTTTCTGCCTCTTTGCTTTTTTTTTCCCTTGTTTTCTCCATCACTGGTTTCACTATAGGCACGCACGCACACACGCACACACTGTTTTTATCCTCCTTCACTTTGACCCACTTTTCAATCTTCCCTCATATGATGTATGTAATGATGCAGCAGCTGGAGCTGACTGAAGCATCTGTCAGCCATCAGCTAATCTTAAGAAACAACTGCTGACTCTGCTTTTTCTTTTTCTTTATGAATATTTGAAGATGTCATCTGCAGAAGACAAGTGGTTGTATTTGTACTGTGAGTGATTGAGGTCTTTAAACCTCAAATTTAGAGCAGGTTTTATGTTCTTGGTGGGTAAATTACATCAGATGTGGCTTTAAGATATAAAACAAATCATAAGATTGCCTGGATTTAAAACACATTGTATGCTATGCTATCAGGTACAACTGAACTTGACCTTGCTATTTAACTTGGACGATTCATTTAGCATGTTGTCCTCAAGAGGCAGAGGAAGATGAAGTGTGATGACACAGACCTAGATCAGGATCAGACAGGCTCATAGGGCTGAGAGTCAAATGTTCAGTTTTTGATATTTTTCAGAGTCGATTCCTTTTTAAATGGATGTCAGGATGTTTTAATTGAAGATGTTTGGCAGTCAGACTCATACTATTTTTAAATAAAGTTATGAATATTGAATCAGTGTGGCGGTAAGCACACAGTGTCCTCTTTTTTTGTGGGTGTCTGCAGCACATCTTGTGGCTGTCAGGAATCAGGTCACTCTGTGGGTGAATGGGTGCTCACATGTTGGGGCCTGTAGTGATTATTCAACCATAGATTCATGTGTATTCAGGTGGCATCAATAGGCTGTTCGTTTAAGGGGTTGTATGACATTTTCAGTGCCAGTGGTTTCTGTTTCAGAGAGTCAAATGTGTCTAGTTAGGGTTTGTAATTGGTGTCATGAGTTTTTCCCTCAGAGTAGCATGCTAGTTGGCAGGCTGTTTAACCACCCTGTGGCACAAAATGACAAATAAAACCATTTCAACACATTAAATGGTCACATTTCATGGCAACCCTTATACATTAAAAAAAAAAAAAACACCACAGTAACAACAACTATATTTTAGCAAAGATGTGGCACGTGTGTTTTCTTTGGAAATACCACTTTAGATTGTTAAACTGTGGAAACGTCAGGGCATTATGGTGACTACTCACTTCTTCACCGGAGGTTAAGAATTAGATGAGATAGAGTTAAGACAAGTTCATTTATGTGACACGTATCACACAGTGATGCAGCTCAAGGTTAGCCTGGCTATCACGACTACAAAGCCCCTGTGAGTGTAGTCTGGCTTGTAAACTAAGTTCTCAGAGGACGGGCTTAACCCACGTCCATCAAATGCCTCTGTGTGCTACTGGACGAAGCTTCAACCAATCAGACCACGCTTTACTCTGATATATGCATAGAGATGAAAACTGCTTTATCCAAGCGTCATTGCCTTAAACATGACTTAATCAGGTCCTTTGAAATGCAAAATTTTCATTGGTCCCCATTCCTGGTTGAATCTAAAATTGAAGAGCTTTAGGTAGTTTAGTCAGAGTCCTCACAAGTATAGCACTACTGGTTGTGTGGCAGTAATGGTGCCACCTGCCTCTAAACTGCAGCCGTACAGTCAGACATCAGTGATAGCACAGCTCCAGTTGAGGCACATCCCTTTGTAGATAGCATCAAGCTTGGCTGCTTTTGTAGAGCACAAGATCCTAATATGACACACACTATAAAATCCTGAGCAAAAGTGTAGTTCAAAGCCAACACTATTCAGCAACCCTTAAGTTGAGGAAAAGTAACAAAAAAAAGTTGAAAAGTGTTTAGCGATCCTGAATGCGACACACAGCCTAGCCAACCTGTCTGTCCCGCTATCTAACAGCTTGTCTTATACAAGCCACATGTTTTGCAGCCTGAAATGTAAAGAACAGTGACGCAGCAGGTGAGCGTGGATGGCTTTGTGTCAGCACAGTGCTGAGAGAACAGCACTTCCTGTCACACCTTGGAGGAAGACGTCAGCAGGTAGATGGTGTTTGACTTAGAGCAGCTCTGGACTCAGTGTGTGTGGGGAGGTCTGATCTGCACTAACTGACAGTTTTCTAATGAGCTGGCAGCACCACACCAGTCTAATTACAAATCCACTAAACATTTCATTTATTTGATTTGACTGAGGCTATGGAAGGATAAAATCTGTCCTTAAATGTAATTTTCTGCTTTGAATGTTTGTAATTAAGTAAAATAAAACTGCTGCTATGTAAAAGACTTGACACATCAACCAATAATTTAAGAGGAAAAGTAATCAAAGATGCTTTTTCACAAAGTTGCACCATCACTTTGCAACCAAAGTGACTAAAACGGAGATGCTTCCCACTTCAGTTTCCATGGTTCCTGGGGACAACCCTGTGTTTCCTCTGTTTTTAGATAGCTTGTGCTAAGAACCTGAAACTACTTAACATCTTCTAATAAGAACTAATTCACCCCTCTCTCAGCTGAATGCCTCAAGTAAAATGTGTTGTGGAAATATGGACTTTAATTATTGCATTCTTTTTAGTAGCTCTGACGGTGGAAATGATCACGATCATTTTGGCAGAACATTCACCCGTTTTGTTGAGCAAAAATAAAAGAAGTGTTCATAAATAGGGCCACACTTCCCCTTCCTTTGGTGCTACAGTGCATAAGAGACTTCAGGGACATTATGGGATAGAAGAAAAGCTGCACTGGCCAATAAAGAGCAGCCAAAGACATGGCTGAATGTAGCAGAATGTTGTTAATACACATATATAGTTATCTGTTTTTATTATTAGGTTTGTGTTAATAACAAATCCAAAATCCTGTCATTACTGCCCAACAATCAAAGCCATAAAATAACTAGCTAATAAATAATAAACTTGTAACTATACTACACAGAATCTCTGACAAGAGTCATCAGAAGATTATGATATGTTATTATGATTCTTAGATCAATATTTGAAGATACTTCAGATACTTCCTCATAAGGCACTAATATTTCATAACCACTGTTGTCCAGAATGTCAATAACCGCAATAACTGTGTCCTAACCTGTTGTAGTGACGCCTCCGCATCTGTAACCAGCGGTGTGACTTCATGAATGGACTCTTTCAGGTGGTTAAAATCATTACACATCTCTTTCATGCCACGAACACAGAGCTGCATCTCCTCATGGATCCTTCTTTTCTAGTGTCACCCTCTGGGGAGGTCAAAGGTCAGACTCAGCTGGCAGCGAGGACATTTCAGCTTGATGTAGCAGAGGCGTGACTTCTCCAGTTCACCCTGTCATCCTGCTGTCATGCCCACCAACATGCATGTGACACACACCTGTAAAGCTTCAGCTCAGCAGTCTGATCCAAGCTAATAGTAAACACCAGTAGATCACCATCTGTGTATCTTTGTCCTGCTCACAGTTAGGCCTGTCACAATAATCAATAAAACTTTGCCGGCCTCAACATGTTTGTTTTCCTCATCTCTTTCTACCAAATATTATTATTTAGGATATTTAAAAGTTCTTGACATTGCAATTACAATATTAAATACTCTTCAGAAATTGAAGTGTATTGCTTTTGAGAGGGTGTACTTGCATTATTATGTCATTTCATTAGTGAAAACAATGGTCTCAAAATAATATTGTTTATCGGCAATAAGTGGTGGGACAATATCGTCCAGCAAACTTGTGTCCTCTCTCCACTGGACTCCTGCAGGTGTCAGGGACGAGATGTGGGGATGGGATGTTCTTGTATATTGAAATGGCCCTGTGGCTTCTCCACTGACCCAGTTCTTTAGCCCTGTAGACCCTCTGGTGGTCTCCAGGGGCTCCGGGCAGGCTCCCTCTCTGAGCACTGTGCAGTGGGTGGGTATGAGCAGAGCGAGATCACAGTCCTGCACCAGGCCATTTCCCTTCTACTTTGTTCACATCAAATCGGGAAGGAGAAACAGGGAGGGAGGGAGGCGACAGAGAGGCCGGGAGAGAGGAGGGCACAGAGTGATGGTGTTTGTCCGAGGCCAATGAATGGGATCTTTATCTGTGGCACAGAGGGTACCAGGCTGCTCTCACATGTCTTCTGCTCTCTTACTTTTACTCTTTTCCTCCTAGTTTTCCTCTCTTCCCTCTCTCTTCCCCCTCTCCATCCTCTCTGAACTCAGCCCCCTGGTGGTTGTAGAGCAACTCTTCCTCTCTATCTGACCTGTTTTGCTTTTCCTGACTCTTTGCTTCAAGAGAAAACAGGAAATCACTGAAAATAACTTCTTTTTTTGATACGCCCACAGCTTCCCAGCTCCTCTAGCTAATGGTTTTAGCTGTGTTCAGTCAAAGTGCTGATAAACTATTGGCCAATAGCAGACCGTTTACTAGAATGACGCCATAAATCTAAATGCATCCACAGATGAATAAAATAAATCCTCTTTACGTTAGCACTATTCTGATAAGATGAGCTTCGCCTGAGGATGTCCTGTAATGTGATTATTTTTATGGCTAATTGTAACAGCTGATTATAAAGAGAGATGTTTGCCGTCTTTTCGACTGAGATGATATGAGCAGCTCATTTAATAGATGAGCCTCCAGCTGTTTTCTATGTATTATTTCCTCTGCTTTGTTGAGCTGAAAGTGACAGATTACCTGTTCTGCCAGAAGGGTGTTTACGTGTGACTTTGCTGTGAATTTAAGTCTTGTTCTCAACTATTGACGCCGTTAGCAGGACTCCACGACCCTCGATGTCAACCTGTAAATACATTCTTGCCCTGTGAGAAACTTCTGAGTCCCACTTGAACTGATGCCTGAATGACTCTTGGCATCTCCTCTGAAGTAAGAGCAGGTTCATTAGTATTACATAATGCACACCTCACAGTGGCTGAACTGGGGAAAAGGACGTTCCTGATGCACTGTATGCATAGTGACCTCCATGGGAAGCTTTTGCAAAGATATAGGCAGGAGAATAAGAGAATTCCCTCAGTGCTGCTGTATGAGTGGTTTTCAATTTATGATGTAAACTGCGTTCAGTAAAGATCTATAACAGACATGGGCAAACTACAGCCTGCGGGCTATATAAAGCCCATTGGACTTTTTAATCCAGCCCATCGAACTTGTCTAAATGATATTATTAAATTCAATTACATCATATTTATCGCTGCCGCTGCGTTAACACAATCTGTTGTGGCATGCACAACGGTAAGTCAATTTGGATCTGAAATGCATAACAACTAAAGTAGATTAAAGCAGGTCATGAAGCTGAACTCCATTCAAAAAATCAAGGAAACTAACATACATGCACCCATTATGGCCCGCAAGTCAAAAAGTTTGCCCACCCCTGCTCTATAATCAGCCAGATGTGTTACAGGTATGCAGGGAAGTGTTGTGACTGTAAATGTTTGTGTAGTGTAGAGGAATGCAGCGTGGCCAGACTAAATGTATTAGACTTTAATGTATATAAACACCACTGAGAAGCGCTTGAGGACAGCAACAAGAGAGAAGTGAAGGAGGGATGTGAAATATGGATAAGGAGAGATCCACCAAGAGGGAAGGGAGGAAATGAGGAGTCAGATCCCAGAAGGAGAGAGAGAGAGAGAGAGAGAGAGCTAGCACAAAGGCCTGTTACAGCCATATGTTTTTTTTTGTTTTTTTTTTTGAGTATGTCACAGAGTGAAAACCATCCCTGACAGGCACGCTGACTCAAAGTAACATGCTTCCCAGCAGCATGCTTTTGCTGCTCGCTGTAGTGGAAGAACCAGGTTATCTCACATGATGCAGTGTTGCAGTGGAGCTCCAGAGGCGACTTTCTCTCATTCAGCATCCATGCAGGCTGGAATTCCTCGAGCCTCTCCCTCTGAAGGCTGAAACCAAAGCTACTGAAGGGCTTCCGAGGCGCTCCGTGCATGAGCACTATTTCCTGTATGTCACGTTCAGTGTATTAATAGTGGCATCTGCTTCTCCTGGTATGAGAGTGCACATTGTTCTTTCTCTCAGGGAACACAGTACATGGACAACAGGGCTGGGGCTACATACTGATCTCCTAATTTGATAATATCACCGTACTTGGGTGCAGATGTGCTGTGTATTGTGATTCGAAATAACGATTATTGATAAAATTTTTACTTTTTTTTTTACGCTAAACCATGGGGAGAAGTTGAATCACACATTTCCAGGGACTTTTACTTGTTAAATTATTGAGTTTTATTTTTTAAAACCTAAAGTGTCTTGAGCCAGCGTTTTTGGTCATTTTGAGTCATATTTCTAGACCCACAGAATATTTTGTACTTTGTCTCTGGAAACAGTGAATAGCTCAAATGAAAGTAGAGACTCTCTATTTCATCATGAAAAAAATGTTTGTTTTTACCTTGTTCCATTCTTGTTTTATCAGAGGTGGAGTAGATCACTTTTTGTCCAGATCTCTGAGGTGTATACCGTCTATTATGCTCTGACTTCATCTCCCAGAAGCCCCAATATTACTCACAGGCTGTGTGAGAGTGCCCTCTTGTGCCAGCTGCTGGAAAACCACTTTGACGTATATGTTTGTCTATGGCACTCAAGCGTTGGGTTTTAATTGGCATATAAATATGCCAGTGACACTCAAAGAGTTAATCGTGTTAATCACATCAGGAAGACTACAACAATAAACGTGATAACTTCTTTCTAGCTCCATGTAATCTCCAATAAATCAATCACATGGATTTAGATGAATTAAGGTAAATCTAACTTTATTTTGAAGGGGAGCACATTTAAAGGGTTGCTGCAGCAAATTTAGTCTTGTACTTCCCAGTTTAGGTTTATGTGATTCTGCACTCAGAGGACACTGATGAACACAGAACAGCACAGAGGCATTTTGACATTACACGAGCATTAGTGATCTTGATAATGGTGATTGATTAATGTTAACCAGTTGATTTATAACCACAGGATGTGGGAATGAAAAGCCTGTCTGTGCTCCAACAAGTGACGTCGAGCTGTCAAAGTATTTCCAGAGACAGCGGACAGGAGAGCTTAGAGAGGGAGGTTCAAACAGGTGTGAGGCACGTCTGAATTCCTCCTCACGCCTGGATACGAGCCAGCCGAACAACTGACCAGCACCCCACCCTCCTCTGGATAGAGGGAGGAAGATGAATGATGATGAGGCCATGGGCTGAATGTGATATGCTGGCCTGTGTTTCCCAGTTGTTGCGGTCTCATGTTGCCCACCTGTCTCTCTTGGCACACCCAGTCTGCGTTATTTCTGCTGGGAGTTTCCCTACAAAGTCTTAAGAAGTCTTTTGCAACTCTTCTCAACCTGCTTTTATGGCTGCACATAACGATAAGTTTTATTGACTGTTGATCTGATGATTATTTCCTCAGTGAGTTGTTTACTCTAAAATGTCAGAATATGGATCAGTGTTTCCCAAAGTCCAAGCTGACGTCCTCTGTGTCAGATTTTGTCCACAACTCAAAGACATTCAGTTTTTTCTTGTCACAGAGGAGAGAAGAAACCAGAAAATATTCACACTTGTGAAGCTGGAATCAGAATGGAACTTTGACATTTTTCCAGGAAAAAAATATACTCAAACAATCGATTATCAAAATTGTTGGTGACAATGAATTGACTAACTGTTGCAGCTCTCCTCCTCTTTCTCCACTGTCCTCCATATGACCAAAACAAGAAATGACAGCTGCTCTTAAAACAGCTTATCAGCTTAAATTAGTAAGTAGGCAGTTGAGATGATTCACCCTTACCCAGTAAAGTTAATGTCACATTTCCACACTGTGGAGCCACAAACAGGCAGTAATGGAGTCTGAATCCCTCAAAAACCACATCCTGCTGACATCCTCCCACCCCACAGTAGTACTCTCCAGCTGCTCTGCTGGGTGCAGTCAGACTGACTGCTGTCACATTACAGGGAGTGGACACCTGATGATACTCGGCCCCTGAAAACAGAAAGATGAAGTGGATGACACAGAGCCGTCTGGCTCACACCCTCTGGAAATAGCTGCTTCCTAACGTGTCGAGGCCTCTTTCAGAGAGGGGACTTCCAGGCTCTTTCCTCACAGCACAGCGATGCTCACGTCATCCTGGAACTTCAGCAGATATTTCTTATTGGCTGCTAACTTTATCTTCTTGACCAGCCTTTTTGGAGAATCCCCGGTCTATAAAAACCCTGCATTTGGCAGAGAAATAGTGACAAGTTTGGCTTTTTTTTGTGTACAGTAGACGGAGAGATGAAATCAACTCATAAGTAACTCCTGGCACAATATAGAGGAAATTTCTCTCCAGAATATGCTGCATATTTCATGTTCCTGTAAATGTGGCTGTTGATGGCTGAATAGCTGACCTTCTCTTTCATCCTTCCTCCTCTCCTGCCCTCCTCGTGTCCTCCTGCCTCTTCTCTCTCTCTCCAGCTGCTTCGTTAGGCCTTGTGATGAGTGCATATTAATTATAGTCTGAAATGAAATGAGGAGCTTTCAGCTGGCCACTAGCTGACAGTGCAGGCTCTGTGTGTGTGTGTGTGTGTGTGTGTGTGTGTGTGTGTGTGTGTGTGTGTGTGTGTGTGTGTGTGTGTGTGTGTGTGTGTGTGTGTGTGTTTTCATAGTGCAGAAATCCTCTCTAAGCACAACCAGAGTTAATGGTTTCTCCAGGCACTCATTGCTAGTAAAAGCTGAGCATGTAGCCAGCTTCATGTCCAGTCTCTTCCTGTGTTTAGCTTGTGTTTATTCTGCCACATCCAGTTCCACCGACCCTCCAGCCCAGTTAAGGTTAATGCTTCACTTGTCCCATCGTCCTGATCAAACTGCAGAGGCATTATACTGTGTGAATCGCTGCTAAAATGTGCTGCATTGGATCTTAACTGTGTGCTGCAGCAGCTCCTTCCTGCTGCTGTTAGGTATGTAACTCCCCACTGCTTCATGTCATCATAACAGGTGAAAAACTACATTTGTGTCCGTACAAACTCTGCTATTTACTTCTGGCAAATGCATAGCACCAGTTGATTCATTCACTTGATGAAAACTAATGCTGGTTTATATGATATAAAGTCATTTTCTCCTGTTCTTGAGGTCAGCAGTGATTCTTCCAACGTGTTGATTTTTTTCTCTTTAGGATGTCCTCCTGTAAATCAGCATAAAAGTGGCTCAGCGTGATTCCCCGCAACGATCAGTTTGTGCTGACCATGTTTCTTTGAAGCAGGTTCTGTCTCATCATTATCAACATGTGAATATTTATCACAGCAGCTTGGAATCTCCCAGAGACAGAGGAGTGTTCAGACGCAGCATCACTGTAGTTTAAGCATGTTTGGGCCACTAACACACACAAACTTCTTCCCATCACATTAGGATCCTCAATGCAGATGAATTCAATCATACCGTTAAACTTTAAGTAGTAAAAATCATTTTTCATGCCTGACGTGGGATGTTTATATCTCACTGAAGGTGTCAGTGCAGCTTAAGTCAAACAGCTGTGCAGTCCAGTGTGAAGTGGGCACTCAGACTGCCTCAAAGAGCCTCCAGCAACATGAAGAGCTTTAATGCTGTTCATCTAGGGCAGCAGTGGCAGCAAACACCGTACACTGATTGGTGGAATAATACATTTGTTAAGCGCTGTATACTTTGAAGAAAGCTCAGATTACATTTGAATAGGGTTCATTTCTCTCAGCTGGTCATAATGAAATACTCTGTCTGTCTCTCTTTCATTCTCTCCACCTTCAGCAGCCGCAGCAGCACTTTCTCCTCCCACTCATCCTCCTCATTCATTCCCACTCCTCTCATCTCTCATCACATTATCGACTCCATTTCAACTTGTCGCCCTCCTCCACCTCTCCATTGTTGCTCAGACCTACATGTGTGTTAGTGTGTGTGTGTGTCTTATTTCTTGTTTTATTATAGAGAAACCTCTGGTTGGCCTGTCTGCATACTTTATAACACTACTGCTATTGTTGTTATTACAGTATTAATATGAATCAGCATTTATCAAGGTTCAGGCCAGCACAAATACAGCTCAACGGTTTGATTCCCTTTTTTCTGTGGTGAGTGAAGTCTGAGTATTTGTTCAGTCTTTGTGGCTTGCTGCTTATGCTAGCAAATCTATTGATTCTGTTAACAAAAACAAACTGCAGTGGATGGAAACCAAACAGATGAGGAGCCATAGCCAAATATTACGTTTCTTGCCCTCTACCTTCTGGCCTCCAGTGTCATTATTATAGACTAATAACAATGGCAAGCAGCTATCATGGTTAAGGCTCAACATCATTAATACATCAAGCACAGAGGGAGCAGTAAAATGGACACTCATGTCCATGAAAATGTCCCAGTTCATCACTGCTCCCATGTTGTACCTCATGTAATGGTCTGTGGGGGTGGACATGTTGAGGCCTGCAGTGGCTGCTCTCTGTGTGTGTGTGTGTGTGTGTGTGTGTGTGTGTGTGTGTGTGTGTGTTTCCCCATCGGGCCCTTTGTGTTGCTTGTGTTTTCAGTTCATCAGATGTGGGTCAGAAGAACTAATCATGTAAAAATGTGATTTTACAGTGTTAACAGGATTCTAGATATCACATACCTCATTTAGTCCTTTTGTTTAAAACACAATCTAACCAGACTGTCTTTTTCTGTCTTCTCTTCCATGTTGCTGCTGCTGTCTCGGCTGACCTCCTCCAACACAGGTAAACACATCCATTGATTTCTGCTTTTCTCAAACTACTGTCTGTGTGAGTGAATGGTGCCAGCTTTATTCCTGTCCTCTTTATAGTGGATAGGATGGGCTATAGTGGCTGGTCCAGCTATGGGATGCATTATATGTGACATCATGGATGTGTGTGTTCTCCACACACTCACTGCAGTTTCTCATGCCTCGTTCTCACTACACAATTTTAGCCCATTTTTTTTTTCTTTTGCTCCCCTTTCCCAAATCGGCAGTCGGTGAGTCTGGGTCATTAGGTGTGATGGCTTGACTGAGTCGCTGATGAAAACATCTACATGGACATCTAGCCTGCTAAATGAAAAGCTTGCACATTGCGTTTGTGCACTTGTTTGTGCATTTTCTGTGTCATTTCTTGTGTGAGTTTTTACTACAAAACATTGTTTGGAGACCAAGTAGGGCAGCTGACCACACCTGCTGATGGAGAGTCATGTAGTGTTAACAGCATGGCGAGTCGACAACACTGAAAGTCACATAGTGTGAACAAGGCTTTAGTTGTCTTAAAGTGAGTACTTCACAGTGCATTGCTCGGCCCTGGCTCCTTTTAAATCCAGAGGAAACTTTTGTGGTAAAAGGTGGAGAGACAGACTGGCAGCTAGCTGCTGTCTCGTCACTATGGTTACCAGTCACACCACCACCATCCTGTGGCCCTGGTGTGTGTGTGTGTGGTTGTGCGTGCGTGTGTGTGTGTGGTTGTGCGTGTGTGTGTGTGTGTGTGTGTGTGTGTGTGTGTGTGTGTGTGCGTGTGTGTGTGTGTGTGTGTGTGTGTGCGCCTTTGACAGGGTCATGTGAAAGAGACTCTCAGAGGACCGTTCAGGATCGCTGAACAGTTTTTTCTCGACTTAAAAGAGTTGTTGAATATTGCTGGCTTTGAAATTTTTGTCTGCTCAGGATTTTAGAGTTTATCGTTGTACAGTTTGCATATGAAGTATTTATATAAGATTTATAGTTTTTCATATCTCATATTGTATCAAGAAACACATTGAGAAGACACTGCTGAAGACGATGCAGGCTGTTTTCTTTGTATCTGTGTGTCAGTCAGTTTAAATCCCTCTCCTCTACAGTGTCATCAGTGTGTGAGAGGAAACAAATTAACAGAGGCAAATTGGAAAGCCATCACCTTTTGAACTTTGTGGGTCAGGTCATTATCGAGGTCATCTCAAATCCCCCTGGAGAAAACACACACACACACACACACACACACACGAACGTATGTGCCCCCCATCGCTCAGTTACTCCTTGTTAAACTGGAAACCTTCTCTCTTGAGCTCACATCCATCACCAACCAGTGCGTCAGGTTAACAAGTTGAACGTTCAGATGTGTGACGACAGGTTGTGTTTGTTGTGTGAAATTTCTTTTCTCGTCTGCTGAAAATCATTTCAGAGTGTGGTCTGACCGGCAGATTTTTTTTAATGAAAAGATTTAACAGTGAGGCAGTGAAGAAGCATTTCAGCTGCTCTAACCAGCACATGTCATGATGAATGGATAATCCAGCATGATTTATTGATGGTTGTGTCAGTTGTGTAATTGGCAAATAGTTCAGCCACACTGTGTTGATTAATTTTCTGTGACACCTGTGTGTGTGTGTGTGTGTGTGTGTGTGTGTGTTTACTGCATGTTGAAAACTAGCTAATTATTTACCACAAGCTGTTTACCTGCTCGTGAGGTGGAATAAAAGAGAGAGCAGAGCTGATAAGACATGTTAGAATGGAATGGAATCACTTTATTGATCCCAACCAGAGAAATTATGTTGCAGTAAAAGCAAGAAATGGAGTCACAGTATTAAAAAGTATGTCAAAACAGAAAAAGTATTACCATTTACAGTATCAAGTACAAGCTAGAAGAGCAGTATAAAAATGTATAAATAATTATGACTCATGATGAATATTAATAGTGCAAATAAATAGTAGGATGCAGTGACTTAAACGTACACTATGTTGAACAGTACATGATTGATCGACTGATCCTGGTTCATTATTTAATGTGTCATGTATTGGTGTCGTGCTCTCGTTAGTGCTGAAAGGATTAGGTGATTTATAGAAGCTCATTTTTATAATTCATTGTTTGTCGCCCCGGCAGAGACAAGATTATTTCTCTGCAGATTTCATAATAGGCGTTATCCTGGTTGTGTTGTCTGCAGTGCAGCAGGCTCATCGTGGCTTCATTCTCCACTTACCTTACAATAAGCATGAGCGTCAGCTAAAATATTGACATTAGCAACACATGCATGAGACCATCTATCGTCAGTGAGAGCAGGACTGAGGAATAAGGTGAGAAAAGAGGAGGGAGGGAGGTGTCTGGGAGGCCTCTAGTGTCTGCTGCTGTGTGATGTGCTCCAGTATGTTGATCCAGCAGGCAGCTGAAAGCCACACACACACATTCAGAAGACAATGTGAGGCTGACTGCATGACAAATGTGTGACAGCCAAACATTCATGCACTTCAACATACCACGCTGAAGCACAGCTGAGGAATAAAAAACACACGCCTTCTTTTCTCTCCTCATTTCCTCCTCGGACGCATACATTAACACACACGAGCTGGCTGCAGACGTCAGTGAAACGCATGTATCTGGCTCTGCAGTGACATCACCCGCCTCGTGGTCAAAGTCCAGTTCCTCTATCCGGCTTAGAGCTGTGAAAACACACCGCCACACTCCTCTACCACAAGCAGCGACGCACACACACACTGAGTGGAGAGAAGACCGAGCGAAACCAGGGATTATCGACTTGATTAAGGATGGCTCCTCTTTGACAGTCTGGACGCTGAAGTGCAGCTTCCAGACTCTCCTCCTCCTCCTCCCTTCTTCACCTGCTTTCTGCTCTCTTTTCACTCACCTTCTCACTCATTTCCTTGTGGTTTCTTGATCACTTTCCCCTTCCCTTTCTTACCACCATTTCTCAGTTTCCTGTCCTCTTTCTCTGCTTTTCATTTCTCCATCCCCCTCTCTCTTCCTCTGTTTTCTCTGGGAGGGAGGGATGAGTGCCACAGCAGCTTACAGGCAGTACCTCCAGGATCTGGAGGAGAAAAGAGGTGGGTGATCACTTCCACCCGTCATCGACATGTACTAACAGAGCCTGACGTAATGACATAAGTTTTCTAAGTGTTTTCAAGGCTGTTATGGTGTTGTAATCTTATCTTGTATTATCTCTGTGTGAAGAGGTGTGGGGAGGGATGAAGACAGAGGCTTGTTGCACGTGTGGATTGCTCACCAAAGCTGTGAATCAGTGTAAACTAAACTGTGGGTTGGGCCTTTAAATACCTGCTCATCAGGCATCCTTGTGCAACCAGATAGTACAGTATGCTGGCAGTGCTTCTCACTCAGCTTTATTACCACTGAGGGTAAAAATCACATCTCCAGCTGTACTGTACTGTTCTGTGGCTTACATTAAGGTTGACTGTATTTACCCTCCCAGCTACTGTATGGCGTACAGATAAGATGTGGGTCAGTAGAAGGACATTCATGTCAGTCAACAGTTCATGTCGTGGACGTTTATTCGTCGGGTCGAAGCTCTGACTGAGCCTCTGTGTCTAATTGTTAGATGTTGCTAATTGTTTTGTTGGTCATGGTGTCAGTGCGTTGATGACACTTGATGCCAGTGGGTGCCGGCAGGAAATTGGACACGTGGTGAAGTCTGTTGAAGTGTCAGGTTGTGTGCAGGGATGCTTCGCTGCAGCAGCTGTCATCACAGCAGTTAGCTGAGCGTAGCATGAACCAGACCAGACACCTGGCTCAAGTTCTTCTCCATATATTACATTTGCTTTGTATGTATTTATACTCGATGCAGCAACATGAGTGTTGGCTCCACAGCTTCAGACTGAAACTAGAGTTAAATCAAATCATTCAAAATGACGTTAAGGCTAGATGTTATGACCACATTTTCACTTTCATGTACAGTATGATGTTTAGATTTAATAGCAGCACAGTGTGTATGCAGTGTCCTTTTATTTCAGGGTGAAAGTTGTTATGAATTGCCTGGTAATAAAAGTAGGAGGTCATTGCAGTTGAGATCTTATCACACTTTACAGCCAGCTCTGTGTGTGTGCTGCTAGCTCCACTTTCTCACAACAGCAGCTGCACAACTTCAACTTGTTTTTGGTGAAAAGTTCACAGTTATGTCCTTCCTTTTCTTTTTGTGACCAGGCTGCAGATAGCTCTTTTCGTTTTCCTCTTCCAACTGTAGATCCTGCTTGTTTTTCTGCAGCCCATCGTTTAATCTTGCCTCTGTCTCACTGTCTGCTCTCAGCCGACCTCTTTTCTTGCCATGCAAATGTACGTTGTTGCAGCATAAATGGGTAAAGGGCACACTTTTCTTTCATTAAGCACCTCTGGTAAACCCCTACAGTCGTCCCACTGTCAAGGACACATTCAAATGGAAACGCTGTCTTTTGTCTAGTAGTTATACTATGGCCATGGCCACACCTGCTGCTACTTGTGGTTTGGTATTATGTACCAACAGCTGCTCTGTCTGAGGCCTTTACACCACTAGAGTCAGGCTGTGTCAGTCACCTATAGTCTTAGTGACCCCCTTCATACTGTTCAGGTTCAACTTGTTAACCACCCTGAATGTAATGAATTTATCAAATACTGGAGAGCATGAGCGTATGTGTGCAAACACGTTAAGCCACTTCTGTGATTCACAGTGTTACATAAGCCACTTAATGGAAGCTAAAAAGCTACTTTGAACTGATTTGCCCTCCTTTAATGGGAAGGATTTCAAGGTAATTGTTGTTCTAAAGAGCTTTCTGTGCACAAGTTTTATCTTCCAGCTGGTGCAGTTCTTGAGCACTTGAGAATAAACTTGTAACAGCACCTTTGACTTTAATATGAACGTGTTGTGGTGCTTAGTGTTGTCAGACCCCCCCACAGGGCTGCAGCCCCTCTGCCATCTGCCTCACTCACATCTCCTCTTCCTTAGGCTAAGCTTCACCTCATCAACCTGTCCCACCTTTGAAATGAAACAACAAGTGTGCTCCTCTGGGCCAACCATTGTTTCAGATGGTGTCACCTGCCACGGGAGACTAATTGTCTGACGAATAGCTGCACGAGAGTGAGAGTGTGTGTGAATGGGTTTGAGGCTGTGGTTGTCCAAGAAGTTTGGCCACGATTTGTTTAAGGCGGAGTAGCTGTCAGCTCTGCTCTTATCCCTCATAAAGTCTCGCTCTACCTGTTCACTGGTCATCTGACGCTGCTGCCACCTCTCAGGATACGTTTACCTGGCCTTGTTTACCTGCTTCAGTTCACTGTCCTTTACTTTCTCCTCTCTGAGGTCCTCTGTGTCAGACCAGATCTGTGTCAATGTCCT
Organism: Synanceia verrucosa; assembly: GCA_029721515.1. NCBI lineage: Eukaryota > Metazoa > Chordata > Actinopteri > Perciformes > Synanceiidae > Synanceia > Synanceia verrucosa. The sequence continues at coordinate 19,639,037 of CM056567.1, forward strand.
CTGTGCTAACAGCAGGGTGCTGTTTTCAGGTTCATGAGCTCCACTCTGAAAGCAACGTGTTTTCTGCCTCATGGTCACATAACCTTTAACATAACGATGATCGTGTGTTATGTCAACCATCAGAGAGTTAATCTAACAACTTTTATGAGAAGGGATCGACCACTGAAGTCATATATCAACAAGAAGAAGTCAGGAATTCAGTGGTTACAGCTTTTAAATATGAGCTTTTATTGTTGTTCTTTTTTTTTTATACCATTCTAAATTGAATATATGAAAAATATGTTTTTTGTCATGGACTGTGGGTCTGATTGCATTTGCAGACTGTATCTTGGACTCTTTAATGTTTTGTGCTATTATAATATCCATCATTTAACTCCTTATGTAGTCTCTCTGTTCTTGGCTTTATGAATGGAAGAGATGGAGCATGTGACAGTGAGTCATCCATTAAGGCGGTGGATAGTTACTCATTATTTATGTGTCTTTCCTCAGAGTTCCTCTTTTTGCTTATAGCCACAGTGATGATGGCCAGCTTTTGAATCATTTATTCAGACAATCAAATAAACTCATATGATCAAACGTTTATCAGCCTGAAGTTTTTTTTAGGCTTTTCAGGCACCTTGCACGTTTTTTGTGGTAGTGTTGGTCCTTCCTCTCTCTTTGCTGTGCTTCTTACAAAATGTGACTGTGGGCAGCCATGTGGTCCAGGTGACCAAAGTGATGTCTGACCAGAGAGGACTTATTTATTGGAGTTGAGTCCAACCTGAAGTCTGCCATGTGATGCAGATGGTAGTAGGGCTGGGTGCCGAACTTTGATACTTTTGTAGCACCGACCAAAAAGCACTGATCCTATTGGGTATAAAAATTTATCATTTTTCTTTGCTAAATTCCGACACTCAAGTGTCTGAGCCATGCTCTCAGATGTCTCTGTGGACGGGGGGACATGTCCCTTCAGATTCATAAAGACACTGATCGTCCCCCCACTTTCCTAGCTTAAGGAGACAAACATTGCTGCTAAAACAGAGGATTAATGTCATTGCAGCAGCACTGGGAGCCTGGTGTTTGTGTGATTGGTGTTTGTACACGAATGTCTGAATTTCCAAGTCAGAATTTAAATCTATGAAGTTGGATCTCAAACTCATAAAGTCAGATTAATCTCACCAACCAGACATAGAGTTCATGCGACTGCTACTGACGTAAACAGCAGCTACATGTTTTTGTTGTACGTCTGTAAGGCTGGAAGAACTGGGAGCACTAAACTTTGAGGTTAAGATGATCTGAGCTCCAAGATCTGACTGCCAGTGAACACACCATAAGACAAACTCTCACTCCCCAGGGTCCTAAAGAGGAACTGGTAGCAGCCTGTTGATCATCATCAGACCATTGTCTACTATATCTACCATGATAAAGACCAAATTACACAAAAATAACCTAGTTGTTGATGATAATGAGAATAATAATGGTAATAATAATAATACTTAATAAATAAATAAATATTGATGACAACCATGATTACAGCACAGATTACAAAACTATAATTTATTAAAGTATTGCAAAAAGTACCGTTCTTGAACTGGTATTGAAACAAAGGTACTGACATTGTCATTGTATCAGATCATTTTGAGTGACACCCAGCCCATCATGGTAGTTGACCATCTTTTCAGTCACATCCAGAGCAGTCCAGAACAGGAGGCCTTTGTATTCAGGGGGTCACTCGAGCCCCTCCCAGGCTGTGAACGGTAAAAAGTGTAAGCTGCCATGTGTGGCTTAGTTTATAATAATCCAGTCATATGAGAGGTTTTTGACTTTGCTCTTTAACCTAACATGAACTCCATTGTTGTCCCTGCTGTCATGTGTTTGTCATGGGTATAAAGTAGCGTTACAGTGAGATTAACTTGCATTGGAGGGATGAATATTTGCGTTGTTATATTGCTCAGTATTTGTCTTTTTTTCACCACCTTCATGTGCATCATGTAATCATGTCTCCTAAATATTTCTGGCTGTCGTGCTAAAAAACGACCTTAATGACAGGGATGTGTCTAGGCGTGCGTTTTTAAGGAGGGGACCAGGGTTGCCAGACAGTGTGTGAAGTAATTACCTTGTTTGGGTGGTAGGTCCACCTGTAGGGCAGGGTGGGACAGCTGGCTGATGAGCAAATGAGCTTTGGGAGATGAAGAGCACAGCAGGTAGATGAAGGTGTATGAGAGAGTGAGTGTTGAACACTTAATTTGGCTCTCTTAGCCTTGACTTCTCCCTATTACCCCACCGACATTTTAATCCATTAGACTAACACCGCTAAGCTCCACTCCCTTACTACGCTGTTACACCACGACACCACACACCAGCATGTGCCATAGACACACACTTTGTCTGTTTTCACAGACACACCAGTAATCCTGTCCTGTCTCATGTCTGAACTGTTGAGCTGAAAGTATTCAATCAAATAATATTCAAGAATTCTGACACTTATTTCTTTGGTTAATGTTTAGTTGATTAAATGTCAACAAGGAGTGTTTCAGACTATTATGAGCAGGATATGCCCAAAAATGGTCGGAATCAGCAAATGTTTGCCATTTGCACTTGATCAACAAAATAAATAATATTGATGACTCAATCAGCCCTAGCTGTCAGGAAAGACTGTTGGTCTTGTCCTGCTTCCAGTCTCTGAGTTCCAGCTCTGTTACAGCATCTGAATCCAGTTTAAAACCACAGCACCCCTAAATAGTCACAAAACACTCAGCCCTGACTGCTCTTACCATCTGAAAGAACTCAGCGGTTTGTGTGGATATTCTGTTGGCTGCAGTCCTTGTTTTATCTTCACTAGTTTATGCTGGAAAAACATTGTCTCGACTTTAATGCTTCACTTACTGCTGATATCTTTACCGGACTGTGGAGGTGAAACCACTGACCCCATGTCTCAGGATAACACCAACATACATTTGAGTCACTGTGGAGGTGGAGCTGGTACAACTCTGTTCTGTTGGTCGATGTTGACCAATTCATTGTTATTTATTCTCCAAATAGCTTCTCTGACAGAGAGCTGGACCACAAAACCCACTAATTTTATTATTAAATGCCAAAATCCCTGCAGTCACGTCGGCCAAATGAGCACTGAAGTGAAGTCATGTCACTCAAAATGATTTCCAGGTGAAGCTTTTTATCGATTCAACAGTGAATCCAGAGCCTCAGGTTGCTGCTTCACTCTAAAAGCCTGTTAATGCAGATCCTGACTGACTGGAGCTGGAACAACAAACCAGTAGTAGCATTATATTATTTTGTGTCGGAGCAGACTAGTTGCCTGTCTGAACTTCAAAGCCTGTTGATCAGGTTACATAAACGTCTGGAGGCTGTTGGTTAGTTTTAGAGCGGCTGGCTGCCAGGATAAGTCAGAGGAGGACTTTCTGTAGTCGACACCACTGTGACAGGGAGCTAAATTTATACAGAAAAAAAAATCTCTCTACAACTATTAAATCAACCCTGAAAAGTACTGATGATTGTTTAATTAGTGTCAATTTTTTTTTCCACATTAAAGCTTCTTAAATTTAAATTAAATTATTTTTTTTTTTACTCCTCAGTGACAGTAAACTAACATCTTTGAGTTGTGGAGAAAAGGTAGGAGGTAGTCTTGGGCTGCTGGGAACCACTGATTATTCATCATTTTCTCACATTCTATCAAGCCAAACAACTAATCCATTAATCGTGAAAGTAATTGTTAATTGCAGCCCTAAATGTCACCTTTTGTTATTGAGACTCAAACACCTTTCAGGAGATCTAGGAGTCATATTACTCTAATCTTACAACAGCATAAATAAGCCACCGTCTTTATTTTGCATTCAGCCTCTTTATAAAGTTTATCAGAGCAGTGTCCTGCTGATCTGGTAAGACAGCATTTTGTTCATCCTATCTGACTGATTCATCTAGTACTGTGGCAGTTTAATGGTCACATGGAGGAGATGAGGTCATGATGGGTGGATGAAGTAGCAATAATACATCCAGTCATCCAATAATAGGCCTGTCCATTAAACAGTAGCATGTTTGATGTGTGAGTCAGTGGAGCCGCTCATGCTAATAAGTGCATTTTTATAGGAGCTGCTGAGTGGAGTTATATCAGGAGGATACATAGAGGAGATGTGTGGGTTTTCAGTGACTGGGATTACCAAAGCTCAGAACTGAAACCCTGATGACTAGACTGACAAGCCGGACTATAACACGAAATGTATAGTCTGGGGTCAGTCCATAGGCAGAGTTGAAGCCTTTGGGTGGGACCAACCCTTGTCGTTCAAACTTCCTCTGCACATAGTAGGCCAGCGCTGTGACCAGTCAGAGCAACAGAGCGGAGCCAGCTGGCATATTAGAGTTTTGCCGTAGCTGGTTGGCAAAGTAGCCTGTTAGCAAAACAGCAAATACATCCATCCATTTTCTGCCTCTTATCCTGACATAGGGTCGCGGGGGGGCTGGAGCCTATCCCAGCTGTCTTAATCCTGGTTTATGCTTCTGCGTCACGGCGACGGCGTAGCTATGGCGTAGTGTTGAGCATTCGAAGCTCTCCGTCGAGGGAATGCGTTGCTCTGCAATTCACCGCCAAGCTGCTAGGGGAGTGTGTCTGTGTCTTTGTGTGGCTTCTGGGGACTCATATCGGATTCCTTGGTTTTCTTCCGACAGTAAACAATGACAACTGAGATACAGCGGGTGTTTCTGGAGATGGAGCTCAGAAAATTGAAAAAGAAATGCTGTTACTACAAATGCTGAAGCACAGAAGACGTTTGCAGAGGTGGTCTGTCCGACCATTCCGTACCGCTCGTGCCACTCTGCTGATAGCGGTGTTGTTGAGCTGTTGACCGGAAAAGCAACCGCCAGAAATTACGTTCTGAGCGGACCAATCACAGTCCTTGTCGTTCGCGTCTCAACGCGTTGAAGCGACACGTAGTCAGGATTTTTTGGGGATGCGCGTCAGGCTACGGCGTAGGGTCCGCGTTGACCTTGTAGGTACACCGTCACCGCGATGCAGAAGCATAAACCAGGCTTTAGGGTGAAAGGCAGAGTACACCCTGGACAAGTCTCCAGTTCATCACAGGACACATAGAGACAATTTAAATTAGCCAATTAACCTAATCCCCATGCATGTTTTTGGATTACCCTGAAAACCCACGCAGACACGGGGAGAACATGCAAACTCCACACAGAAAGGCCCCGTGTCGGGAATCAAACCCAGTACCTTCTTGCTGTGAGGCGACAGTGCTAACCACTACACCACCGTGCCGTCCAACAGCAAATACATCCTTCTTTAAAACGGATGACTTGAGTGCTTCTTTCTGCTCAACTTTCAAAGAAAAGCCCAAGTCTAACTCTTCCAAAATCAATGACAGAGCCGATTCAGACGATTCAAACTGTTCGTTAACCTTAGCCATCTTCCTCGTTCTGCTACCTCCAGCCTCACACAGCCCTGTCGTCATCGTACTAAGCCCACCCCAACGACTCGCTACACAGATAGAGCATTGTGACTGGTTCGACAGATTCCTTGCTGGAGCCAGGATGATCTCCTATGGCTCACCACTAGACCATCCTGTTAGGCAAAATATTTTTTGCCGCTAGGGTGCATCTAGATTTCTAGGCTAACTGATGACACAAAAAAAACCTTAAAATGACTCACAGTTAAATCAAATTATCAGATAATTTCAAATTTTGCTGTACTGTTGAGTTCAGCTGTTGAGTTGTGGTGATACTACTCAGCTACTTTGCTTTGATTTAATATCTGCTTTGCTGAAAGAGAGACCAGTATCAGTGTGATTCATTCTCTTTTTAGGACTAAGCAGCTCACCTCAGTGTTTATTGTGTCATAACCCAGCTCTGGGGCCATGACAAATATGGGAAAGGACACATTAGTTTAGATTGTGTTGTGGGAGCAAGTCGAACCAGAACGCCAAAGGCCACCTCTGCAGTGTGTGTGAAGCTGAAGAGCGCCACCAGAGACATCCTGAACGGGCCTTTTAATGGGTCCGCCTCCAGTGCACAATCAGATGTCCCCACACTGTGGTGCCTTCAGGGACAGAAGCAACTCAACAAATTGTAAACACGCTGAATAGTGCCATAATGAGGCATGATGTCTCCAGATCCTGGGTCAGCCTGCTGCCCAACATCACACACACACACAAACATGTTTCCAGTAGCTGTCACACAGATGTGTTGCCTGTGATAAGCACCCTCTTCTGTTTATCAGCATCACGCCAGCAGAGGTGTGGCCCCACCGTGGCGGTCCTTGCAGAGTGTTTACTGTTGTGTGTGTGTGTGTGTGTGTGTGTGTGTGTGTCTAAATATTTTAGTGTGACACCAGCCCTTCCCATAAAAGACCCTCAGAGCCCCTGATGCCTGCTGGCAGGCCTGTAGCGCCCTCCACAGGAGCTATTTGCTCATGTGCTGCACTGTCCAGGAGGTGGAAGGAAAAGAAAACGATGCAGTTTCAAGTTTGTCTTAAGATACATTGAGGGTAATTTATTGCATCCACATGTTACACCATGTTAGCACTTGTTTCTCATATGAATTCTCCTTATAGCTTTGATTCTCTTAACCACAGTCCTCTCCCTGTACTGACAGGGCTATAATCAACAGGATAGAGAACAGTGTGTGCATGTAATTACTGTGTGTGTGACACTGACTACAGGGTGGATGTGAAGGGAACAAGGAGAGGAGGAGCCGAGGGAAGAGAAGATTGAAGGGAAATAAAGAGAGATTTGACCTTTTTAGAGGGAGGAGTGAAGATAGAAATGCCAGAGCAGTTGTTACCTGTTTGTCAGCACAGAGTTCAAATCAGAACCAGTTTCTGTGGGAGAGCTCTCCCTCAGCACTTTGTGCATGGCCACAAGTTCAAAACAAATAGTGTACAGTGACATGTGTCATTCACCTGCAGAGTCAATGTGAAGCTACAGTCAGGAAACAGCTCAGCATAAAGACTGGAAATGGGATATAAGCAAGGTGACCTGTGACCATATTTTGATTTCCAAAAAAGAAGACGCTCGGCCAGGCCATGAGATAGCCTACTTAAATGATACTCGCAGTTTACTCAAAGATTCCTTATGATTTTAATATATTTAAAGTTTACATGTATGGATAGAATGTTTTGCTATATTACAAAAAATAATGTCTCTCAAAGACAGAATTGGCCCTCTGATTCAACGTCACCACCCTGACCAACCCTGAAAATTTCATCAAAATCCGTCCATAACTTTTTGACTTATTTTGCAAACCATCAAATGAACAAACCCGGGTAAAAACATAAAACACCTGGACGCCCCATACGGGATGTAAAAAGTGGACATGTCCAGGGAAAAGCGGACGTTTGGTCAGCCTAGGTAAAAGCTACCAGGAGTAAGCCTCCTTGTTTTTTTTTTTACTCTTAGTGTTTCCACAGATTAAGCAAAAAAGGTGTCAATGAACCTTTCCCCTTGTGTAAAAACACATCTGGCTTTTGTCCTCAGTGGGAAACATTGATTCCCACACATTTATCGGCTCCAGCTCCTATCTGCAATGATGGAAACCTACAGTACCCACCCAAGTGGACTTCCTAATTTTCACCCCTTTTCCAGTACAATACTATATGATGTAGTGCTGTGCCATATGGACAAAATCTTGATATAGTTAATTTTATATCCCAATATAGTAGATAAAGTGGTAGAAAAGATCAGATGTGTTTGAGACTAATGACAATTTGTTGGCAACAGTTGTTGTCTGGTTGGTGTCTGACTTTCTGAACCAAACCAAAGGCAATTGATGCAGTTCTAGTTCCCCCAGTTCTTCTTGCTCTTCTGTTTCTGTGTCTGAGTCTGCCGTAACGTTACTGGTCACGTTATTTTTCTCTTTCCATTGCGCTCTCCTCCTCCTCCATGCTACTGTACATCTGTTTACTCCCTAGCGATCAGTGCCTATGTCTATGCTTCATACACTCAACATGTTTTGAACTGTCATGTATAGAAACAGAATTAAATTATAATTATTTATTTTATTCTAATTATTGATTAAAGGGTTTTCCCTTGATCAGACAGTTATTTGCATACACAGAACAAACCAAATGGTCTATCAGGGCATTCCCTCAGGTTCCTTTATCAACTTTTAGATTAAATCATGGCCCAAGGTTTCCCGAAGGAACCCCCGTGGTGTCCTTCCCTCCAGCCAACTGTTTAACTTATACCGCTTTCACACTGACATTAGCGTGTCGACACGGGTTTTTCTAAACCGCGTCGACACGGCTCGGATCGCCATTTGGGCTCTTTCACAGTGCCAGCTGACACAGCTCTCACCTCCAGCTGTGATCATCATTACAGATTTAAGTGCGCCGGAACACAGCGAGGTAAACAATGGACAACACGGACATGAGCGAGTCACATGTTGACGTTGTTGTACCATGTGTTACAATTTGTCCGTTTTGCAAAGTGTACAAACCCAGCACAGTACTAATATTAACACTAGTACTAATGCACACTGCCATGATCAATAAGAAGGTGTGTTGGATCGTTATACAAGCTGTATATAAACACGGTCGCGTAGTTCACACCGGGATTCCCCGATTGGTGGGATTTCCCCAGAATGATGTTGGACTAAATCACATATGCGCTTCTATTAAAGATGATGTCACTACACTTTTGATTTGTTTGATTAAATAAAATCTCTGTCCTTCAGAGATTGGTCTCTAGAGATCAACTGGTAGTCTGATCTTATAAGTGAGCAGCTCTGTAGCTCTGGAGCATCACAGTGACCACCTGACAGGCTGCTCAGTGACTAAAGCAGGACGTGACAGGCAAATACATCAGCGTCATCGGGGAAATAGCGAGTCAACGCGGGTCTACACGACTCGACTTTCACATTGTAGCCGTTCCGATCCGAGCCGATAAACTCCCGGGTCGATTGCCGAGTTGACCCGCGTCAAAATGCCGATTCGAAAAAACCCGCGTCGACGCAGTTTTTTCGTGCAGTGTGAAAAGGGCTATAGAGTTGTGAGACAAACGTTATCTGTGTCTGAGGTGCCGTCCACATGACAACGGAATTCTGTGAATCCGACAAACTTGAATACCGATTCCGCCTTGCGTACACACAACTCTGGCGTTGTCGGAGACCTAAAACGGTATTTTCTGACAATGGTTTTCAGAGTGAGAAGATCAGATAATGCCGTGTCGGAGATCCAGTGTGTACCCGGCGTTGTTGCTAACGATGATGTTACGTCATCACGTGACCAGAAGGAGTAGTAAACAAGGACTTCATGTGCATGCTCATTGCATTCTTTCCTTCTTTTTCGTGGGTCTCTCTGTGTTGCTTTGCAGCGCCACCTATCGGTGTGGCATATGTATTACATCCTTGTCACTCGTTGTCACTCATTATCGGGTTGCCATGTAGACGGAAATAATTCCGGCAACATTCTCACAAGCGTTGTCGTGTGGATGGAACCTGTAACTTCAACCCAGCTGGTCTCTCAGACGCCTCGTCCACACCCCTCCTCAGAGATTTACCCCGAATACACGTTGGATGTTGTCTCTCCCCCTTTCCTTGCTGATCAAAGACATTCAGCCCTCACCTTTTGTTCAGCTTGCTGTTTCCTGTTGTCTGTATATAATATAGACCAGAGAATCACTCTGGTCAGAGAGACCACGCCACTGCGCAGTGAATGAAACTCATCTGAACCAGCCAAAGAATGCCATGTAGACGAAAAATAATTCCGGCAACGTTCTCACAAGCGTTGTCGTCGTGTCGTTGTCGTGTGGATGGGGCCTGAGCCTCCTTTGACCCACTACTTGTTCAAGGCTTAATCCACCTGAGTAGAGCGAAAGAGAGAGAACAAGAAGGGCCGTTCAAAATGTCACTGCACATCTGCTCCGTTCACACCAGAAATGATCCGTGTTCAGGTTCACCTTATTTCGCTGAAGCAATCACAGTGATGGATGGACAGTTCAGTAGCTCACTAACCTGGAGTTAATAAGGCTTTTTGGTTGTCTTCTTCCCCTGATTAAGATGCTGTAGAGAAAGGTTGCTTGGCTCAGCGATGTTCCCTGCTCGTCATTTTATTCATTGTGTTCCCCTGAATGAACGCAGCTCGGCTTAAGTTGATTTGTCCTCGTTCAATGCAGGTCTTTCTGCATTTAGCTGTCCTGAATTGATGCATTATCAGCCTTTATCACTACTTAGTTTGTGGTCATTAGAGAGTGATTTGTTATCTGTTATCTAAGCTGTCACATGGACATGTACATTTATACAGCATTCACATGGTTTTAATTGAATTTGTGAATGCATATAACTCAGCAGAAGTGACAGAGACGTTTACTGGAGTGATAACGTGAAGTGAAATTCAGAAGTTACAAAAGATAATATAAGACAAAGTTAATTCACACTATTGTCAAATGATATTTACAGGTGAATTTCCATTGAGTAATACCTGAACATCACCAGTTTCTTTGGTTTGTGCCTCCTCAAGGCTGGAATATACTTCTCCGTCTGCGTAATACGTTATCCGACTCCGTAGCTACGGAGACCCCTCGAGCCCTCGCACTTCTCCGTCATGATGCGTGTTGTGCAACCCTGCCGTGAAATGCACCCCCTCGGAAAGTGAAGCAATTCGCCTTAATATCGCAGATAAAAGCAGGAGAAAATACTATTTTATGATGTAATTATTTGTGAGGGAGATAGAAGAGAACAACATCGGTTGCTTTCAGTCTTTAAAACTCCTCTTCCTCTTTCTTTTCAACACAAAATCGGATAATAGCGAACGCAGACCAACAACTTTCGGTATGTTCTGTGTAAATATACCCCAGCCATAATTACTAAATGAATTAAATGGATTTTTGAGCAGGTTGAATGTTTGATTTGCCTTTCACAAGGATAATCGATACTTTAGTTCCTGTCCTGTCTGTGCTGCTGCAGAGATGACCTGTCTGTCTGTTTCTGTGTAGGGAGAGGGGCTGCATTTCACAGCAGGGTGCAGCTAGAGGACCAATCACAGCCCTTGTCGTCTCTGTCTTCCCTTGACGGATTGACGGACAGTTAAAAAAAAATTCCTGCGCCTGGAGACGACGGAGAGGCTCTCCGTCAGGCTCTCCGGTGACGCAGAGGGCTCTCCGTCTCTACGTACGGCACTTTACGGAGTACTATAAATTGGCCTTCAGTCAGTGAATGGACTTCAGAGGCCTTGAGTTCAGATACTGTGCCCAAAACAGCTGACTGAGGTCTGAGGGCTAAAATGTTTGCACTACATTTAAATGAAATAATGACAACTTTTCAAATTTGCATTTTAAATGGAGATTCCCTAACTAGATTAACCCCTCATGTCATTCCTCTCTCTGTTCCTGTAGCATGATAGTGATGTTTTCTACGATAGCTAAGAATAATGTTTTTAATTTACAAACTGGCTGCAGGTTGAGCTTGGCCTCCATGTTATAGCACTGACTGTACACATGCATAGAAACTACTTTATAAAGTGTTTTCTTTCAGAGAATTACTCTGCCTCCACTTACTCTCTGCCCAGAGACATCCATCATTGGGTTTACTGAGAAAAGGAGAGTATATACAACGCTTAACAAAGGTATTAGTTCTGAAATTAACAGTATTGCTGAAGAGCAAGCTATTTTAATGTTTCTGTTATGGTTAATCCACCAGTATGTGTAAGCTCTTTAATCAAAATGATGTCTTTCATCCAGTGTTCTGCATCAAATTTGGGTCTAAAAAGGTGAATTCACTTTAAATTCCTCACTCCTGTTCAAAATGGTGAAGAGTAGTGAACTCAGTGAGGAAGAAAGAGTCTAGTTAAAGTGAAAGAGATGAAGCTGGAGGCTCTCTGAGACAAATAGAGCAGATGGGCTAACACACTTATCAAGCTCTGCATATAATAATGTTAAGAAAACTGAACCATTCAAGAAAAGAACCTCATTTTAGTATTTTTGACATGACAGTCATATATTCATTTACATATCGTAAATGTGTGCACACACAGAATGACAAATATTACTGAGACTTTTGAACGTATTGTGAGGCTCTGCTGTGCTTTCCACTGTCACCGCCTGCTTCCTGTTTACCTCCTGTTGTCCCCAGGCATCCATCAAGAGCTCGGCTGGCTCCACTTCCTGGAGACAGGGGGCAGCGTGGGAAATGTAGTGTTATCACAGTGTAATACCCAGATGGCTGCCCTGATGTCCATAAATTTACACACTGTCAATTTTTGGGAACGCTAGGAAACAAGTTGTTCTTCGTTACTGTGTGAAGAGGTTAAGCAGCCATTTCTTTCCAAGACAGAGTTTGCAGTTTCCCTTTATTTCTAGAGTTTTTGAGGTAAGAGGAACCTTGCTGTGGTGCTGTGAGGACGGCATCAACACTGGAAACACTGTGTGTTTGGATATGGACAAACTGAGACAAACCTAACATGAGTTTACATGGCCTGTGTACAGAGCAACATATCCAGATCCATTCGCTTCTTTATTATTGTCAACTTGACTTGCATATGATCTCATTTTTTTCTCATTATCTTTCCCTTTCTTCTTTCTGTTTCCCACTGGATAATTGTTGATCGTCTGCGTCAGAGCAGCCTAGCTCGTAATGCTTCAGTCTCTGTCAGGTACTAAAGGTGTTGTCTGTGTTTATTGAAGGCATGGTGTCCACCAGTTAGTTTATGTTGTTGAAGCCCAGAGGGCCAGGCCAGCAGTCAATAGGAGCACTAACAGAAACAGCAGATACATCAACATAGACGCCTTCTTTTATTCCGTCTTCCTCTCGGTGCTGTGAGCAGCTACATTTAGATGCTAAAAAAAACATTGCCAACTTGTTTCCTTAGAGCAAAATTCACATTATTTTTTTGTCCAGTTAGCAGTCAGTCATCCAAAGATCATAAAAAAGGGTGAGGGTTAGAATAAGGTGGATTGTTGTGAGCTTTCGCACCGTGAATAAAGGCATCAGTCCTTGAACGTTTACAAAGGCAGCTCAGACCACATCCACTCCTGAGCTCTTACCTTTCACAATAAAATGTTCTTCACACCCTTTTGAAAACAATACGAGATTATTAAAATTGTCGCAAATTAATTTTTCATCAATTGACTGATCAGTTAATTAAATGATCATGGCTGTCTGAAAGATCAGGTTTCATGTTTATTCCTAAAATATTTTGGTATCAGATCCAATTATCAAGGTGAACCTGATGGATATAAATATAAAAATAGGACTCATATTAAAATAGACTGGAGTTTTCCTTCAGAGAATATTTTTATCTGTTGACCTGATCTCTTCTCTTTGGGGTCAGGGTAATTCTCATATAAAACCTCTTTCTTTTCCCACCATTCTGTCCTGTCCTGTCTCCTCCTGTCCTCTGGTCTTTCTTCACCTCTCCTCTCTCCTCCTGCTGTTTCTTACGTAACCATTTTCCAAACCCCAATTTTCCCCAAAATGTTCAAAGACTGGTCCTGAACCCGTCTCCCTATGAGCTTGTTAAAAAAGGATTACTGTCCCTTTATGTAATGGGACTGACATACTGACTCTCTGATGAATCTGTGTAATGTGGAGTAACTAACGCCGCTGCTGATCACTCTACAAGTTATTGTGACCGTCAGGCACAATCCACATCTCCACTGCTGCCGGGCTGACAGAGATTCACTCGCTCATCTCCTGTGGTTCGTGTTTGTGTGTGATTACGGTGTGTGAACATGATGAAAAGCAACACAGCGGCATTAGTGAGCGTGAAAGAGAGGCTTCAGTCTGTCTGATCTATGGCCGCTCCTTCCCTCTCCTCTTCTGTCATGGTCAGTGTTGCTGGTCTTTGGCTTCCCCTCTGCCTTTTCATCACTGAGAATCACACGACACACACACACACACACACACACACACACACACACAATAGTCCACTGTGCCTCTATCAGGCTCTCTCTCACACTCAAGCCTTAAATGATTCCTCAGTCACACCTGTCTGTGCACACTGTTATGTGATAGTGAAAAGTAATGCACACAAGCCTCTGGACCTATGAAACAAAAGAGAAGGTCCTCCATGAGTGAGAGGGAGGGCTTTTATAGTTCATCCAGGCTACTTTAACAAGCTGTTCTCAGGACAGTTTTACCAGCAAACCCAGTAAGACATGAAGTAGAATCAAAGGCAGACCTGCTGATACAAACCTAGTGTTTAGTGGAGGGGATACAGGTTGTGACGTCCAGTCAAGATGTTATACAATAAATGTCACTACTCACTAGCTCTTAGTTGTTTTGCACTCGGGTGGAAACAAAGACTGTCACTGCCCCTTTTGTTTGATGACTAAATGATGAATGAAACGAGGCCTTCAGCAGGCTGGATGGAAATGTTGACGTCAGTGAGGACGCTGCAGACCTGATAATTACAGCTTTCTCACCAGCCGGGGTCAAGTGCCCAATGAAAGGCCAGATGATGGGATGGTGTGCAGATGAGAGAGGGTCCTAATTGAGAGATGTATCCATGGTAACGAGAACAGCTGGGGTTAAAATGAAGAGCCTGGTTGCCGTGGTTATGTGTCAGGGTCCCCTGTATGTGTGTACACTCTTCACATTCTTCACTCCTTTCACTCCCTCACTTTTTGTGTTTCCCCTCTCTTTTCCCATCCACTGACCTTCGTCTTTTCATCTTTGTCTCGCTCTCTCACAACCCTATAGATGTCTTGTTCTTCCTCACAAACATACTTCCTCTTCACCCTGTTTCCTACCTCTTACTCCTTCTCTGCTCTGTCCATGTGTGGCGAAACGAGATGTTAACACTGTTAGGGCTAGTGTTTGCTAGCGGCTTCATGCTGCAGATGGTCAGTAGTCCCCCTCAGTTTAGCATGCTTACATGCTAAAGCATGCTTACATGCTAAACTGAGATGGTGAACATGGTAACACCTGCCTAGGTTTTTCCACAACACCAGAAAGGAAGACACAGTTCTGTAGTGGATACGTTGTCATCTTCTGGTGATGTTGCTTCCCAAAAAAAAACAACCAGAGGGAAGAGGTGCTTGCAGCCTGTGTGTTGCTTTTATGTTTCTAAGCGCTAGCATGCCTTTCAGTGGTCATCTTTCGTTGTGTGCTAACATCCACATCACAGTGACAAAGTGTACAATACGCATGCAAATCATCTTTGCTACTTTTGCCGATAAATGTGTGCTCTGTTGACCATTCGGCATTGAATGAGGTCCGTCTTTTCGGCTTGTTAACATTCCGTTAACGAGATGAGACGCCGGCACAGCTAGCACAAGAGAAAAGGGGGCGGCTTGTTTACAGTTTCAACCAATGAGAAATCAGAGAATTGAGTGACACTGCTTTTAGCCAATCATTTATTTTAACCAGGTTTACACCATCGGACGATATACTGTGTTGCTGCAACTCCAAAAAGGAGGACAAAAAAACGCCGGACGAGGCATTTAAATTTCAGACTATCCGGCGTAAATCTGGACGTATGACCACCCTGGCCATACAGAGCAACAATATCACATATTAGCACATGCATGTCTTCTATGGTGGTTTCAGCTCATCACAACGATCCAACCAAGGCTGCTGAAGGTTAACACTGTTAGCTCTGTCGCCATGTTGAGAGCCTTGTGGAGACAACAGAGTTACCCCAACCCTGCATTCAGCACCTTTAAACTATTGGTCAAGTTTTTAATTAATTTATTAAGTATTATTATTAATTATTTCAGTTATTTAGCCTGTTCCTGGTACTTCTGTTTTTTCACCCAGCTAGAAACCAAACTCTATTAACAAACCAGGAAAGACCATACTGAAAAGTCTTGGTTAGGAGTTCACTTCTTTTTATTTCTGTTTCTCTCAACACTGACACTTTTTTCCTTTTTCGGGTTTCCAGTTGCTTGTTTATAGTTCTCGCTCATTCATTCTTCATTCTCATTCTCCTTCCCTCTCCTGCTCATTAACCTGTGATTAACTAAGGCCCTAAAACCAGTAGAGCCTGGATGAAGCCTCTGTTTTTCTCACGGGGTCATAAATCTCGATAAATCTCTCTTTCACCCTCCCTCTGTCTAACTCGGTGGCCTCCCTCCTTTCCCACCATCTATCCATGCAGGGCTTCTCTGTGTCATTCTGCCTGACACCTCCTCCACTCCTCTTCCTCTCTTTCTCCTCTTGGTTTCTCTGCAGTATCAGGGAAGTGTTGTGGTTTTTCTGCATATACAATGAACCACTTTAAGCAGCGACCTCAGGGTGGTGATTGCAAACAGTGTGATGAGATTACCTCGGTGACTCACCCAACAGACTCACATTGAAACGTGATCCTTGCCCTTTACCCTGAGGAGTGCTGTGACCGGGCAGTTAAAGCTCTGGAGGTCAACATCACTGTTTTCATGCTGCAGCTGACCCTGATGGCTGATAATGACGGAATGACAGAGTCGGGTCACACAGGTCATGTTGGTTTCCTGTCTCCAGCCAGGCTCAGTGTGTTTATGCTACATACAAACCAGACTCCATCATATAAGAAGTTAATACCATGATGATGTGCAAACCAGAATTAGGACAGCATTGTGATGGTTGGGATGGGTGGATGCCTGTGACTTCAGTCAGTGGAAAGTGTGGTTTGACTCTTGTTTTCCATGAATAATCATTGTTTTTTTTCCTTTAACCATAGGGACAATATTACCCCTCACCTTAACTAACTAAGAAGTATTAGCTTATTCTTACCATAACCTTAAGGCAGAGGATCAAAATAATTGAATTTAACACGTCATTGAATAAATTAAAAAAGTTAACTTGTGCTCTTTGCCATAAAGGTGGCAAAAGGTGGAATTGAGAATAGTTCATCTGTTCAGATTCTACACTTAAGTGGGTGTTCTGTTTTAAACGACACATTTGCTTCATGTGGTGATGAGAAGATGAAATATGATCAAGGTAGTCCAGTTTGAGAGGTTATAGTAGATCCATCAGTTTATCTTGCATTTTTGATTTCCTCATTCTTTTCCCTTTTAATAAACAAGGATCTGATAATTACAGAAAATAATTCATTTCTGCTCTTTTTGCACCCGAATCACTCATGAGTAGTCATTTTGTGCTGTAATGGTTCATTATTAAAAGGCACACTTCTTCTGGATATCAAAAGCTGTATTCTGAAATAATCTAGTTGTGGTGTCAGTGTGGCCTCTGAGGGATGAGAGTGTAGATATTAACTGCTCATGTTTTTGTTCTTTTCTTTTTGTCGTGCAGGGTGAGAAAAAGGACAGGGGTAATTTGGCTTTGTTTCCTGAAAACAAAAGCTTTACCACTGCTCTGTGTGTGTGTGTGTGTGTTTCTGTGTTTGTGGGTGTATGGGCTCAGAAAGTTTTCCTGTAATTTAATTTAGCAATGCAGGAATTCAGAGCTTCTCTCTCGATGTGTTTGACCCAGTTTGGTTCCTGCAGTTTAGGTATTTTCCTGAGAGTTTTTCCTCATTGTTTCACATCTCCACCCAGAAAACAACCCTTCATTCATTTCCTGAAACGCTACCCAGCAGGCATTTGGGAAATGTCTTTACATCGCTATTTTACAGGGTGAGAGGGAATCTAAATGTGGCTAGGTCAACAAATTTTATCTTTCAGCAGGTCCAGTTGACTGTCTTTTGCTCTTTTTAAACGTGGTTGAGGTGTTCACACACTCAGCCTGTGTTAAATGAAGACAGATTTGTTGAGTTGGAGGACAAAAGCTTCTACAAGACAGACATTATCTCTTTGAACGTCAAGCAGTAGCACTAAGCTGATCTCAAGTCTGTCTTCTGATGAAAACTGCTTTTCTTCACTTGTCTCCTCAGTACGTCTCTGTGTGAGCCCTTGAGTCAACTCCTGTTAGTCCATCCTTGTTAGTTATTTAAGCGCCTCAGTCTCTCTGCCTGATTGTCTGTCAGTCTACTCTCAGTCTGTTGCCGTCCACTCTCTGGAGCAGGACTAGCAAACTGCTTAGTTCTCCTGTCAAAACATAACTTAGCTAACTGTCAGCAGTAAATGGACCAGAGCCTCTGATGTGTTCATCCCAGACTGAGAGAGACCACCAGCAGGGTGATTTCAGTCAGCACTAATCATACAGACTTTTATGACTTATTTTGTAGTATGGAGTGTTAGAAAAGGCTTGATCAAGTGATATTCCTCAAACAGGGAACAATAGTCAGCAACAGTATGTATGAGAAAAACTGACCCATTTATTATTAACCAATGAGTGACATCTATTTAAACCCTCAACATGAGAATATTCTACAATTGAATAGATACATTAGAAGACCCTGAAAAATAACCTCAATAAATCCAATAAAAATCATTTTAAAGTGCAAAATTACCACTAATTTAACTTAAACATCAGCATATTCTACAATTGAATAGAATAAATAAAAATTTCATTATTCGATCCTGAAAGTATCTCTAAATAGCAATGATTATTGATCAGATTTCTTCTGTTCAGTTAAGTGGATTGTGAGTGACGCCTCAATCAGGTCCAGTGGTTGTGCTGTCCAGCTCCTCACTGTGTGATCAGTCATCCTGAATAACTAACAGTCTGAGGTCCAGATGTAAATATATGTGTAAATATTTTACTAATAATATGCTAGGGTGTGGTATGTGCTGTTTAAAGTTATTCCCAAAGTTACAATATTTTTTTTTTGTTAGACTGAAAAGTGTGGACATCACACAAAAAAATTCAGAGAGAAGATAAAAAGAGAGAACTGGACCTGGATATTAAGTGTGATACTAAGCCTACTTTCT
This sequence comes from Synanceia verrucosa, assembly GCA_029721515.1. NCBI lineage: Eukaryota > Metazoa > Chordata > Actinopteri > Perciformes > Synanceiidae > Synanceia > Synanceia verrucosa. The sequence goes on from CM056567.1 coordinate 19,657,714, forward strand.
GTGAGTTTTAAGTTGAATAAGATGTGTGAAAATCAGTGCTGTAACACTGGAGACCTGAACTCAATGTGCTTCTGTGTCGCTGCACCCAGTCTGCCCCCTATCTGCAGAGTTTGGTACTGCTGGGGACACTTTGTCTCCAAGTTTGGTTTCACTTGAAAGTAGTTCCAGCTTTCCCTGCAGACTGTATGTCACCGATTTGTCAGACAGAATTATACCTGTCACTGTTTCAGGATCTCAGAGTGCAGTTCAGTGGCTGAGCACTAGCCAGCCAGCTGCCTCCCTGTACTGTTTGCTGCTTATGGAAAGTATCTGCTTCCTCTCATCCAGCCTGTAGAATCCTCCTTGTCTGAATGGTTCAGCCCCAGAATGGCAGGACACGTCTCATTTTCCAAACAGGAAGTGTTTCTGCTTCTTTGTAGCAGTTCAAAGTCCAAGGTGGCCGTCCTTTTCCTCACCCTGCTCTCGCTGCTCATCCTTCCTTCTGCCCTTCATCTGTTTTCCTGTTTCCTCATGCAGATGGTCCTCACACTGCAGGGATGCTGCCACCTGACCTCTCATGTTAAATACAGCCATGGGGACTGGCATTAAGGGCTCTGACACCGGTGTCAGCACAGTATCCCAGTTTAGATGTGTTTTTTGGTACCTCATGTCGTCAAACATAGCCATTTATTTAACAAGGCAAACCTAATACATAAAGCAGCTGTAGAGGTACTTTTGCTGAAGTAACATGGCAAAAATGTCATTTGAATCAGGAAAGATCTGAATTAGTAAAACATTTTCCAGCACTTTTCAAATTTATTTTCTCAGTTTGTTTATCATTTGGCCCATAAAGCATGAGAAAACAATTCTCAGTTAACTCAGTTAACCATATTGATAAGAGAAGGAAAAGCAACCCTTTGGAGCTACATTCATCAAATGCTTTTGTTTCATTTTTGCTCAACTTGAATGAATAATAGTTGACAACTCCTTTTCTTTTGTTTGACAAACGGATCAGTCAGCTGGTTGCAGCTCTTTGTCTGCACCAAAATTAAATTCAGATTTGATACTTGGCCCTCGCTTACCAAGGATCTTTAGACTTCAACATCCTTAAACTTAACATCTGCCATTTGAATACATTTACATGTAAATGTATTCTCATGTCCTGACACTTGATATTCCTCATACATATTATTTATTAAGAGGAGAAATGGAAAACTGTCCTAGGAACAAATGAGATTATGGTTTTAGGTTTAGTTCTGTGTTAGCCTGTGGTCTATATTTCCATATTCTGATACAGCTGATGGCTCTGCCTGCACTAATTTATCTGTGTGTTTTGAGGTTATTTCACATGAAGGCAGCATATTCCTCTGTGTGTGTGCGTGTGTGTGTGTGTGTGTGTGTGTCAGGGTGACCTTGCTGTGTCCTGTCTATGTGTAAAGGATGCTGACTGGGAGAATTGAGCTGTTGGGGGTGGAGGGGTAGATGGAGACATGACACACTGCTACATTAAAAACAGTGGATGTTTTAAAAATACTCAGACTGTCTGTCACAAAATGCTGTGAGAGATTTCTCTCTGTGATATATCAACAGAAAGCCTCACTGCAGCATCTCTCCCTGTCTCCCTTGATACTTTCCACACTCATCCATCTGTTTTTTTTTCTCATCTCTCCATCTTTATTCCTCTTTCCTCCCTCTTGTGTTGAACTCCTCTGCAGTCTGACATCATCCCCAGGCTTTGTTACATCCTGGTTGCACTGGTGTGTGCCAAAGCTTCCCAGACGCAGCGTTTTCTGCAGAGAGGGGGATGTGATCAGTCCTCTGACCTCTTGACCCTGAGAGCTGACAAACACTTTATAGCAGCCTGTAACTCAGTGCTCTGTGAGACAGTCTGTATAGCTCTCTGATGAAATGTCCTTTTTATCTGAAATCATACATAGTGAGTGTGTTGTATGTGCGCTGACTGTAATGTGTCCTGTGGCTGTGTAGTACATTTAAAGTGACTCAAAGGATGAGTTCTGTGTGTGCAGAGTGAAAGAAATGAAATGATCTATGTATTGAAACACACCAGAAGTGTTTGAGTGCTAAAGGGAGAGTACTCTCAGAGGAATGTGGTAACACTGGTTTCACAGTAAATAAATGATAGTGTTCTCTATCCTCTATCAGAGGGTGTCTCTGGTCCTGGTGGTTTGAGTGTTAGGCTATGCTGTAGACACACATGTTGGTCTCTCCTGCCCCACAGTGGCAGCGTCTCACCATTGACCACAACACCAGACACTGTGGCAGTTCCTCTTTAGACTCTCACTCACCCTTTTCTCTCCATCAATCACTGTTTGACACACAGATTTACATTCTCTTTTTGAACATTTTACGGCACAAACAGTTCCTTTTTATTTTTAAGGAATTTTGTGATGTGCACATTGAACAGAATATTAGTTTAAATAATATAAATACGCAGGGCTGCCCCTGACCAAATTGCGGCCCTAAGCGCAATTTTATTTGGAGCCCCCCCCCACCTTTCCCCATCCCAAATGTATCATATGACCTTACAACAACAACATGCCATTTCACCTGACAACCTATATTAGTAATAACAAATGTAAGTGTAGTTTGGCTTTATAAGTCAAATAAAATAAAAACATTAATCCTGAAAAAACTGGTTGATCCAAAGAACTAGTGCATCACTGCCTTAAGCACAAATTGTATGCAGCGTCACAGGAAGTATGGACGGCTCAGGCTAATATGTGCCTTTATTTTCATCAATAAGGCCATCATATGACAACTGCTGTTACATTTCAGATGATGCTATTGATAGCCAAGCCACTGAAGGTGGTTGTGTCAATGATAGGCGGAGGTATGTCTTGATGAGCAGGTTGAAAAGCTTGGCTCGACAGAGGCAACTGTTATAGGGAGAGATTTTCATACAGTTCTTGCAGATTATTTTCATGGAGAAAAGACAACATCTCCAGAGCAGTTGTTTGTGGTGGCGGCCTTAGACATAGCTGTAATGAATGCAAATGCGTCCCCTCGCACAAAATGTGGCCCTATGCACAGTGTGTGTTCAGGGAGGGTGGCCCTGAGAGCTAAGGGGGCGGTAATTAAAAATTCAGTGGCACTGAAATGAAATTAATGAAATGAAAAGAACCGAAATCTGCGTTGCATTTCAGTCTGGTTACTTTGGCCATTACAGTACAGAGCATCGGTACACATCCCTAAATACAGCCTGTGCTTCACAGTTTGTTTTACAGTATATAAAGTGATTTAGTGATGACCCAAACAGACTCTGGGTAATGTAGTTCTGCTAGTACTGGAGAATCCTCCCTCCACAGGTTTTATAAGTTTATAGTACATTTAGAAAAACAATTTGAGTCCTAAATTCCACCAGGATTTTCTTTTTTATGACTTTTTTTATAATATTCAAATTAGTGAAATCCCTGTAGTTACAGAATGTGTTCTATACAAACACTGAGTAAAACCCGAGATTTTCGAAAAGGTGTCAAGTAATTGGGTATTGGGTTCAAAGTTCAGTAATTGGGTATTGGGTATTGATACTGCAGGGTTGGATACCAGAAGCAGAATATCGTCTGGGAACATCATCAGTTTGTGGGCAAAACGGTTATACGTCACCCCGGGAAAATTATCATCACTCCTAACTGCCGCCGCCAGAGGCTCCATCACTAAACAGAACAATAGTGGGCTAAGGGGTGATCCCTGGTGTGTACCTCTCCCCAACTCAAATTACCCACCAGGATTTTCTTACTTCACATGTTGAACCCAGGCTTCATCAGCTAGTTTAGGGACACTGGGTAATGTAGTTCTCTAAGTGAGCCTCAGCCTGCCTCACTGGTGGAAAGCACCAGATTAACAGCTGGCATTAGGGTCATATCTGCATTACCTCCTGTTATCTGGTAATTGAGGTGATTAGGAAATGACTAATAGGAAAGAAACTCATTACTGCCCTCTCTATATATCCGCCTCCGTTATGTGACCAAAATGGTGCGTGATTACCTGCTATTGCATTAGTGTTCTAATGTTTTTAAATTAACATTTTAATATTGAAAATGGGCTCAAACTACAGCATGTGACACATGGAGCTGAGGTTTCTCTGCTGACGTTGGTGACAAGTTATCAGATAGATTGTGGTTGTGTATTGTTGTGACTGAGGGGGTTGCTATGGCAACAGGTCAGTGGCTTATTCAGACCCAAGCTGATAACTCGACCACATACACAAAATTGTCAGCGAGGTGAGAGTAACTTGAGGACCCCCTGCCTTCCAGTCTGCAGCCTGAATCATGCTGAGTCATGCTGGGATGTCTGTGTCTGACGTACACACACACACACACACACACGTACACACACACACGTACACACACACAGACAGATGATCACCTTGGTTTGATAGACCCCTCTCTGACATTTTTAACACACAGTCAGCAGACATCATTCAAAGATAGCAGGGAATAAATATCACAGCCAGGATGCATTGCTCATCATAGCAACAGAGGTAAACATGAACACACACATACTCCTCCCTTATGTTGTTATAATTTTGCCACATTCCTTGGTGGGCAAAGGCAGATTTTGAACAAAAATATATTCTGTCGATAAATGTGTTTTTGCATGTGCACAATAACTGCTCAGTCTCCGTGTTTCTGCTGCTCAGACCACCTGCCCTCACTCACACAGCAACCAACCAATCAGATGGCCGAAGAAGACTGAATCTGATTGGCTGTTTCATTTCCATTATATGATTGCTAACCTTTGACTAGGGTCGCTTTCACACTGTCCTCCTTTGGTCCGCATTAAACAGACCAGAGTTCGTTTCCTCAGATAGTCCACTTTGTTTGGGCAGGTGTGAAAGCTCATATGAACTCTGGTGTGGACCAAACAAATGAACTCTGGTCTGCTTGAAAACGGGGGTCTCGGTCCGTTTGCAAGTGAACCCTGGTGCTGTTTGTATGCAGTGTGAAAGCTCACCGGACCAAATGTACATAGTGCATATACAGCAAGTACAGCGCACACTCCAGACCAAACAAACAACGAGTGACCACCGTTAGCTGTTAGCTAGCTTAGCTCAATCGTCTGAACAACATAACCAATAAATTCACAATTTGACGTATTTGAACAAAAATTAATCACAACTCCCAACAGTCACAGTCGTTAAACTCTGTGCTGATGTGTTGTCACATGTTATATTGTTAACAGCTTCAGTCCCTGAGGAACTACGTTAGCATTAGTGACGGTTGCATTAACTGGTATGTAGGTAGACAATGTTAACGTTGTAGCATTCCCTCAAATAATGTAACGAAGCACAATACAAGACTGACGGTCCACCCTGTTTGTAGTCTGTGAGGTTACATAGCTGACTGTTGATGTTCAGAAAGTTTGGTGTGGTTCAGGAATAGCAGTGTGAAAGCAGAACTGAACTAAGTGATAAATGCAACAACTTTCAGCCCCCCAAGTGAACCGAGTCCACTTGGTTAGGTGTGAAAGCGACCTAGGATACAGCTGCTGTCTCAAACATCCATGGCTACTGAGAAACTCCTTCTGCTGGACAGACAGATGGCAGTTATCCATTTTAGAGTTTTGTGATAACACGATAAAACCTATTATCCGACTGTTTCAGGTAGCAGGCTAGCTAGGTAGTAGGCTAATTTTAGCTAACAGCCTAATTTTAGGACCAGTTTAGTGTCTTTTTTCTGTTTTAACTGAAATGCAAGATGTTGCTCCCTGAAACATTTGGATATTAGGTTTTGTCAGGGCATTGCAAACAATAATGTGTTACCACAAAACTCTAAAATCAATAACTCACCTGATGATGTGCCGTGTTCTCCCGTCTGTCCGATGGAAGGAGTTCCCTCAGTAGACATGGATGTTTGAGGCAGCAGCTGTGTCGTAGTCAGAAGTTACAAGTAAGGCTGTCGAAGTTAATGCATCAACGCAGTTTATCGCTAATTTGGACAAGCTGCTAAGATCTAATAATCACATACACAATTATAATAAACACTGTGTATATGAAAAGAACATGTTTCACTTTTCCTTTTTTAAGATGTAAGATAATCCTTTATTCCTCCCACAGACGGTGAAATTGTTAAACTACGAGCATCAGCAGAAAAACAAGCAAGTGGAAAAAAAACTCGTCCATTTGACGTTACGAATTAATACTTCAATGATGTTCTTTGGTGGATTATTAGTTTGCTGAATTACAGGAGAAGCTTGGACAGATTCAGAAAAGATGGTTAATCTAATTTTTAGTTAGTTAGTTTCCTTTATTTTTTGAATGGAGTTTTGCTTCATGACCTGCCAACACATCTCTGGCAACACATTTAAGGCAGTTTGTCCAAGCAGAGTTACCGATGTGCAAATTAGTGCGTTAACACTGATTAATCATGTAAATGCACTAATTTCAACAGCCCTAGTTAGAAGTCATATGAATGGAGACAGCCAGTCCAAATCAGCCTTCTTCAGCCATCTGATTGGCTGCACTGTGTAAGAATGTGAATGAGTGCAGGTGGTCTGAGCTTCAGAAACAGAGACTGAGGTGCCGTCCACACGACAACGGAATTCTGTGAATCCGCCAAACTTGAATTCCGATTCAGCATTGTCAGAGACCCAAAACGGTATTTTCTGACAATGGGTTCCAGAGTGAGAGGATCTGATAATGCAGTTTCAGAGTTGCGACGTTGTTGCTGACGATGACGTCACGTCATCACGTGACCAGAAGGAGTAGTAAACAAGGACTCTGTGTGCATGCTCATTGCGTTCTTTTGTTCTTTTTCGTGGGTCTGTCTCTGTAGACGGAAATAATTCCGGCAACATTCTCACAAGTGTTGCCATGCCGTTGTTGTGTGGATGGAGCCTGAGCGGTTATTGTTGCACGAGCAAAAATACATTTATCAAAGTCTGCATTTGCTCTCTCAGGAATGTGGCACGAACACAACAGCAAACTCCCTAACACACAAACATGAACGTACGGCACGTATGACTTCAAATACAAAAAAAGGTTGCGTTCCTCTCACTTATAGTGCTGAAATAGAAATGTACACACATACACAGGAAGAAGAGCATGTGGTTTTCTTCTGGGAGTTTGAGGCAACCACACACACACACGCACACACACACACACACACACACACACACACACACACACACACACACACACACACACACACACACACAGAGGACACATTTCCGTCTGTTTAGTTCCATTTCATTTATTTACCGTTTTTCTAACGGTGCACTCGGCAACGGCTACAGTCTGATGGCTTGTTTCAGGGGAAAGGAATTCACTGTGAGAGTGTCAGAGAGAGAGAGGGAGGGGGAGAGAGAGAGAGAGAGAGAGAGGGACGGCGTCTGAATGGAGGGAAGAACTCAGAAGTTATTAGTAGCAGTATTTACTGCATGTGTTGGAAGTAGAGAGATCATGACATGAGTCAAACAGAAGATGTGAGAGGAGAACGATCCTCATGATCCTGCTGACTGACACCTCCAAACCTTTTGTAAGAGCTCTCCTTGTTTGAGTGCAGCTAGTTTCAGGACTTGACCTGGACTTTTGTTTTTGCTCTCTTGAGTGACGTTTAACGTCAGCGTGTGGAGCTACCTGACATTTTCTGTAAGAGTTTGACGATCAGAGCAGCAGATGGATTTTCTAACAGACCCTGCGGTCATAACACCCATCCTGGTGGTGACTTTTCACTTCTTGACAGCAGCAGGATTTTGGTTTTACCGTCACAGACGTCGACAAGCACCGTGGTTTGACCAAGGTAACTGTACCTTACAGTGTCTCTGAGAATCCTCTCCTGTTGCCTTCTTTGCCTGCTTGTCTCCTCTCTCCTCACTGCTCCAGATGTGGTTGACCTCTTCTTGAAAGAGAGGATTTGACTTTACCTCTGTGTGCTTCCTGTTGAAGCTCCACCCTTTTCTGCTGAGTCACCTTTTCATAGACAACTTCACTTATCTGTTAGCATGGCAGTGTCTTCAAATCACTGCATGCCAGGCACTTATAATGGTGTATGCAGGGGTTAGCATGTTGCTAACGCTTCATCTCTTACTACAGTGAGGCACACTTTCTGTCTGCTGTATCTCATCTGCATGAGTCAGTGGAGCACAAGCTTCCATATTTGGCTCTTTTTTCTAGAGAAGGGCTGTTATATTTCATGAGCTATTAAATCAGTCTGATTAATGTAATTCAACCTGCAGACAGCAGCCCGTGTGTGTTCGGCTGCTATAACTACACACCAAACAGCAAATTAGCCAAACACTAATGCGTCACCATATTTTTGCAGTATTAAATAAATTCCAGTCGTAGCTTAGCCTCGGTGCTAATAACTGGTTGAAAGCCTCATGCAAATACTCATTATGTAACAATCTGTTGTATCCAAACCACTTTGACATGGTGTTTATACTGACCTTAATACATTCGCTCAGTAGCTGTTGATAATACACCTTCAAATCCAGGGTCCTAACACTAACGCTGGAAAGACTGAGCTGAGCTCAACACCACTGGTTTGGGACATGTGTCTTATTTGATGTGAATGCAGTGATTGGCTTGGATTCACCAGAGGAAATATCTGGCATGACATGGCAGTGCAGATCAATGAGGACTGTCAATACTGAGAGGGTGGTGGATGCTACACTGATGGTAAGAAAAAAACACAAAAAAAACAAATGACACAGGTTAGCAAGGACCAGAGATATAATATTATATATTATAGTATATAATCAAAAATCTGAGAAACAATCAGTGACTAAATGAACCTTGTTTTTCTTCATGTCAGAGTGACATTTCGCTGTAAATCAGGTGTGTGCTCTGCTCCTCTGTGGCCCTGAAGATAAACAGAGAAGCAATCACTTCTTCGTCACAAACATCTTTTAAATTTACAGCAAAATGTTGGTAAATGTTTTACTGCGGTAGTTACTGAAACATTATATTCTTACATGTTGTGCTTCTGTATGGTCAGTTCACTGAGCTTCACTTCTAGTTATGGATGCTGCAGCAGTGGGAAGTTTCCGGAGGGCTATTCATATTGAAATGTTTCATTTAAGGCAGATTAAAAAAATCATTATGAGGACTCTTTGGTTGTAGGGATGTGTTCCTTTGAGTGATTTTGAGACTCAGGCTCCGTCCACACGACAACGGCACGATAATGCTTGTCACAACAAGTATTTCTGTCTACATGGCAACACGATAACGAGCGACAAGGATTTAATAGGTATGCCACGGCGATAGGTAGCGCTGCAAGGGAACACAGAGACCCACGAAAAAGAACAAAAGAATGCAATGAGCATGTGCGTGAAGTCCTTTACTACTACGTCTGGTCACGCGATGATCAAGTGACGTCATCGTTAGCAACAACGGCAGGTACACACTGCAGCTGTGAAACGGCATTGGCAGATCTTCTAGGAACCAGTTGTCAGAAAATACTGTTTTGGTTCACCGACAACACCGGAGTTGTCTGTATGCAAGGTGGAATCGGTATTTAAGTTTGTCTGATTTACAGAATTCCGTTGTGGTGTGGACGTCACCTCAAGCATCCACCTCGACTTTCATGTTTACTGCTGTGTTTGATCTCGTCTCTAAGCTCCAGATGAGCCAATAATGTGTGATGCAGTGTCTGTGTGTGATGCTGTGGTCGCTCATCACAGGAAGATGAGTCTGTCACAAAAGACCAAGCATAGTGTGGGTCTATGTGGGTGTGCAGCGTTATCCTGTGACTGTACATCTTGTGGTTACAATCCAAATCCATACAATCATGGCGGTTTTCACTATTTCTGAAATTGGTACTTAAAGTTAGGAGGAACTTTCATTTTGTGTGGATTTTGGCTGGTCCTTAAGCAGTAGTGTACAGTGGTACACCAGAGTCCCTTTACTGCAGCACAGGCTGACACTGAAAGCTGGATCTGGATCTGGGTCTGTCTTTGGAGGCTGGTCACTGCTGGAGTCTCAGCTGCAGAGGTTTCCAGTGAAACTGTCTGATTACACCAGATTTTAACCCAGTGACACCAACGACAAGCAGGAAAAATAGCCAAATACGGTCCTGTTTACTTATGTAGCTCATATAGAGACTTCAGTATTAAACTTATTAAACAGTGATCCTTGTAATGATAACAATGAACTTGGTGATAGGAGTTTAGCTGACATTTTCATAGAGGAGGTTGTCAAATAGAAGGTGTTTTTCTGTGTGTCCACAGGAGGGCAGGATGGATTGATCTTAATCTAATGACATGACCAACCAGGCTAATGGGACAGCTGGTCAACATGTGATAGGGTTAAAGTGTGTTGGCCAGGAGAGGAAACATTTGATAATGATTAAATACTGGACTTTGGAGAACAACTTCCTGCCTCCATCCAGCTCATTTGCAGATCTGGAGTGACCTTGTCCTGCCTCACAAACATTTAGCATTCAGTGTTTGTAGCTCAAAGGGAGAGGAGTGGGATGAGAAGTGTAAGGAGAGGAGGAATAAAATGAAAAAGAAACCATGCAGGCTGCTGCCAGAGTGTCACTGGAGAGGAGGAGGATAAATGAAGCCTGGGAGCCTGTCTGGCTGAGAGAGAAAGTGAAAGAAAGAGCAGAAAAGGACATGACGGTCTAACAGATTGGAAACGTACAAAACTGAACCAGAAGAGGAGAAAGCCTGGACACAGGAAGACGGGAGATTAGAGGTGATAACGGCAGCGAGGGATAAGTGGCACGCTGCGTGGTGGTATTACAGACCAGTAAGCTCTGTCTGGTATTTTTAGTAAGGATGGTCCCTAGGAGACGGGAAGAGGAGAGCGTCACAGTGAAGGCTCGGAGTAAAGGAACAATCTAACGGCAGGAGAGAGCGAAGAAGAAGAAGACTAAAAGATGGAGAAGATGGAGGAGCTTGTGTTACTGCCTGAGCTCTGAGTGTCACTGCCTCACCTGACTGATCAGGTGTATGAGCATCTGTCCTCATTTCTCGACTCCTGGCAGGGTCACATGACCTTCTGAGGGCTGTTGTTTGAGGTCATAGCTGAGCTTTTAGTCGGTGCACACTCTTAACTTCTACACTGCTGACTCTCTCTCTTTTTTTAACATGACTGTGCAGAAATTATTCAAAACTGTGTCAGCGGTGCTGTCTGGGACAGCAGAGCTATTTTGAGAGGCTGTGATAAACAAGTAAGAAGTGAAGAGAGAGAGAGAGCCATTTGACGAAACGTTGAGTTGAGGCTGTCAGCTGTGAGAGTCTGCGTCATGATTGGATGTTCAGCACCAGGCAGTGTGGGCTAAAGCCTGAGTGCTCTCATTCACTGCTTATTGTGCCTGCAAGTCTGGACCGAGGCCAAAAATATCCCACAGCTCTTCATCTCCATGCACGCCCTCATCATCTCATACCTCTGTTGCACACACACATGCACTAATGGGATGTGCAGCCGGCTATCCTTTCAATATCAAATTATACAAAGTCACCAGTGTGCCAGGCCTCTCTCTGTTAGACTAAAGTCTGTCTCGGTCTCAAAGTCTCTCCCTCTGCTCTCTTCAGGAGCCTCAGGAGTGTTGACTCGTTTACACATCTAAAGCCTCTTAAGGAAAGGAAACAAGAGAACAGGAGTCAAGGAAATTGAGATATCGGCTGAACTGCTGCATCTGGCTTTTGTCAGTTTGAAGGAGGAGCGTGAATGTTTGCATAGTGCTGAAGAACAAGACATACCTGTATGTTTTTTCACTACTTTTGTTTTTTGTGGCATGTGAAGAGGAATCAAGAACTTAAATTTATTTTTTTAAGCTAAGTACTTCCTCTGCTTCCTTTTCTTCCACTTGTTCTCTGTGGTAAATAAAAACCGATCGTACACAGAGCCAGAGACAGGCGTAGTAGAGAGGAAGCTGATCACCCTGCAGCTCTGCAGAGCCACCGTCAGCTGCAGTCTGGAAACAGAGCAGTGCCACTGCCTGCTGAGGAAGTGAGGTGAGCTGAGGGAGGGAGGAGGCCGTCCCTTTTGGACTGAGGGGAGGAGCTGCCTGCTGACTTTGACACACACGTGTTGAGAGCTGCTGGAGAAGGCCAGCTATAGAGAGGCTAACATGGCAGCGAGCAGGGATCGAGGAGAGAGGGAAAGTGTGAACCGACAGGCCGAGAAGAGCAGAGACTCCTCAAACTGGTAGTACCTGCTGGGGCTCTGCTGCCTTCCCACAACCTCACCCTGCAGCTTTTGGATACGTGAAGGTCGCCAAAGACGTCTCACGGCTATAATTATCTGACTTCCGTCTTGGATTATTTTGCTTCTGCCAGCATCAAATGAGGCTCTGATTAGAGCAGGGGAGCAGACGTCAGAGCTGTGGAGGATGTGGGCCGACTACAGGGACGAATGTCAACTCAACACTCACCTGTACTCGCTCATGTGCTGTGCAGGTCAGTGTGTGCTCTCAGCATGTGTGTGTTCATGCCCATAGTGTAGCTGGACAGTGTTTACATGCTGCCGCTGTCAGCACGTTTCACCCTCCACTTCCTGGTTTCTATTAATCATTGTGGACATCAGGGTAAAGGACAAGACGTTAGTCTGTGTGTGTGTGTCTGTGTGTGTGTGTATGTGTGTGTTGCTGTTTGGACAGCATGGAAAGGGGGTGTGTACATCTTAACAATGGCCTCCCTGATGAATGAGTGCCTTTCCCTGGCTGTCACCGGCATGCCTCGACTCTTCTCACCGCTCTGTTTTTTTTTTGTTTTTTTTTGCAGAGATGATAAAAGATTTATGACCTAATTACAACACTTACATGAACCCAATAAGTGTTTAGCGTGGTGTGTACAGATGTATGTATGTGAGCTAACAACATGTAAAGTGTTTCCTCCAGGCTGACTAGCTCAGCCACTCTGGCAGGTTTTGGAAGCAGGGCATGTTGCAGTGGTGAAACTATTTTGCAAGAACAATGTTGAAATATGTGTTCTCTGCCTGGAGGGGTGGGGGCGGGGGGGGCTTCTGTAAACTCTGTGTGTGTGTGTGTGTGTGTGTGTGTGTGTGTGTTTGTATAGGTGTGTGTGTGAGCTGGACAGATAAGTAGATCTTTGAAGCAGGAAGTGATACCGCCTGTCTCTCCCCATCACTGCTCTCCTGTACTCCTTCTCCATGGCAACTGATAAACAGCTGGCCAGAGGGGGATGTACCTGTGTCATGCTGCGCTCTGATTGGCCACTTGACATACTGGAGGGAAATGCTCTTTTGTCACTGTGCTATTCAGTGTGTTCAGTGTGTTAGTTTAGCTGTGATGAATCTTTTACTGGTTTTATTTGACATATTTTTTTTTAACTATCAGAGCACATAAAGTAAAGTTTATTTCAATTCTGAATCTTTTCACTGATAAATAAAAAAACACTGTAATTAAAATAATAATTGAATATCACGTTTGTAAGAGAAATATTTTCTAGATTTATTACTACAGATTTACACACTTTAGAGAATATTTGGCATTTAACTGTACATTAAACACATTGCATTTTGTGTTGACTATCACTGCACTGTCACTTAAGAGGATGTTCAACCCCATCAGCAGGAAGGTAGATATTTAGAATAATGGCGGGAAGGGAAAAAGAGAACGGCTCTGTGTTTTCTCCCAGACAGACTGATAGGAGAGAGAAAGAGGTGGGATAGGAAGAGAGGCTGTGGTGTGGAGCAGGAGGAGGAGGAGGTGAGGGGAAAGATAACACAGTTGTGCCCCAGCATCAGGCTCTATTCCTGGCCTGGCTGCCTCACCTCTCTGGCCTGCGGGGGACGCTGGCTGGAGGTCTGCCTGGCTGTAGATCACACTTCAGAGTGAGGAGGAACAGATGGGGAAGGTTAAACCTTCAGACAGTCAGCTGCACTGAACAAACAGGGATGGAAAACTAACAAACACACATGATCTGTTTCAAATCAACGACTGAAAAAAGGTTCTCCAGCTGGTCCAACCTCAGTTTACTCTGGTTGATGTCACCTAAGGAAACATAGTAAAGATAGCTGTTCTCACTTTACAAGAGGACACACTTGTACATACAGAGGATCTTACCTCACTCTTTCTTAACTGTTTGTGTCTGTATTGCCCCTTACGTCACTGCTGAGGAAGATAAGAAGTGCACTAACTGTGAGTCATCGTTGAGGTGTTGTTGGGAGTGTACACGTGTGTTAGTGGTATTCACTTAAAATGGCTTGTGTGTCTTTTATTAAGTAATGAAATGAAAATATGTGCGTGAACAAGGACAGTAATCCAATGCAGGCTGCTATTAAGCCACTTAAAATGTGTGTGCGCGTGCGTTACTGCAGAAACCCGTCACAATATGATCCATGGCTGTTAGCTGTCAGAGTGAATACAGCATCATCGCTTAGTGTTCAGCCCGCTGTTATGTCATTAACCTCCCTCCTCTCTGTATGTTTCTCCTCAGATGAGCGGGACAGGGTGCAGAAAAAAACCTTCACCAAATGGGTCAACAAGCATCTCATCAAGGTATGTATCACTGATCTCTTTTATGTTAGATCCAGAAGGTTTGTAAGTAATAAACCTCACACCAGAACAAGGAGAGCACTGAAATCTGACCTCAGGGAGAAAAAATCAATGAATTTCAGATAAGGGCCCTCTGGTGAATTTTATTCCCATTACTGCTATATAATAATAATACAACCATCACAGACCACAATAAAACAATCTCCTCGTCCCCACGTCTTCTTCTGCCACCTCAGGCATAATTTAATATTACCTAACATTAGCAGTTATTAGCTTCATAAAAAAAGTGGTGCTTTTTGACATAAAGTCTCCTCTCGGTTCCCTGCTTCCTGTAAGGAGTGTAAGAAAATATTAATACACTTGAGTAAAGCAATGTTATGTTTTGTGACATTGTATTAATTTTTAATTGAAAATATTTGTGGCAGATAGGCGGTGGTGTAGTGGTTAGCACTGTCGCCTCACAGCAAGAAGGTACCGGGTTCGACTCCCGGCCCGGGGCCTTTCTGTGTGGAGTTTGCATGTTCTCCTCATGTCTGTGTGGGTTCTCTCTGGTACTCTGGCTTCCTCCCACCATCCAAAAACATGCATGGGGATTAGGTTAATTGGCTAATTTAAATTGACCGTAGGTGTGAATGTGAGTGTGAGTGGTTGTCTGTCTCTGTGTGTCTATGTGTGATGAACTGGAGACTTGTCCAGGGTGTACCCTGACTTTCACCCTAAGACAGCTGGGATAGGCTCCAGCCCCCCCAAAAGACCCTATGTGAGGATAAGAGGGAGAAAATGATGGATGGATTGATTTGTGGCAGACAGTGGTTCAGATTGCACAGAGAGTGGAGCTATTGTGGTTATTGATTTCCTGACTTTAAATTGCAATAAGTTGCTTTGCTTACAGTATCTCAATGTATGATACTGTATTGAGTCATAACCAAGTTTTTGCCAGTACTTTAGTAGTTTAATGTGTCTCTCTGTCCGGTCCTGGTAACACCTCCATCATGTTTAGTAGTGCGGTGAATAAACTAAATGTGAGCTCTGAGAAATGTTTCTGGGATGCAGATTTTTATTGACTGCCATCAATAAACACCTGAATGTTATAAATGTGAATTAGCAGAAGCTTCATAATGTCTTGACTGTTAAAAGCATTCAGCTTAGTGAGATCTACAGTACAGTGGTTCCCTTCACCGCCTCTCAGATGAACACATCAGTCAAAGCTGAGTCAAACATGTATTATTACTGGAAGGGAAACATCGACTCATATATTCTCTGTTAGAATTATCAGCTTTGTGCACATACTGCACACTCCTGCCATTTCTATCACATCTACTGTATAAAGGACTGTATACCATGTGCACCACACACACACACACACACACACACACACACACACACACACACACACATAGGCGGAGGGAGTATTCAGGGTATTTCTGTCACATGACCCAGGAATGAAGTGTCTGACTGCCCTTATAACTGAAGCTCTATCTCAGCTGGCTGACATGCTGCTGACTGTAAATGTAGGTCAGAGACGGAGAGGTGGGCGGATGTTAGAAATGCTACGTGCTAGTATGCTACTGCCATTCATTTGTAGTGGGAGGTTGTTGTTTCACTGCTTTTTGTTTGCTTTTCATTACAGAGCACATGGCTCTGTCAGTGGTACATCTTAATTTATAGGCTTTTCTCCAGGTGATTCCATCTTATTTATCATCTCTTTTCATCTTGAATAAATGGACTTACTGTCTCCCTTCTCAGGACTACGGCTGGGTATTGATGAGAACTTCTTGATTCGACATGATTCGATTTCGATTCTTTAGGTTGCAGTTTGATTCTTTTCTTATTTTCATTTTTTTGATGTCAGGGCCCTATGTTAAGGTTTTATTCTCCTTCCTGCTTCTTTCTTCAGAAATAAGTATAAGTTATGTTCAGTTGAGCCGCTGCTAGTTTGGTATTTACCTTTGACATATTTTATTGTTTCTTTACAATGTGTACTGCTGTCTGTCACTTTGTATTTTTTATTCTATGTTGGGACAAAGAGAGTGCTCTAAACTGGAGTAAAATTCCTCATATATGAAAACGTACCTGGCCAATAAAGCTGATTCTGAATGTGATTCTTCCTATTTCACATTTGATCAATAGCAGTTACACCCTCCATGGCCTGTCTGAACAGGTGAGCCACCTGTTTAATGGCCGATCACAGCTCAAATTTCAGTTCACACATATGAACATGAACTAGTTTGTGTCCTTAGTTCACTTTAAAAAACGAACTGAGTTCAGTCCTAAAAATGAACTAGTTCATGTTCATTTGTTACATAATAAATAAGAACCTATGTTACTCAATAGAACCTCTTCTTAACCATTCATCACCAGCCATGAATCACTGCCACTCCTTAACTAATCAAGTTATCGTATCAATAAAGAATCACAGACGGCGGCACCGTCCAGGGTCCACCACTTCAACGGCCAAATCGATTCAGCATGTACTCAGGATCGACATTGAATTGGGTAATAAAAAAATCACAATGCATCGATGCATCAATATTTTTACCCACCCCTACTCAGGACTTCTTATCTTTTCCTGTTCCTAAGATCAGGGCAGAAATGGCGAGAAAGCTTAAAGGTTTTCTGCTCCAACTACATACATTTTTCAGTCAGAGCTCAAAGCCCAAAATGTAAATTTAATTTTTGTTTTGTCTGTTTGTTTCTAATATGAGCTGCCATTCTTGGCCAGGTCCTTCTTGCAAAAGAGATCGTTGATCTCAACGGGACAAAACCTGATTAAATAAAGGTTATAATAATATAATAAGATGATTGGTCGATTTATTGATTAGTGGACTGAGAGAAAAATGAATTGTCAATAATTCTGATGTTGGATAAATGGTTTAGGCATTTAGTTTTAGCACAAAATAAATATTTGGCTCTTACCTCTAAAATTAATATTTTGGGGTTTCTGCCATTTCCCAGACCAAACAATGAATTAATTGAAAACTGTATCTGCAAGAGAGAAAAAAAATCAAGTCTGATAGTGAATCAGTGACACAGAATTGATTCATTGTTTCAATCATTTATTAATTTTTCTCATTTAATTGAACCAAAAACAATCTCTAATGGATAAGAGACAAATAGAGCAAGAAATGGATTTGGAAAAAGCCCAGACAGACAAGTGTCTCCAGGTTGTCAAATGCTGCTGTCTCACATGTTGTGATTATTAAAGAGAGCTGACCCTCAGTGTTGTATAGTGAGAGTAGAGAGAAAGGAGGGAGGGAGGGTGAGACAGAGGACAGGATGGATGGTTATGTCCAAACACTGTGTTCTTGAATAGAGAGAAGGGTGAAATAGTTGTGTGACATCATCTATAGATTCTTTGCCAGGACTGCAGAGTGTACAAACCTCCACCCTATCAGCAGGGATTTAGAAACAAACAGAGCGAAGGCTGAGGTGGAGAACAGAAAGAGAAAGAAAGACTCACAGAAAGGTCATGAGATGATGAGAAGGGACATTAAAGAAACGATAAAGAGGCTAAGATAGACAGGTGCTCTGTGTGTGTTTGTGTCATACTTGGTGTGTTTAAGCTGCTCAGGTGTGTCCGGTGAATCTAACACCACCCTCAAGCTCCCTGCTGGCATGCTGTGACCCACTTTGACCCAGCAGGGTGTTGACACAGTGAGCAGAGATCCGGTAGTGGAGCATTAAGAAGTCAGAGGAGGTGAGAAGGACTGTTAGTCCACTGTACTGTGGCTCAGTAAGCTGACATTAAGGCAAAGGCTACTCACAAACCAGACGACAAACACATCAGCAAATGTTGTCGTCAACTCACACTTTCATAATTAAACATGAAGAAGAGGAGCACAAACCGTACTATAACTGAATGCTTCCAGCTGCAGAGCGATGAGACCATCATGCTCATTAGCCCTGTGCTGTGCTTTTAAAAGATGACCAGTAGCATGAGGCCCAAACTTCTTCAAGTCAGGGACCCCTAAACTGACACAAATTAGACCACAGACCCCCATCAAGATTTTACACAAACTTTGGAAACCACTCCACAATACAGTCCTCAAGATTCATTTGTCACATGTTTGCATGTTCTCCTCATGTCTGTGTGGGTTCTCTCTGGTACTCCGGCTTCCTCCCATCATCCAAAAACATGCATGGGGATTAGGTTAATTGGTTAATTTAAATTGTCCGTAGGTCTGAATGTGAGTGTGAGTGGTTGTCTGTCTCTATGTGTCCTGTGATGAACTGGAGACTTGTCCAGGGTGTACCCTGCCTTTCACCCTAAGACAGCTGGGATAGACTCCAGTCCCCCATGACCCTATGAGAGGATAAGAGGTAGATAATGGATGGATGGATGGATAGTTGTACATGTACGACAGCAGTGAAATTTGCAGCAACTTTTCATTTGGAAAACAGCAGCCTCTAATGCCTGGACCTGGGATTCAGGATCTGTCCAACCTCTGGTATAAAAATATAAAAATCTAATGATGATAATATAGCTTAGTTGTCTCTATATTTAGAGTAAAGTAATACTTTTTCTGTTTTTTTTATATATTACTTTACATACACTATACATATTATACCAGATAAGGCATGTCACATAAACATCACCACCAAAAATGAATCAGTTTTAAGTTTTAAGTTAGGTCACTTCTGACCAACCCTGAAAATTTCATCAAAAACTGTCCATAACTTTTTGAGTTACTTTGCAAACCGACAAACAAACAAACATGCAAATAAATAAATAAACAAACCCGATGAAAACATAACCTCCTTGGCAGCAGAGGTATCTTTAAATAAAAAGTCACTGCCACCGCCTTGGCGGAGGTCTGTGCTCTCTGAGTGCTTTTCTAGGTTCTCTCTTAGTTAATAATAATGCATGTTTTTCTTCAGATGGCATTAGTTTCATAATTATTAATGTTTTGAGAAGATAAGAAGAGAAGAAGTTTTGCTGTGATGGTGAAAGCCCCGGTGAAAACATAACCTCCTTGGCAGCGGTGGAGACTTTTTATTTAAAGATACCCCCGCCGCCGCTTTGGCGGAGGTCTGCGCTCTCTGACTGCTTTTCTAGTTCATTCTGCCATCGTGCTGTAGTGGTCAAACCCTGTTTATTCAGTAAGTCATGCTGAAGCAGTTTGAGCTAATAACAGGTGTGAGAATAAATGAGGCCCACACTCACTGTGTTTTTCAGTGTGTGTCACTATGCTGCAGCTGTAGCTGCTGCAGCTCCGGTGCTGTCAGTGTCGTCCTGATAAGCTCCATGTGACGGTCTGCTTCAGTGCCTGCCCTCTGACAGCTGCTGTCGCTGCACATCAGACACATGTACACAACAACAACAACATCCTGTTCAGTCTACACATCAGCTGGGTGTTACTGAGTCATCCTGCTGGATGTTGTTATTCTCTTGATGGACAGCTCATTTGGCTCTGTGGTCTGATGTAGTGTAGCAGTTTAGAAAAAAGAATATCCTCAATCGTTGTTCCAGGTCTGGTGCATGCTGTGTTTTACTATACTGTAATGTTGTTTGGCATCATCATCTGTTAGAAGATGGTTTCAGGTTGAGCTTCCAGTAAACTGCTAGTCAACATGCCAGAGAGAGAGAGAGACACTCATTCAGGATGACCTGGACCCAAACACAGACCACCAAACACTGAGACACAATTAGACAAAGCAGCATCTCTCATTTCCAGTCAGTGGTGGACACGCCATTTATTCCCATCATCTGATTAACACTTGTTCCATCAGCTCCTGTCCAACTCAGCTGATGTCAGCCTTCAGCAGAAGAGTGTGACATAGATGAGGGAGGAGGAGAAAGATGGATGGATGGATGGATGGAAAAGGAGTCATTGAGGACAAGTGGAGGGATGTTTTTTTTCTTTTGTCTCGACAGTTTCAAGCCAAAGACAGTTATAGCTCTTAGCTCAACCTCAACAATATCCATCCTGTCTAAAGAATTTAGAGTTTTAAAACATCTATTTTTAAGAGGTGTCAGAACAGTTGTTTCTTTTTATTTAAAGGTCCCATATTGTAAAAAGTGAGATTTTCCTTCTCATTGTTTTTTATTATAAATCAGGTTTAAGTGCTGTATAAATACTGTGGAAGTACTGAAAGACTAACCACAGAGAAATATACACACTGGCAGGACTCAGAAACTTTTAAACATAAACTCTCTCAGTGTGTCTTATTTGATTTCCTATTGCCGTATAATGTGAATGACATCAACTGGCAGGAAGTAAACAAACTGTTTCATAGCAATGCTGTAATGCAGTGAAAGAGAGTATTTCTGACAGTAAATACAGACAGAATGAGGAAAAAAGTTCATTTGGACATTACAGCATGTAAACATGCTCTAATATGAACCTGAAAATGAGCACGATATGGAACCTTTAGTATTTTGTAAATCTTATTTGGACTTAAGCTCTTTTTACTTTATTTTACTCCTGTGACTGTGTTGCCCTCTTATGGTGAAATGTGGTAGTGCATTTTCCTGTCCTGAGGCCAGGACTGCAGCAAAACTTTTCCCAGTGCAGGTGCAGCAAGAAGCAGCAGAATCAGTGTAATGCAGGAGGACGTGTGTCCTTGGTGGATCTAGATTTTTGAAGCAGTGTTTGACAGTCTTTCTACTGCCTGCTCTGTGATGAAGCAGCAAGTAGTTTCAACTTCTTCTTTGCTTCTGTGTCTTTCTGCAGCTCTTTTATGGACACTTCAGTTTTTATAAACTAGTTCTGCTGCCTCTTTTAGTTGTTCTTGTCTGATGCATTGTTTTAAAATCATTCACAATAGCATGCTAACTTTCTCCAGTCTGTATAATGAGGCATTGCATCACATGTGCCATTCACTGCGAGCTTTTGCTGCTTGTGTGTTTTTTATGCTTAGCTCTAATTTTTTTTTTTTTTTTTTGGTCTTCAATACTGAGAGCAGGTGAGGTTCAGTTTCCAGTCATCATCTTGTTGAAAATATGGTCTCATAAACAAAAAAAACCCAACAGATTTATCCAATTTAAGTTAAAGTTCTTTAATCCCGACAACATAGGGAGAAGCTACCACATGATGCTGTCAACACAAGCCCACATAAATATGCAAAAATAATGAATGCAAGCTGCTACAGACTGCATGTCTTTTCCTTTCCCAACTCAGTTCTCATAATGCTCCTTGTCTGTGTGTCACTGATGCTGATCATGCCGCTGTATCACTGTGTCAGCAGCGGTCTCTATTCGGTGACAAGCCACCCCCACCCCACTCATTGTGGAGACAATGCCATGGCAACAGAGACAAGAGGCCACAGCTGGTGCCTCGTCTCTGTTGGCCCCGGCAGCCGCTGTCAGCTGTGGGCTGAAAGGCCTGGCAGACGTCAACAGTGTTGAGTCAACAGAGGGATGATTTGAATGTGGGATTCATTTTTTCTCTTTCTGTTTTTCCCTATGCTTCCTCCTTCCTTTCCTCTCCTTATTCCCTTCCCTTCACTGCTGCCTCCTTTCTCAGGTGAGGAAGCACATCACAGACCTGTATGAGGACCTGAGGGATGGACACAACCTGATTTCCTTGCTGGAGGTCCTCTCTGGAGTCACCCTGGTAAGGATTTTCCTATCTCTCTCTTGTTTTCTGGTGTTATTATTGTTATTATCACACTGTACTATTTAATGTCACACTCTTGTCCTGTGCTCCGTCATGCATCCTGTCATCTCTAGTTCATTTCATCACAGTCCTGCTCAGAATGTCACAGCCTCTCTTCAGAAATGGAGTGGCATTTAAAACTCTTTTAGACTGTCTGACACATTTTCTCTGCCAGAGTCGGTCGTAACACAGCAGTTTGAGCCCCAGTGGCCTGACTTTGCTCACCATGATGATGTAAGAGCCTTCAGTCCTAATGCAGACAGACAGGCAAGCCACGATGTGATGCAGGCTGGTTTAGTAGCAGACAGGTAGACTGACAGAATCAGACTGCTGGCTCTGGTTTGCTTAGATCTGCTCCTCTCTGTCACCTTCATGAACCAGTAGGATCTGTGTGGGAAACTCAAACTGACTGACTTTGCAGTTACAGAACTTTTGTCCACTTGGTCCTGTCATTCTGTCCTCTTTATACACCAGATCTCACACAGCATCTCTACCTCCTTTTCTTCTCTTTCTACCTCCCATTTCCTCCCCCTTCTGTTACCATAGCAACAGAAGAGCGGCCCTTCATTGAAAAGGCCATACGCCTCTCGGGCCCCCCCTCTCATTTTGCTCGGAGGGGAGGATGAGGAGGAAGAAGGAGCTCAGGGAGTATGTTCGACGCAAACCCACTCCCCCATCCACCACTCACTCTGTCACTTCTGACCTCTGACCCCTAGAGCTTCACCCCCAATAGGTGGAGCTGTGAGGCTGCATGGGAGTGCTGTGCCACTGACTTCTGAGCATTCAAAGCTGCAGTGTTGCTGTATGAAAGGACATGTAGGCCCTCATTTCTGCTGGGGGACGGCATCATAGCACACATTTTGATGGTTTTCATGTTTTAAGTGCATCTCCCTCTGAGTAGACAGATGAGCACTGTAAAAAAATGTTGACATACAATAGATATATACTTCCTGTATGTGGTAGTAAAGTAGTTGTGGTTAATAAAGCAATGCAACAGCTCAGCCATAAAGTCTACCTTCACAGAGCTATCACAGTGTTTTGAGAGATATTAATCTGACTATATGTTCATTTTTGAGGCTGTAGTTTTTTATTACATATATATATACACATGTACTGTATATACTGTATGTAGAGTATGTGCAGCACCATCAATAGCGACAGCCTCAACAATAAATATACAGCTTAATTAACATCTCTATGATAAACTGAATATTATAATCTTCCTACATTTTGAATTGTGACAGATCTATGGGATTGAATTGTGGTAAAATTGTTAAATGGCCAGGAAGTATATATTTCATTAGCATTGATTTGTAAAACAGTTGTATTATGTTTTGTTTTATGTAATTGCAAGTAGAAAATACTGTCTATACAGTCTATACTGATGAAAGTTCAGGACTGAAAATTCAAAAATATGTCTGACATGAAAAACTAAAAATATACTGTAATTGGAAAAATGTAGTAGCTTAGTACAATGGACATGAAGGAAAACATGACTCACAAACTGTCTCAAAACAAATAACACATGTACACCATGTCCTTCTCTCCTCTCCTCTCCCCTCTTTTTCTCTTCTGCTCTCCATCATTTGAGCCTTGCTGATGTGATGACTAATCCTGAGTGTGCCTTTCTTTTATCAGCACAGTGTCAAGCCACATCTGCATCCTGCACTCATGTACTTTTTGCAGAAAGTGCGTGCGTGCGTGTGTGTGTGTGTGTGTGTGTGTGTGTGTGTGTGTGTGTGTGTGCGCCTACCTTTCTTCTTCTTCCTTTCTCTTATCCTCCATCTAAATCCTAACCTGGGTGGCTGTAATGTGGTGCTGAACAAATAGAGGAAAATGTGTGATGGTGAATTCTGCATTGTTTCATCCTAAACCAGCATGGTTTGGGTGAGTGTGCTGCTCAGTTTTGGCCTGTCTTTAACAGCTCCTGCTAAAGACAGCGCCACCCAGAGGACCATTTCATCTCAGTACAACTGCGCTGACTTTTCACTGCACTGCACTGTGGATTGAGTTCAGCTTGATTTGCACTCACTGCTGCCCTCTGCATCCGTGTCACCAGAACTCACACTCCAAGTTCACTTGTTGACTTTGCTCATTATTTTTTTTCTTCTTTTTGTCTTTCCAGCCCAGAGAAAAGGGGCGGATGAGATTTCATCGACTACAGAATGTCCAAATAGCGCTGGACTTCCTCAAACAGAGACAGGTACACACACAAACAGACAGAATGTGGACGTTCACATGTTATGCTTTGATGTGCAGAACAAATAATATGAGTGAAGAGAACCAGAGATCATCTTCATATCTTCATTTTCAGGTCAATCACACACACTCGTAGTTTTTTAACTGAGCATACAGTTGATAGTTTTGCTGATGAGTCAGAGCAGTCGAGGCGATCCTTGTTCCAGATCTGTGATTGTAGCCCAGCATGGTGAACGTTTCTGCGCTCTTTGTTCATTATTTATCATGGGTAATGTCCATCATTGACATAATTATCAAACTCCTCAACTTACATTTCCTATAACAGTTTTTCTGAAATGGTATTTTTAAATATCCAGTTGACCTCATCTAAGTATGTAGGGTAAAATTCCATATGTTTTCTGAAACATTGTTTTTAATATGCTAATGGCGTGTTTTCAGTGTTTTCCGTCCATGAGTCTGAAAGATAGAGAATGTGTCACCTCTAAATATGTATGTGTGTACAGTATACATGTATATATTTGGCCTCATCTCTTCTACTGCGTCTCTTCATTTACTGCAGCTCTTCCTCCACATCACTACCACCCCCATCTTTCTTACACTGCATCTCGTGTCTTGTTCCCTGGAGGCAGTGGAGGAGAGGATTGACCTTTTCTTCCTCTGAGTCCTCACTGAGTTTCATTGCAGATCTAATTAGACAGCCCTGGTGGCAGATTTAACAAGGTCTCTTACACGTAACGGCCGTGACAGTTAGAGCAAAGCTCATTTTTCATTCCCAACATGTAGAAGATAAGTTGTGTGTCTCATTGGTTCACTCCAGTGCATTATGGTTAAAAATGGCTACTTTATGTGTTTTTTTTCTCTTTTTCATCATTTTGTCCGTTGTCAGGTCAAACTCGTGAACATCAGGAACGATGACATCACAGATGGGAATCCCAAGCTGACGTTAGGTCTCATCTGGACCATCATCCTTCACTTCCAGGTCAGTGTCCTTCACACGCTGCCTTGTAGCTCTGTGTTTGCTTTACTAATCATTATTTCAGTCAAACCAGAACAGCTCTTCTTGAATCCTCTATTTCAGGGGTGTCAAACTCAGTTTCATCGAGGGCCACACACACACTAACTAACTTCAACAGTCACATAACCTGCTGCCAGCTTTAGTTTGAGCTTGTGTAGGTGTTTCTCCTGTAATTAACAAAGATAATAAATCTATAACAGCTCTGTTGCCTGCATGTTGTCACACCAGCATATTTACCCATGCCATTACTTTCGGTTAGTCCTTCAGAATAAACTCTACACATCAAGATAACTCATTGTCTTTCTACATAAAGCTAGTCAAGCTTGCATTGAGGATTTATTCTTATACATATAGTATGTCAAAATAAAGGCATTATGTTAACAAATGGAGTTCTGTGAAAATACAAAACACTGGAGGACTTTTATTTTGAAATTAAAGCAGGAGATTTTGAGTAAAAAAAATAAACTTGTCTCTCCTGTCAGAGCCAGCGCTGTGCAACAGCGGAGGACAGAGAGGCTACAGAACAGAGCAGGTTAAAGCAATGATTTTTCTGAAACTGTTTCATCATGTTGATGCTTTTTAACACTTGTAACAATAACTAATATTATCTTCACACTTACACAGTGTTAATACACTGACTGACAGTGTTGTCTCCGCTCTGATCACCGCTCAGATCAGCCGATCACTAACTGCGCTGTGCGTGCATGTGCGCATGTGCAGATCTCAGAGCAGGAGAAACTGCTCCTGCAGCTTTACAGCGCATGTAACAACAGCTTTGCTTCTCAGACATGATGTATTTATTGATATTCATGGACATGAGTTGGCCAGCCAGAGCAAGTTATATTCTTGGCAAGCTCTCGGGGGCCACATGAAATGAGGTGGCGGGCCTTGAGTTTGACACGTGCCTCAAACCAACTAACTAACTCACTAGCCAGATAAAACAACATGAAGTTCGTGAATGAAGTTCTAATTAGAAAGAAATGTCAGCAGTGTGTTCAGTCTAGACAGTCATTTGAACTGTGTTCTCTCTGATTCCTGATGTGGAATAATTTGCACCAAATGTTTCTGCTTCTCTCTTGCCCGCAGACAAAGTTGTACTCTGTTGAAATCATTACCACTGGGTCCAAGTCATGCACGACGGCTGCATCATAGACAAAAACAAATCAATACAAGCCTTTTGAGTATAATAACAATATTCTCAGCATTTTTAATTGATGGAACTTCTTTAATGACCCATTTGATATCAGAAAGGTTCATGAACCAGCTGCAGTCGCTGCAGTTGACCACTAGACTGTGCTTTAATGTGACCCTCAGCAAGGTGACCCAACCCCCTTGTTGCCATGAAAACACGAGCGTGCAACTGTTTCGATGGGCATGACTCAGCAGAACATTGCAGTGTTGCAGAGAGAGAGGTGGAGGGTTGAAGATGATGGACAGGACCGGTCTGAAACCAGGAGGGCTAAAATAAATGACTAGCTGGAACATGAGCTGTCCCACAGAGCAGCAGATAGTTTCAGAGTGAGTTCATGACATGACGACAGCTTTGCATTAGAGCTGTAGTGAGAAAGTCTCACAGAGCTCTGTGTCTCTGTGTTCCACCTACATCATCAGTGTCCTCTCTTCTGCACACTAATTACACCACAAATACACAGTACACATGACATAATCTGGACTTAATGTAATACACAGGAAATATGGCCATGAATTGGTATGTAATATACAAAGTAATATTAGAGGAACAGTAAAAGGAACGTGTTTGCTCTGTATATTGAACACCAGGTCCAATCACTGCTCCCTGTTTTTACTGTGATTAGAGTGTTAATCCCAAAGCCCCTGCAGAGTCGCTTGATGCAAATATTCACTGTTACACAAGATATGTGACACAAATAAGAAGAGGAATCTATCATTTCCACATTATTCCAACCAGCCTCTTTGATCATGGTGAGGAAGACGTCATGCCTCAGAACAAGCCTCCAGGTCTCAGAGACAAGAACATTCAAATAAGTGACTCAGCACATCACTTCATGATAGGACATCTCTCAGTGAGCTATCATTTTTCATTTGCAGCATAGCAGTCGTTAGTCATCATTTGGCTGGCACATCCAGTTACAGATGAGGTGTATCTGTGGCTCAGCTGGTTCAGACAACCTGCTTCCTCAGCAACGCTGCTCAAGACAAACAGCTCCAGATAATAATCTTCTCCATGTATTTTCTGCACATATCCATCAGCCTCCAGCTCATCATTTATTACAATCAAATAAAATGAATCATCCAGTCTTTTTCACAACCTTTGCTGAACGTCAGTTATGTAACAACATACTGTAGCAGTTTGTGTGAATGCCACAACAGTCAAAAATGTCTTATTACTTGACAATATTGATCCCACTATTCCCCAGTTTAACTAAGCTGCAGTTGCTCAGTCATACCACTAGGGGACACCACTTAGCTCTCTATTAAAGTTGCTGAAAGTCTCCAGGCAAACAGTGGACTCCAAACTGCCTGTGATTGGCTAACCAAACTGTGCCTCACTGCTTGCCTTTCTGAATTGCTGAATTAATTAATCAGTGTTTTTCTCTGAGTGGCTTCAAGCTGAATTGGATCAGGTCATTTTATTTATGTGTGCCGGATAAAACTGTCACTGTTGATGCTTTCCATCACAGAAACAAAAACAAGCAGCCATTTATCTGCAGTTCCTTTGGGAATAAAATTCTCCTTTGTCTGCTCAGTGTTTGCTTGTTCATTTCAACATAATATGGTAACAAATAGTCAGGAGGTTTCTAAGCAACTCAGACTAGATTCAACGACTCTATTTTCAGTTCAGTTTATTGTCACATGTTTAATTATTGTTTAGTAAAACTGGAATTGGATTCCATTGTTCTTCTACATATTCTGTCATGTTATTTGGGGAGCAGCTGTCCTTTCAGGAACATATTGCATAATATATTATGTTACATGTAAACAGCAGTATTTCAGAAAAACATAAAGCAAGTGTAAATAAGTCTACAGAAGGTCCAAGAGGCAAGTGGAAAGACGTATAGTGATCCATTTTCTCTGACCCCCTGTGTTTATGACTGTGGATGAGAAACAGCTAAAATGCACCAGTAGTACCTTTCTTCATACACTCTAAACACGAGGTGCATACTGTATATAGTGTGTTCTGTGCAAGTTATGTAAATCTCATCTGGAAGAAAACATGAATGCTTTTAGTGTTCTTGGATCAGGTGGTGGTGTGTTACAGCCTCGTGTGGCTGAAATTAGTATTACAACAACAAACAAAATAATGAGACTGTCCAGTTCAAAAAAGAAAGAGAAACTTAATGAAGTCCCACCCAGGTTACCCACCCATTACCTTTTTCACCTGACCTCTAGTCATAAACACAAATCAGACCTTCAATCATAAGAGTTTCTTCTCACTTTCCTCTCAGGGCTTCTGCAGAAACGAGTCATGTCATCGCAAGAGTTTCTTCTGTTTGACTTATGTGGCATTTCTCAATAAACTCTTCAGAACAGCTTTGGCATATATGGTAATAACATAAAGACTCTGCATCTAAATCTGCTCTGAGTGCAGATGGAGCCTGAATTATGATAATTAAAATCTCAAGACCAATTACTATGCTTCAGTGCATTATTGACAAAGGAGCTGCTAGATGAATGGTCAGGAGAGTCCTACATGCAGCGGTTGTGTCTTGTGAAAGAGTCACTGGGTTCAGACTAAGACTGCAGACTGATCATCACGGCTCATGATGCCATGAAGCCACAGTGAAGGGGTGAAAGCCTCGGGGGCTTGATTAATGCTGTTCTCTCTATGTTTGTCTGTGTGGTTCTCTTATGCTTTTGTGTTAACGAGAGAAGATGGCTTATCATTGCCTTTCACCGCTTGAGAGTGCTGCTTGGTAGTGGTCTCCATCCACATCTGTATCTCTGAAAACATTAGGCACTTACTGTTCATGCTACAAGTGCATGCATCTGCATTTGCAGTGTTACATGCTGCACTGTATAGGATCACATATGTGCAGTGCTGGTGGGTGGAGTTCTATAGAGGCTTAAAGACAGTATGTGGCGACGTGCTTTTAACTGTGTTCAGAGGTGCAGGAGGGGAGTTAAAAATCACTACTACTACATTGGGGTGGCCAATGTGGATCACATGTTCTGTTATGTTTTCTACTTTGGTGTCTATATTTATTCCCTTTATTGATTATTCTGTGGATATCTTTTAATTGCAAAATGTTTGGCGTTTTAGCTTGACTTAAAGAATTTAAATTGTTAATCCATCTGTTAATAATCAGATTGAAAAAGGGCTATTTTTGGGCTAATCCAGTGGATTAAATGCCTGTAAAATCCATTGATGCAGAAATCCTGCAAAACCATTTGCCATTAAAATGCCTGCAATGACATAATACAACCAGTGATATTGAACGTTTATCCCCACATATCCATTGACTCTTAGTATGTTTTCTAACCCAAAATGTTATTTGTTCCATCCCCTCCTGTTTTTCTACTGTCCTTTTCAACTTTCTCCTAAATCCCCTCCCTCCTCATTACTGAAGTGTAGCTTGATGGACAGAAGGAGACAGAAGGGAATAGATGGAAAAAGAGTGAGAGAGAGAAACAGACTGAAGTGCTAACCTGCTTTGCTGAGACTCAAAGTTTTTAGATTTGATTTGCCTCCTGCTCGCTGTCTTTCAGGGAAGCTTTTGGGTCAAGTGTGTGTGCATGTGTGTGTTTGTACTATGGAAAGCTGCTCACTAATAGCCGAGAGAGAGAGCTAGAGAGAAGGGAGAGAGGTAGAGCTGGAGAGAGAGAGAGAGAGAGAGAGAGAGAGAGAAACGAGGAAGCGGATAGGAGGAGGAGGAGAGCCAAGCAGGGAGGGGTGACTGTGAGAGTGAGAGATCGAGCAGAAGAGAGTGTGAAGCTGTAGCAGCCGGGAGATAAAAGCTTTTCTCTCCCTCTGCCGGTGTCTGCAAGCGAGGGATAAAGCCGAGGAGTGAAGCCAGCCGAGGCAGAGCCGGATCCAGGCTGCCTGCTGTCACTGCAGCTCCTGGCTTCCCTGGATCAGCAGGCCTCAAGCCACAAACGCACAGCAGGACAAGACACACTTGTGGACACGTATGCAGACAGGCTGACCAGGGGACGACAACCTCCTGGACACTTGTCGTTTTTCTGGCTTCAGCCGTATCAATCGGATCAATCCAGTCATGCTCGTCTGAGGAGCCTCTGTTCCTTTCACCGGAGACGCCCTGCGTTCCTGTTATTTTTTTTATTTATTTTTTTTTTCCCCCTCCCTGCATGTTTTTGAGGGGACGTGGAGTACGGCCCCTGTTGTCCTAATCTCTGCTGATGCTGTGCTGCGTGGAGTTTGGGATTGCCCTTCACTGGACACAGAGTCCCTTTGGCTCTGCTCCAGATGCATATCTCTGC
Source organism: Synanceia verrucosa (assembly GCA_029721515.1). Taxonomy (NCBI): domain Eukaryota; kingdom Metazoa; phylum Chordata; class Actinopteri; order Perciformes; family Synanceiidae; genus Synanceia; species Synanceia verrucosa. The sequence continues at coordinate 19,688,352 of CM056567.1, forward strand.
CTGAAGTAGGTCTGCCTCCTTAAACTGGATCTTGAGCAGATAAGGGACCAGCCTCTTCCTCTTTTTCAGCAGTGGCTCCTAACCCAGAGGACTCTTTCTAGCTCTAATCTAGAGCTAGATCTAGTGGACTTTAGGGGTTATAAGAGACGACAAGGCACCAGAGACTAGAGACAGAAGGGTCTGTTTTTTGTCTGGAGTAATATTTATATATATATACCCCCCACCTCCTGCAAACTGGATTTTGTCAGGTTGTTGCATCGTCGCACTGCACCACCTGATGAAGGGGAAGCGTGCTTGGGTAACTGGCAGACTGACATCAGGTTTGTGAATGGACGGCATCGGAACACAATTCCCAGCCAACTCTGGTTCTCAGGGAGTATAACGTTGAGGTGGAAGAATCTGTGGACTGGTATCCAGGGGAGAGGCATGTGATGCTAAGCTGTAAGCTGAAAGTGAAGCTTCCCCCCTCAGACCGGCACCCTACGGCACAGCTGCCTTTTGTGAGTCTTCTGGGCTACACTGGGTCGATTCCACAGGTATCTGGCTGTCCTGGATGATCATTGTAAAGAGGAGCTTATTATATGCAGGAGCATATATAAAACAACAGTCCCTTAAGTGAAGAAGGCACACAAACTGGAAGGATCGACACGTCATGTGAGACTCGTGGGAGGATGGTGAGGAGAAGCATCAGGGTGGGAAGCCGATGCTCTGATTGAGTATTTAACAAGCTGTCAGAGTATTGGCTGAATCTCCCAGCAATCTGCGGCAGCATTGGCTGACTGCACACTTATCCGTCAACCAATCTGGACCCCGTGCTGCCTCGGCAGAATGAGACACCAGCCTCACAGTTACTACGAGGCATGTCAACAGCCTCAACGTTGATACTACTACCACTACGAGCACCGTAACGGATAAGATTCCCACAGATCTTTGCTGTGTGGCAGACTTGCGTTACGGATCTCACTACTCTCCTCTTTGCACTGCATTAACATTACCACAGCAGGAGAGAGAGGCATCATTAATTCATGAGCTCAGGATAGCTGCTAGATCACAGTGTAGCTAGAGCTCCAGCATTAATCTGGCACTGGGAACCGACAGCGAATCCTAACATCACTTTATTTGTGGTTCAATAAGGACATAAAGCAGAATCTGAATGGAATTACAGTCGATGGGGGTGGTGTTTTTCTCCATCGCGTCTCCTATTTGAATGCATGACATTGACTTAAGGAGTGAGCTAAAACTGCTACAGATTCCAGCTCTAAGAAATCCTGCAGTCCATGTCCACACTCAGGTTTTCACGCAGACACATGCAAAGAAGCAGCTGGAGCTTCACTAATGGTCTGATTAGCACTGCATTACATGTCTCTCTCTCCCAGACTCGTCACTCTGCCTGACACATTGCCTTACACCAGGTGTCACCTCACCTGCCAAAAGCCTGGTGATAATTCAGATGCCTGACCCAAAGTTTCCTCCTTTGTGTGGCCCAGCTAACATAACCATGTCCTTGTGTCCTTGACTGTGACCCCAAGTCTTCTGGCATAAACAGACCAAGTGACACAGCAGGCTGCCTGCCCATATACCTACACTGTTACACCTCAGGGCACCTAGAGAGAGCAGGGCTGGCAGGTGAACCCACGTACAGACGAGGTGTGGGAAAGAGGAAGGACGGGGGAGCTGTGGCACGTCGGCCTGCAGCAGTCTGCCTTGTGACTGAACCAGAACACTACCTGAGAAAAAGACTGACTCTCCCTCTTTCTCCATTGGATACCATTCCTCTTTATACTCACCGGATTGTATTTACGATGCAGCCATGGAAAATGGAGCTAAATGTACTCTTCCTGTCTTCACATCACTCACGGGTGTCAGGTTAATGAGGGAGATGTCACTCACTTGCCAGCCTACCTGAACATTTGCCTGGGATGGGATTTTGCTCTCTAACATTTGGAATATATGTGAACATTTGTTTTTCTTCCCTGATGGATTAACTGCTTGTATTTCCTGCCGTTCCTTTTTTATACAATTGTTATCTGTCAAAGACATGGGGAACTCCATGGGTTGTGTTAGACCTCCTCGGGAGGGGGAACTTGGTGGAGCCGCCCCACTTTCACCAAAGAAGCGTCGGCGTTTCAGACGTAAGCACAAGGGCAAGAAGAACAGGAAAGGAAAGTTGCAACAGGACAACTCTGAGCGACCAAGAAGCTGTGAGCCTGATGGCCGAGAGGAAGAGGAGGAGGACGATGATGAGGAGAAGGCTGCAGTTCTAGAAACAGCTGATCTTAGCAGCAGAGCCAGGACTCTTACAGCAGCGCCTGATATCCAGCTAACTCATTCCAAAACTAATCTGCACAGCAATACCCTTTCCCCCAGCTCTGTGAGTACCAGTGTAGAGGGCTGTCTGAGCAACAGGTTTCTTGAAGTGTCCCCAAAGCCCAGTCCAGCCTGGAGAGGGGTTTTCTGTCTCCCAGGGGAGGAGGATGCTGTTAGTGCCATCATAGATGTCTCCAGCATCCCGAGCCAAACCACAGCCACCACCCCCGTCAACACGGCCCCCGCCCTGGGCAGCACCACTCCAGGTGGAGGGAGGGTCTGTCGCGTAAAGGAGAAAGTCCAAGGGGTTCTAGAGAAACCTTGGATCCTCCGACAAAAGAAGGAGAGAAAAGACAAGGCAAGAGTAGAGAGAGAGGAAAAGGGGGATCGGGAGGTTAAAGGAGGACCAGAAGGGACTACATCAGTGATGCGGACACCTTCAGGAAGGGAGCACAAAGGCGTGGTCCATATCCGTGAGGTGGATGGTAAACTCTGCGTGGTGAGGACAGTGTACCCCAGTGATTTGGCTTCTCCAGTATGGAAGGGCATCAATGACAGTGAAATAGAGGTGCGCAAAGAGGCGCTTGCCCTGTCTCCAGTCACAGGAAATATTCTCAAAGTCCATCTGTCTGAGGAGGACAAAAGCAGAGCCCAAATATCTGCAGGCGATTCCCCCAGGTCCTCAAACCAAATGCAGATTCAGGAGACTATGACTGTCAAGGGATTTAGCTTGGACACTCCAGGTGGTGCACAGGAGCCCTCTTCTCTGTTGGAGTCAGGCTACACCAGCGACCTGCCGCTGACCTCTCCAGAAACAGCAGGCACGACTCCCAGTCAGACTGACTGGGGAGGGCTGACCAGTAGCTCGTCAGAGAGATTGGACTCCATGATGGAGAGTCCTCTGTCACTGCAGCAACAGACGGCTGTAAAATGCCTCCCACAGGTTTGCCTCCATCTACCTCTACGTGTTCTGTCATCCATACATCAGATCCATTAGCTAGCTTTACTTAGCTTAGCTTAGTTCGGGCTTTACCTTTGTCTGTCTTGAAGAGTGCTATGACAGAGAGGTTTCTTCAGATCAGTACCACATTTGCTACATGGATAGAAAACAATACGATTCAACAACAAACCTTTGATTTTCGTTGCTTTATTTAATGAAAATAATGCAGCCCTGCCATCTACAGTATTACCACACCTGTGTCCTGGTTTTGCTCCCACAGTAAATTAAATAATAGTGACATTAAACCCTTTTGCATTTTGGTGTGCAACCTGTAAAGGTGGAGGTCTCTGGACCCCATTTTTTAAACCAGTGGTTTATAGTCCTGTAGAGAGGCATTCTGCTCTTGATTTGAGTATTGTGTTTTGAAGGGTGCCTTTATTGCCATTTGTGCGCCATGTTTGTGGCTGTGTGTGTGTGTCATTATCAGCTCTCCCTTCTTTCCTCCATTGTCCCCTGAGCCTAATCAACGCAGCACAGTCTGTCTCTCCCACTATCCTTCCCCTCTTTCCATTGCTTGTTATTTTCCTCACGCCACAGATACTTGCTACTGACGTCTAGTAGAGTTAGAGACTGAGGCTGAGTGCTTGTGTGTTTGAATGAAGGGTCAATAACATGGCTTCTCTCTTTCTTTACACTGAAACTTGTTATTTTCGAACAGATTCAACAGCACACAATATAACTATGAGCATGTGTGTCTGTGTCGCTTTGGTTGGTTTTGGGTTGAGAAGGGTTAGGGTCACTTTTGGTGTGGAAGAGGCAGTGAAAGAGTGCGATGTTCATTTAAACATTATCACTGTCATGTTCTTCTGGTGGGTATTGAATTGAAAGTTTTGGTACTTGTCTCAATACCTTCCTATGAGAAGGAGCAGCATGGAGCAAGCTGCCATGTTTCTACAGTAGCCCAGAATGGACAGTTTTAGTGATGATCACTGGGCTGATGATGGGTGGATGGAAATTTGAACATATTGCCCAACTCTATTGTATTGTCAACAAACCGCTGTGGTGCAGTGCCCTATGAATCTGTACCAAGTTATTTTTTTCCTGAGAGTATCTGTTGATATATGAAGACACATTAACTTCAGCCCAATGCTTCTTTGTACATACAGTAGGTATTTGGGATGCAGAAAATGTTTTGGGCTCACTTGCAGGAGTGATCTGAGAGAGAGAGAGAGAGAGAGAGAGCAGCCTTGTAGCTGCTGCAGTCACTGCAGTGACACAGCAGATGATGGCACCTTTTTTTTGTTCAGCCCTTCTCCACATAATGAAGGCAGCACAGTATGGCTGTGCAGTACCCTCAGGCTGGGTTTAGTGCTACATGTCTTATGTGATGCACAGTTGCTGAGTCATGATAAACAAACACTGATGCAGTCGATCCACAGAGATCTCTGCTTAATAGTTTTTTTTGTACCAGGTAGCAATAATCAATAATGTTGTATGTTCCTGTGTCATGAGAGAGGGGAGGTGTGTGTCAGGATGCTTCTGTGTGTGGTTTGAGGTGCAGCTGTCCTTTGTTGGTGGGGGTGTGTGACGCCCGTTTCTGCATAAAAAGGGATTTGAAATGTGCATTCATCAGAGAGACGGCTGGTTTGTCGAGTCTCAAGGGGATTCTTTCCCACCACCACTCAAATTTATACACACAGTCATCCAACTGCGTGTGGAGCTATCTAGTTATCATCCATCATCTGTCTATACATGACTTCATCCACCCATCCTTTCAGCTTAAAGGTTTTTACAGAGGTATTCTTTCTATAAGTGCTGGTAGAGCAGTTCCTCCTCATGACACAACAGTTTTTGCTCTTTCTTCTCCATCGGCCAGCCATTCAGATAAGAAGGCAATGCTATGTGTGAAGTATGCTTGCTTAATTAGTATGTATCATGTTCACACATAGCATTGCCTTATTATCTGAGTGGCTTGCTGACGGAGAAGAAAGAGCAAAAATCTGTTATGTCATGAGTCATTTTACTAGTCAACTAACAATTATTTCTGTGGTCAGTTACTCTGCTGATTATTTTCTTGATTAATTTATTCGCTGTTTCGTCTATGAACTGTTGAAAAGATGAAAAAAGGATGGTGAATATCATCAAATGTGTTATTTGTTCACAACAGAGTATTTAGTTTACTGTCAAAGAAACCAGAAAATATACACATTTAAGAAACTGGAATTTTGACTTTTGCAAAATTCCTTGAACTGAATTGAAATTAATTCAGTAGCTCAATAGTGATTAATTGTTGCAGCTCTACATTTTACAAATGTTTTAAGTCAAAGTAAATAGTAAATGAGGCACAGTTGATCATGTACAGCTATGACAGGTTAGAGCTTCGAAGGAGTCAGTTCATTAAACCAGTTTTTTGTTAGCTGGCGAGTAGGCTACATGCAAAGCAGCCGATGTTAAGTTGACATCTTCTAATGACCACACAGGTCGTTAACTTTACATAATGCATCAGTTTAATGTGTTAACAATAAGACAGTGGTAGTTAACACTCTTCCTACCAGTGTGTCTGCGCTTCGTAAACATGTACTGTGGAAAGTCTATTTTCACACGGGTGAGGTTGATTCTTGACTGTGGGAACATGTACCTGTGATAAAATATTCTAAACTCAAGGTCCACCTTCTTTATCAGGAGCTTTTGACCACATCTCAAGGCCTTCTTCAGCAAACTGAGCAAAGTTCTGTGGTCAGGTCATAACAGGCTTTTTCATCTTTGATGAAGGCTAAAGTAAATGTTTTATTACCATTATTGTGCTGTTTTAAATGACTAAACAAAGCTTCATACAGTATGTAGCATAGACACACCTGAATAAAGCAGTGGCAGACATGAACAGCAGAGCTACAGGTGCTCTGTGTGCAGATGCAGCCCTCATACTGAGTGCTGTATCGATATTCAGATGGAGGATTTGATGCTCTGTTCTTCTTCTCTGCAAAGGAGCTGGTGGATGCATACAGAGAGACGCTCTGCAGGAAGACCTGCTGTAGAATCCACATTTTGTTGACTCAAGCCTCATTATGTTTCTCTGTTTGCTTGTGTGCTCAATGAGATGATGAGTCATAGCCAAGCAATGCCAACCTGCTAGATATAGCATTTACTATTAGCATATAGCACTTTTGAGGGGATAGATTTATGTCTTTTGCTTTGAATTAGCAAGAATGTCTGTGAAAGTTGTAACTATGCAACACAGCATGCAGTTACAGGTCACCCCTCTTCCCAGTTGCTGGCCTTGCTCCTATTTTTCATCTCCCCTCCTCCCTCTCCACCTCTTTTTTGGCTGGTGCTGCAGTCTCCTGGCACACACTGGACTTTATACTGCTCTATATAAGCAGCAGGGAGAGAGACAGAGGCAGAGGGAGGAGTGGAGGACAGTGAGCAAGGGAAGAAGGGATGACAGAAGAATACTGATGACAATAACAGCAGTCAAGCCCTGACAGTTACTGCAAACACACCACCCAGCCTTTGTCACCATGCACAGTTTGACCCAAAGAGAGCTAATCGAGAGGAATAAGGACGCAGAGGGACGATGGCTGGAGTGGTCGTGTAGATTAAGTAGCTGTCAGTCTCCATGGAAGCCTGCTTTCTCTTCAGGCCTTCAGCAAACATGGACTTCCTGTCCTTAAAGGGGAACTACACCCATCCAAAAACAAGAGGGCTAAAGCTCAAACTGTGTGGAACATGTTCCATACTCGTCATCAATGTTATCAAGTTTGGAACATGACAACCACATCTAAACAGCATCACTCTATACCGTCGGTTTGCAGCATCACATAGTATAAGCCAGACATATTAAACAGTTAAAGGTGGATATTAAAAGGTGGAACTGGCAGCTTATCTGAAACCCAAAACATTCTGAAGCAACAGGAAACTCCTGCTCTTAAAACCTGATTGCTAATCCAAATTCGAAACAATTTCAAGAAGATTGAATCTTGTACCTCTGACCTTATTTCTGTTATTCAATGTACCATCAGTGAAAATCAACGGGAGGAATGGATGAGGAGGCTGAGCAGATTGATCAGTGTCTGAGGCAGAACAGATGAAAGAAGATGGAAAAACTGAAGAGACAGATCAAGGGTGGGGGGGGGTGAAGGACAACATTGATAGAGAAATACATGAAACTCATCCAGACACCCTCTCTCTCTCTCACAGGCTAAGGTTATTGATCATCAGAAAGATGAATGAGGAGTTTGATGAGATGAATCAAAGTGCCTCAAACCTGTCTCATAGAGCCACAGCAGTCTTTAGTTTCTGCCGACTCACTACAGCTTAAAGAGCTGGTTTTGTCTGCTGTATATTGCCATGGTGACTGCTGTGGGGATGCCTCAACATAGAAAGGAAAATATGCAGCAGTATCTTAAGGCATATGCTCTGAATTTTACTAATGTGAACAAACCATGATTGATTTTACAAATTCCTGTTCTGTGTTGTTTTGTTACTTATCATATTTCTGCACACAGGAAGCAGTGAATCAACCAATAGTAAACCCTCCGTCTCTCTCTCTGTTCCTTCCAGATCTCAGAGATCTATGTAAGTGGCGAGTCAGGCGACCTCACAGCCAAAGAGAAGCTGCTATTATGGAGCCAGCAGGCGACAGAAGGATACACCGGCCTCCGCTGTGTCAACTTCACCTCATCCTGGAGCGACGGACGCATGTTCAACGCTCTGCTGCACAGATACAGGTCAGAGGAGGGCCAGCAGCTAACACTACCACAGCTTTTTAGTAGTTATAAAGTCTCAGTTCAAACTGAGTTAAGCTGCTTGAGATGGAGAAGAGGCTTCTCAAGATGCCTCAATAAAGTACTGATTCTGGGCAATTTCACATCTTTTAAAATTATAGTCCAGATATTAATTTTGGTGATAATCACATGCATAAAAAAGTTTAAGACTACTGGAAATACTCATGTTTGCCAGCAGATTTGAGGTAGGATGTATAGACATACACATAAAATGCACCAATACTTCCCATCTCTTCATGTTTTCCAGGCCAGACCTGATCAACATGGAGGTGGTGTCTCGGCAGAGTAACAGGGAGAACCTCGAGCAGGCCTTCGAGATCGCAGAGTCGCTAGGGGTGACCAGTCTGCTGGACGCTGAGGGTGAGACTGTTGATCCCTGCGAATAAACTGACTGTCTGTTAAGGCAGGAACAGAGTTTATTTTTTTAATTACCTCGCTCCGCCAAGAACGTTATGTTTTCACCAGGGTTTGTTTGTTTGTTGGTTTGCAAAGTACTGTAACGCAAAAAGTTATGGATGGTTTTTGATGAAATTTTCAGGATTAGCCGGGAGTGGCCTAACTTAAAACTGACAAAATTTTGGTGGTGCTGTTGAGTCAGATCCAATCATCACCAAAAATTCATCAGTTTTAAGTTAGGCCACTTCTGACCAACCCTGAAAATTTCATCAAAATCCGTCCATAACTTTTTGAGTTATTTTGCAAACCAACAAATGGCGGTGAAAACATAACCTCCTTGGCGGCGGGGGTAACTTTAAATAAAAAGTCACCGCCGCCAAGATCATTTCAGACAGCAGAAGTCAGCGTTTTGTTTGTTTCCAGCTTTTATTTTGAGGAGGGCAACAAACAAACCTGCCAGCAGCTCTAATGACTGACTGATGAATACTGATGTGTTTATGGCTCTATCCTCTATGCACCATGGACTTTTAATTTCCTGTCAGCAGAGCCATTTTATTCGATACGAGCAGGAAATGTTGGGGTCTATTACTCAAAATTAGGAAAAGGTACCTTCAGGATGTGATTCCTGGGGGTTTGGATGTTGAGTTGTTGTCACATCTGTATATTTGTCATGTTCACAGCCAGTGATTCTTTTACTTCTAGTAATGGTCCATCATTTATGTTGTTAACAAGCTGTTTGTCTAGTTATCAGTATTTATGCTTACATTTATATCCTAGTTATAGAGTTTAAATTAGGTTTAATTCTCTTTCCGTCCAGACGTCGATGTTCCATCCCCAGATGAGAAGTCGGTCATCACCTACGTCTCCTCCATCTATGATGCCTTCCCCAAAATCCCTGAGGGAGGAGAGGGCATCGCCGCACAGGCACGTCACATTCTGCTTCACCCTTTAACCCACCGCTACTGTGCAACACGTTTGAACTCAACAGATGATTATTGAATCTTTCTCTCCTGGGTTTAACTGCAGTCACATTGCTCTTTGTGCTTCAAACCACTTTTCAGTTCAGAGTGGCCTTATTGGCATGATGTTTCGAGAACTTCAACATATTAATACCAATAATACACAATTATTTATTTCAATATTTTTTTAATGATATGTTCCTCATCTTAGAAGGAATCTGTAATTCCCATTGTTGCTAGTCAGTTGTGCAGTTTCTCAGGTAATAAATGTAAATGAGTGTATCAGTCTTTGTGTGGTTTCCCAGTCAGAAATCACTAGCCTGGGCCCACCCATACTTCCTGTGAGGCTGCACAAGTTTCGCAACCCAGTCAGTCTGGCCAAGTTGCCTGTCTCCTCAATTTCAGATTTACCTAGAAATGGGGACCAATGAAAATCTAACATTTCAAACAGCTCGATTGAGGCGTTTAAGGCAGTGATGCACTAGTTCTTTAGATCAACCAGTTTCCGTCGCTACACATACGTCAGAGGAAAGAGTGGTCTGATTGGTTGAAGCTTCGTCCAGTAGCACACAGAGGCATTTGATAAACATGGCTTAAGCCCACCCTCTGAGAACTCCGTTTACAAGGCAGCTTGGCAGACTACGCTCGCAGAGTTTTGTAGTGGCGATAACCAGGCTAAGAAATCACTGCTCTCAGCTCTGACTCTCTTCTCCATCTTCAGGAGGTGGACCAGCGCTGGTCAGAGTACCAGTCCAGGTTCTCCTCTCTGCTCCAGTGGAGCCGCCAGCATATGGCCCTCATGGCCAACAAGAACTTCCCACAGAACCCTGTGGAACTCAAGGTGAGCAACCAAAACAGGTTTCTCTTTTGTGACCTTTATGTTTTCATGACGTACCTGCTTCTCTCTGTTGTTTCTTTGCCTTCAAGCAAACACAAAGAAAGGGAAGAGAAAGACTCTCACCTCTCTCTCTGTAGTCATAACCTTTAAAACTGGAATAGAAGATTTTTTTTTTTTTTTTTTTTTTTTAAAACAAATCACCATGAATTCATTCAACATATTATTACAAGGCATTTTGAGGACTTTTCATGACATTTTACAGCTCAACATTTCTGACCTCTCTCTCTATAGTGATAGCTTTTAAAACTTTCCACCAAAATGTTTTTTTTTTCACGAGATAAACATGTTGGTTTATTAACTTGAGTTTCTTATCAGATTACCTCAAACTTTGGTTGTGGTTGGAATCCAGTCCCTACATAGTTTCTCATTATTTTATCCTCAGTTCAGCAACATGCAGCCAGGAAGAAAGAGACAAGCAATTTCTGTAAAACCTTGAAGGAACAAATAAAAGGTTAGAGGGAGGGATGGGGTTTGATAAAATGGATGACAGCCAATAGAGATGTTGTCAGGTGAGGAAGAAGAATTCAGATTATAAGGCATTAGAGGAGAGGCACGATGTTGAAAAAGGAAGAGAACAACTGTTGACAGGTAGCTCACTGAGAAACCCAGAGAGAGCCTTTCCTCTACCTCTGATGAGAGACTTTGACCTTAAGCAGAACCTGTGCTACAGTAATAATGACCTCATAGCACTCTTCAGTAACTTCCGTCCTCCTCCTCCTCCAGGCACTTTACAATGAGTACGTCCATTTTAAAGAGATGGAGATCCCTGCGAAAGAGATGGAAAAAGGTCACATCGAACACCTCTACAAGCTGCTGGAGGTAAGAATGAGTGAAGAGCATGAATGAAGGCCAACGAGAGCAGAGTGTTTGGATGGAGGAAGAGGTGACCAGTGCTTGTCACCATGTGCAGAGCTCATGCAGCACAGGGTTCACCTCAGGGGAGTGAGGGGGGATGTCATCCGAGACATTTCCACTGATCTCCTCTTATCAATGCTGCAGATTGTTTTGTTGAACACAAGCACATGATAGTTGATCATAGTTCCTCCTTTATTCTCACTCAGCTGATTTTAGTGTTTGTCTGTGGTGTGACTTATGATCAGTCCTCAGTGCAGTTCTGATGCAGTGGAGGCTATTAATGGAGTTAGTTTCTCATGGTCTGAGAGGGCTTCAGGTGCATTTAGTCAAACTCCAGGTGGGCTGCCATGTGGATTGCTGCAGCGATGGTTGAGTCTTTCAGATGTAATAAGTCAATCAGAAATGTTTCTGTTCCCTTCTTTAAAAAAAAAAAAAATCATGTTGTCATAATGGGGTGTTGAGTGTAGAATTTTGAGGGAAAAAATATGAATTTATTATATTTTGGAATAAGGCTGTAACACAACAAAATATGTAAAAAGTGAAGGACTGTGAATACATTCCAGATGCACTGTATATACTCGTTGTGTATATGTGTGCAGGTATGGATAGAGTTTGGTCGTATTAAGCTGCCTCAGGGTCTCCATCCCAATGACCTGGAGGAAGAGTGGGGCAAACTCATCCTGGAGATGCTGGAGAGGGAGAAAGCTCTACGGCCGGCTGTGGAGAGGTGCACACAAACACACTTAATGTTAATGTTTAAATCCATTTTAATATCTCCTTTAGCAGGTTGCATGCAATTACATAAAAAGGCATGTCCTCTTCACCCTTCATATATAATGTGTGCGTGTATGTGTTTTCAGGCTAGAGCTGCTGCTTCAGAGGGCTAATAAGATCCAGAACATGGCTCTGGACTGTGAGGAGAAACTCACTCTGGCTAAAAACACACTCCAGGCTGTAAGTACTCAACCTCTCATATCTTACTTCCTCTCAACTTCCTTTCACGCACACAGAGGATGGTCGGTTTTTGTTTGGTGAATGTTGGATAATGCGTTGAGGTAATTTACAATGTGTTTATGGACCTTTTCCCTCACTTTTTCCCCTGCTTTATCTTTCTCTTCCCTCTGTTGCTTCATGGACACAAAGTTACTTAATAAACCTTTGATCTGTTTTGGCTCTGTGGCAATTTGTCAGACCTATGGAAGAGAATATTTTTTATGTTGTCTGCATTGTTACTGTATTATATAGCCCTAATCTGCTGGTATCTGCTGCTGCTTTTCACTTTTTTTTTACTGAATCTATGACTAGGCAGCACTAAAGAGCAGAACATCATAGCTCATAAAAAAGATCCTTAACACACATAGGTCCAGGCTCATCAAAGCATGCTTGCTCTGGTGTCCAGGACATGTCTCGAGTGGAGAGTGGTGAGGCGGTGCAGTGTGAGCCAGAGCTGGCCTGCTACCTGCAGGACTGTGAGTCTCTGATAAGACAGCTGAACCAGGAGCTGAAAGTCCTCCGAGATGAGAAGTACTACCAGGTGGAGCAGCTGGTGTTCAGGTGAGTCTGACTGAAGGCTTCAACTCTATCAGAGTGGCCCTTGTGTGTTTTATTATTACTACAAACACAAACAGGTAATTATACTGTTGTATTATGTTATGGGTCAACAAGTTGTCATTAACTCCTATAATTACCTGCTGCAGTTAATATGTTGATAATCTGCTGTTTATCAGGTGCTTGAGTGCTCTGATAAAAATCAGCGGTGACAAAAGAGGATGGAAGAGAAACCTCATTTAGTGGCTTATCAGCACACGGCTCCATGACTTTTAGACCACTGTTGTGACATTAATGAAATATGCATTCTGACAGGAGCTTACCTAGTTCAAAGGACAGGACAATTTGCATCATTTGACCTTTTTTGCTTTTAACATTTTGCCCACAAACCTCACAGAAAACCAACTTTCTGCTCTTTTATCAATTATACCGTATTTTAAATGTTTAATATGTACATTTTCCACATAAAATTGTCTGGAAACAACATGTTTCATTCTGTTTCAATTTATATGTTGTTTATTTGTGTACCTCCCTGATTCTATTAATGGAATAAGTAAGTTACTGTATTTTTTTGTCTCACATCACCAGAGTGTCTTGCCTTCAAGAGGAGCTGGTCTCCCTCAGGCTGCAGTGCTCCAGCGTCTACAGGAAAGGACACTTCTCCCAGACCCTGGGCACCACCGGGGCCGATCACACCAGCCAGAGGTCCACAGACAGTGGCCTGACGCTGGGGCAGACGCTGCTGGGAGCTGTGGGCGCAGTCGGCGCCGCTCTCCTGCGGCGACCCACGGCTCGCTCCCAGCTGGTGGCCATGTCGTCATCAGAGGATGAAGGAAGCCTGAGGTTCATCTACGAGCTGCTCGGATGGGTGGAGGAGACGCAGGTCAGTCACTGAAGCAGTTGTAATTAGGGATGCCCGTAGAGATTTAATCTGCTGGTCATTTGGGTCAGCATTTGCTCTATGAAATATAAAAAAATATCACATTCAGTTCACAATGATATAAAAGCAGCAAATCCCCACATTTGAGAAGCAAAACCATATTTTTATGCTATGAAGTGGATCTTGGACCATGAACAAAATACAGTTAAACAAGAAGAGGATTTAAAATATGATTATTTCATACACAAGTTCATAAATAAACAGCAAGAGATTAAATAAGATTATACAGTCATTATGACCCTGAAAACACACACACTCTTGGAGTATGTGTAGGGGGAAAGCTGTGGTGTCTAGTAGGATGGAAACGTAAACTGTTGGGCTGGTGTCGCTGTGTTTCAGGAGCTTCTGGAGCGGGCTGAATGGGGTGCAGAACTTCCCTCGGTAGAAAACAACCTCCAGGAGCACAACAGCATACACAGTGCAGTGGAGGAGCTAATGAGCAGCCTGCAGGAGGCACGCAGCTACGAGGTACTCACTTCACATCACTCATACATGAAGGCAGAGGGCTCTGTGCTGAGAGATGTGCTCTGTAACAATGCTGTACTGTCCTCCCCTCAGGCTAAAGTGTCTCCAAACTTCAAGGGCAGTTACTCTGAAACCCTGGCCAAGCTGGAGCACCAGTACTGCAAGCTACTGGTTAGTGTCACATAAAAAAGTGTGGATGTGTGTTTGTGGTAACTGAGTTCACCCCCTTCCTCAGTTAATCCTGTTAAACCATGATAGGACTCCCTCAAATCTGCTCCCTGCCTCCTTTGTCTCCCTGATCTTCTTTGTTCCCTCTTACTGCTATTCTTGTTTCTAAATATATTTTTGGTTTCACGAGTGTTAATTCCAAACATTTCATGAATGCGCATATGCACAGTCATTGTGCGTTTTGCTTTGGATTTCTGGAATTAAAAACATTCTGCCTTCTTTTTTGGTTATAAAATATATAAAAGATATGTACAAAAGAGTACAAAAGAGATACTTTAATGCTAATACACCCAAAATAAGAAGTTTCCATAATTCTATATGTACTGTGCTGCAGGAATTCAGAACATGTTATGGATTAATTCCTCTTCAAGGATGACAAGACGCATTTTTTGTACTTTTGTGCAAGTAAATGTAAATGTACCAAAACCGACAGTATAATCCAAACAAACAGAACAATGTTTAATTATTTTTATTTCTCGCTGCACTGCTGATCAGATTGTTTGTGTGGTTGCCATAGGAACATTCGTCATGGCGCCTGCGGAGCTTGGAGAGCCTGCATGCGTTTGTGTCGCACTGCACTGAGGAGCTGATTTGGCTCAACGAGAGGGAGGAGGAGGAGATCGCCTTCGACTGGAGCGACAACAATACCAGTATGAACGCTAAGAGAGAACTGTACAATGTGAGTAGGGGGGTGCAAATATGTTTTCCACATCAATACGTCAGTGGTGTTTACATGCACACACACTCCTGTAATCTACTGTACCAGTCCAAGTCTTTTCCTGCTCTGTTTACAGGAAATGAGGTTAGAACTGGATGAAAAACAAGATGTGATGCGGTCACTTCAGGAAACAGCCAGCCGACTGTGTCTGGAGAACCATCCAGCCAAGCAGACAGTGGAGGTGAAACCACGGCTTCATTCAGTTAGACTGGATGACCTTTAAACATGCCAGGCTTTTGCCTCTGTGACTCATTTGTTGGAACAGCACAACCCCAAATGCTGTTATTAAAATGCTCCTTTTTTCACTCGAATGCTATTCATGATGTTTTGTTTTGTGCAAGGCTAAATATATAAATTAGATTCAAAGGCACTGAAGGGAAACTGTGGCCTTTTCTAAACCTTTTTGGCAAACACTTTGAATTTCTGATTATCTCCAATAGAAACATTAAATTAATCTTGATATCTTGGGATTTATACTATTTTCATGTAAAAGGTCAAAAGCCCAAAGTCCATGCCAAAGGGAGTTCCTTTCCCCCACAGAAAACCATTCACTCACAAGTCAATCAAATCAAAAGCAAGTTATGTAATAAATAAGATAATATTTACACAGTTATTGCTATAAAGAAGTTATTGCACATTTTCAGAGATTGAATTATTGCACATTGTTGTGCATCACAGAAAGATAATATGTCTTTATAATACATAACAGTGCTGCCTTGCTTGTGTAGTGTGGTGTAAATGAGCCTAATGTGTCCTCTTTAATGCCTTGTAGCTCCCTCTGGAAGCTTGCTCTGTATGTTACCGCCCACACCCTCTGACTCCATCCCTCTGTCATCAGGCCTACAGTGCAGCCCTGCAGACCCAGTGGCAGTGGGTGAACCAGCTGTGTGTGTGCGTGGAGCAGCATCTCAAAGATAACACGGCATACTTCCAGGTGAGCCAACAAACACCATCAGAGCTCTACTCTTCCTGTTCCTGTGAACATCATTCTGATGGTTTTCTTCCTGTCTCTCTGCGTCAGTTTATGAGCGACGCTCGGGACTGTGAGTCATACCTGCGCCAGCTCCAGGAAACCATCAAGAGACAGTACACCTGTGACAAGAGCAGCAGACTGGGCAAACTGGAAGACCTCCTGCAGGATTCAATGGTATCTGTCCCATTCTCAGCACTACAGCTGTCAACTTTATGGGCAAATGTCACCAATTCATTTTTCATAAACAGTAATATTATATAACTCTATTATTCCTAATTGATCTGAACTAATTGCTGGAAATGTATTAAATTCCTCAACCAACTAGAAATAATGAATTGAAGACACTTGCTTTTATTGCCCTTCAGCAAGACACAGGAAAGGTATTTTCTTCCAAAATAAAAGATTCTTCTGTATTTTGTCCATGCAAAATTTTGTATTGGGTTTCCTGAAATTTATTGCAGCCGTATGTATCATGACATGCAAGTCTGCACTCAGTCAAATGATCTGTTTCATACTTAGTCCCTAGATCTCTCTCCCATATTGTCTGAACCACGAATCAAGGGTGCAACAAAAATATGAAATAAACCCCTTAGTTTTAGTAAACTCTCTAAGACACTTACCAAGTCAGCTGACTACTGGATCATAAAAGAGGTAGAAGAATATCTGTTTGAATAAAATGATGGCTCTGCAAAAAGACAAAAACTGTGTGAGTGTGGTATACCAAGCTCAGCTTGAATCTGGGTAAAAGACATTAATGAGTTTTCTGAATGTAGGTCACCAGTAACTTTGGTGCCCGTCCTGTGCCAAAGATCCACAGACTTGTTAAGCATATTTATTGAATCTGTCCAAGCTTCTCCTGTAATTCGTCAAACTATTAATCCACCATTAATTTGTAATGTGAAATGGACAAAAAGGAAAAGCTAAAGTGACATTCTTTTCATAAACACAGAGCTAATGGGGTGTCACTCTGATTTAAGCAGCTTATATTTTTACCAGCCTACTGTGTTCTCATGTGCAGAGAGGACGGACATATACATGACAAACTTATTATATGGTCTTATTCTATTTCTACATGTGTATACATAGAGCAGCAGCATCAGAGCCCTGCAGGAGCTGGACTGTTCTCCTGATCGTTGGCTGAGCCTCAGGCAGCTGCAGCACATGACAGGGAGAAATAATCTGTTAGAGATCGCCTTCGCTGAATCATCCCCCCTGTGGCACTTTTTTGTGTCTTCACACCTACTGTACACACAGACACACACCTCTGACTTCAAGCAGATGGCAGAGTTAGTGTGGGCAGTGCTCCACAGGCCAGAGCAGTGAGTGTATCCTCCAAAATGAGCTGCTCTTTCCGCAGACCTGTGTGCAGCCAGCATTGTTACACGCAGAGTATGTGTCTATATTCACCTGCTATCTAATGACGTTGACCTCTGTGTGTGTCAAAGTGTGTGTTGATCAGTCTCCAGTTTGCTGTGCTGCACCTCTCACTGGAGGGTGAAGCTGATACTGATTGACTCACCAGAAAAGCAATTAGCTGGACCTTTTGTTTCACTCTTGTAATAATCGAGGAGAGGGTATTACATGAGCCTTTTCACATCTTCACGCTGACTTGTTTCATTGTCCGTTTTGTTACGTTTATTTTTGTGAGATTACTTCTATATGGTTTGATTTCAGAAGCAGTTCATGTCACTGAAGATGGATGAAACAAACATCCCCTAAATGTCACACCTGCTGACTGAGCTTTTCATTGGCCAGAGAACATACTGAAGCTTCTCTGATAATCAGTTTGTTCTCCTAGTGATGGTTGTTCATCTTGTGGAAGTAATTAATTTGGCCTTCTTCATTCCCCCATGTTTTAATTTATCTCTGCGTTAATTATGTTTCTTCAAAGCTTGTCAGTAGCAGTAGTGCTGACTGCAGCGGTCACAGTCTCAGTGTGAAATTCACTTTGGAAGTGATGGAAGTAACGAAATGATGAGCGTTTTTTGTACGCTGGCCCTTAGCTTCCCTCACTTCATCTCACTCTTTTTATACTCTTAATGAGTCTGTGTGCTGGAGGTGAGGCAGACATTCACTGTAATAGTACCAGTCAGGGTGAAGAGCACACCTTTTAAAAAGCTGTAGCTATCAAAAGCAGCTGAGTCAGGCTGGGTTAATGAATCACTGTGGCTGTGTGAATAACTACCACATGAAGTGATTGACCATCCTATTGATTTTCTCTGTCCTGCAGGAGGAGAAGGAACAGCTGATTGAGTACCGGAGTACGGTGGCGAGCCTGGTGGGCCGGGCCAAGACGGTGGTGCAGCTCCGCCCTCGCAACGCAGAGAGTACCCTTGGAGCCACGACGCCCATCAAAGCCATCTGTGACTACAGACAGATAGAGGTATGTTTGAACCTGTAGGTGTGCATGTTTTTGTTTCTGACTCTGACAACCTGAAGGAAAATGTGGTTTTGTTGGATTTAGCCAGTCTGTCTTTTTCCTATCTTGGCTCTCAGAACAGAAACATAGTTAATAAAGGTTTATTGAAGGAACCCCTTGACTTCCAGGACCAGGTTGTGAAAGCTCACCACCTCAGCCACTCTAGTGTTTTAACTCTCACCTCAAATTGCCTCCTCTCTGCCCTGCACTTCCTCTCTAAGTCCCCCACCCCTCCACTGTGTGGCTCCTTCCTCCGTGTGCAGTAAGATGGAGTTTGTTTTTTCTTTAAATTGATGAAGGTGTCTACACAAACTCTAGGTGGTCCGTATTGATGAATACACCACAGCACTGGATTAGGTTAATAACTTCTGTTTCACTTCATTTTAACTCTTTAACACCTGATCCTCAAAATTTCTCCTTATCCAGAAGACTTGGAAATGATAATATCTGGTAATTTACAATTTACTGAGTGTAACAATAGTTTAAAATGACAAACACACAAAACTGAATTTGATTTTAGAGTTTCATTTGGGGGAAAAAATGAGTGGAAACAAATTGAACAAAAATGAGTTGAAATTTGATAGCACAAACGGTTACATAATTACGGTAAACCAAACTGCATGTGCTATGTGTGGCCGACAACATGTTAGACCTTTAAGTGTTAACAGGCATCGCTCACTTTGGAAGCTGTATAATCATAGTGAGTATCCCTGAATAGTTCTCACAAAAGA
This sequence comes from Synanceia verrucosa, assembly GCA_029721515.1. Taxonomy (NCBI): domain Eukaryota; kingdom Metazoa; phylum Chordata; class Actinopteri; order Perciformes; family Synanceiidae; genus Synanceia; species Synanceia verrucosa. The sequence goes on from CM056567.1 coordinate 19,707,513, forward strand.
CAGTCGTTTCCTTTTGTTCTCTTCAGAAAACAGTGACTGTGGAAAAAAAGCCAAAGGACGAAAAGTAAAGACATGATTTATGAGAAAAGAACTGAAGTTGTGCATTGATTGTCCTAGGTGCTGCTTTTTAGAGGTCTCACCTCAGCTCTAATGTCCTCTAGGAATCTAAAAGCCAATGAATTATACATTGGTGTCATCCCCTTAGGGGCTCAGTGGAGGACTAGCATCTCCTGCATGGACACGCTGCATCTTCTGCTGTTATTTTTAGTCTGCTGTTAGTCTCCTCAGGGTCAATTTGCTCACTGAAGCATGCTTTATGTCAAGTGTTGTATCCAGGTGAAACAGGAAGGTGGTTTGGTCTTCTACAGCATCACTGATCGAAAAAATAAAGCTAAAGAAAGAAGATAGAAGCAACACCGAGTTAACTAAACGAAAACGAAGGAGTGTGTGCTGTTATTCACCAAACCTCTGGTACACATGACCAAAAGTAATCTTTCTCTCCTTCACTCTTCTCCTCCTTTCTCTCCATATACCTCCATGTACCTGTCCCTTCTCACTCCCTCCTCCTCTTCCTCCTCATCCTCTTCCTCCCGTCTGTCGGCTGGGCTGGCAAGACAAACGTTCAGGTATAGCTGCCTATATTCTCCCTCTCTCACCTCAGTTTCTTACACTGCACACACACACTGCACTGCCCTGGTTGCTCCTCTCTTATCTGCTGATGTCGGACTGGTGAAATGAGTCCATCAATAGGTGTTTTTTAACAGGTTTTATCACAACAACAAACCATCTGTTGTGTCTTAAAGGGACAGTGTGCATGATGATGGCATCTAGGGGTGTGGTTGCAGATTGCAACCAGTTAAATACCCCTCCGCTCCCTCCTCTATTTCCAAAACTGTGGTAATATGAAACCATAAAAATAACAAGCTGGCAGCACAATGTTTTTGCACAGTTTTCTGGACCATCCAGGCACAAAAACACATCAGTCTCATCTCTGTGTGTTCACCATGTACAGCATTTACTCTCCTAATGTTTAATACTGAGAGAAGAGGTGAGTGGTGAGGATGGAACTGACTCCACTCAGTTGATAAGCAGTCTTAAGTTTTGACACGGCATCAGCGTTGATAAGGGCCGGTGGCAATCAGTGAGCTGAACTGAACTGAATCTAACACGTGCCTCTGAGGCTCATTCAGTCAGTCAGACAATAACAAGTCACAGCTTTAAGCTTTAATTTACATTTCATGTACCTACTGTATGTGCATAGCTTTGCATTATTGATGTATTGATGATGTGTGTGTGTGCAGGGAAGGGGTGAGAGAGGGTGGTGGGTGGGGTAGGCAGGACAGCTCTAAAACTCTTCCCACAGTCTCATGGCTTTGCCTTTGTTTTCTAATCCCAGACTCTTTGTTTTGTCCTCTGTTGGGTTTCATTAGGATGCCGTCCACACGACAACGGAATTCTGTGAATCCGACAAACTTTAAAACCGATTCCGCCTTGTGTACAGACGACTCCGGCATTGTCGGAGACCCAAAACGGGTTCCAGAGTGAGAAGTTTTGACAACGCCGTTTCAGAGTTGCAGTGTGTACCTGGTGTTGTCGCTAATGATGACATCATGTCATCACGTGACCAGAAGGAGTAGTAAACAAGGACTTCATGTGCATGCTCATTCTTTCCTTCTTTTTCGTGGGTCTCTCTGTGTTTCTTTGCAGCGCCACCTATCGGCGTGGCATATGTATTATATTCTTGTCACTCGTCACGTAGACGGAAATAATTCCAGCAACGTTCTCACAAGTGCTGTTGTGCCGTTGTCGTGTGGATGGATTCTCAGTCACCATGCCAGGGCTGTTTTACCTTCTTGGTGAATTTGTGAAACCCAGCACTTCTACTGTAGTAATACACTGATTACTTCAGAGCAAAACATCTGAACTCTCTTTAAGTTTGGCTTATTATTTGCTGGTTTCACAATAAAAGCTTTCAGTTTAGTGGTGTGAAGCAGCTTGCATCGTTCCTGTGTCAAGGTCTCTAATGTCACACCATGTTAGGGCTTCTGCTAACTTCATGAAGTTCATGAATGTTTGTATTTTGTGTTGCAGTATGAGTTTGTTGCAGTCAGCTTTTGGTTTACTTGTTTTCACTTCTCCTCTCTCCTCTTTTTCATCTGAACTGACACCATTCATCCTGCCTTTAACCTCTGTCATCTTCCTTTCTATTCACTTTCCATCTTCTTCTCCTCTTCCCTTCCTCGCTCCCAACATCTATATTTCTATAACCTCCATTCCCTCTTTTCCCCCTCTGTTTGTGCTTGTTTTTTCACCCATCCTGCACCCCGCCTCCTCTCAGATCACAATAACCCGAGGAGAGGAGTGTGTGCTGGAGGACAACTCCCAGAGGACCAAGTGGAAGGTGATCAGTACGACGGGGAATGAGGCCATGGTCCCCTCAGTGTGTTTCACCGTCCCACCTCCGAACCAGGAGGCCATCGACACAGCCAACAGGTAGGACACATGCTGGAGCCATGAAATGGAGCATAATTAGTGTTGCTGTGAAAGTCTGTGATGAAGTGTGGATGTTTTTGGTGTTTTTTCCAAATTATTACATGACAGGAAGTGATGAGACATCTTCTCTGTGCATGCAGGGCCGAGCAGCTGTACCAGAAGGTCATGTCTCTGTGGCATCAGCTGCATGTGAACATGAAGAGTGTGGTATCCTGGCACTACCTGCTCAAAGACATCAGGACTGTCTCTGGATGGAACCTGGACACAGTGAGGCTCGCTGTCTTTTTACTCTATTGATCCCATTCCGGTCTGCTCTGTTGTATTCATGTCCTCCCTCTGTCTCGCCATGTCAGGTTCGTTCTCAGTCTCCAGCAGAGCGGCAGCAGGTCCTGGACCACCTGGAGTCCCAGTTGGCTGATTTCCTGGCTGACAGCAAAGAGAGCTCCTTGTTCACGCCAGGCGAAAGACGAGAGCTTGAGAAGGATGTCCAGCAGGCTCGGCAGCACTGCCAGGACCTGCTGCTCAACATGGAGAGCGGTGAGACAGCTACACCCTGATGGATGCATGCACACCTCCTGAACTGTCCAGTGGTTGAACGTTTCTCTCTTTCTTCTCGTCTCCAGTGGAGAAGGATGAGACGGTGTCTCGGTCGTACTTGTCAGAGCTGCAGAACATCAGCCTTTGTCTAAATGAGGTCGAGCAGAGACTGATGAGGGGGATTCAGAGTCCGCCTCCCAGCCGGCTGTCAGGCGGCAGTGCTGACAACACTGTCCAGATAGCAGAGCAGGAGGTCAGTTTGAGTGCCATCTACTGGTTGTAATTGCCAGTAACTGCTAAGTTAATATTTGGTTTTATCACTGTTTCTTCATCATCATCAATCATTTTTGGTCTTCATAGACTAAGAAAAAAGCCCAGCAGTGTTCTGATTTTACTGATTGTAATGATTTATCTGCTTTAAGTCTAGTAGTTTTGCAGATATTTGTGTTTCATTCAGGACATAACTCCGTCCCTCATTTTTCTCTCACTTTTTACGTATGGCTCAATTCCCCAAATCCTATTCTTGTCCAGAAGCTGCAGTCGGAGCTGGGAACCCTGCGCTCCAGTTTGGGTGATGTGTCTCGCCGCTGTGTCAGTTTCTTCGAGGAGAAGCCAACGTCCTCCAGCGTTCCCGTCCTCCGGTCTGAACTCAATCAGGCTGTGGAGAAGACGGACAAACTCATCAACCTCTCATCTGTCTACCTAGAAAAGTTAGTGAGCTGATTCTCACTCGGTTTACTGGTTCAGTCAAAAATACACATGAATGTCTCCCTTACAAAATATGTCTTTACCTTTTATCTCCTCAGGTTGAAAACGGTAGACATCCTGATGCATAGCCTGGATGAAGCGGAGAGCCAGGTCAGGAAGCATGAGAGCAGACTCAGTGAAGAGGACATCGTTCCTGCTGACACAACGGCCATTCAGAGCCTCAGAAATCAACTAGGGGTGGGGACATATTGCCTCATCTTAAAGCTCTTGTTGTGAAACTATATGTCTCTAACTTGCTCTGCATCCTTCCCATGTTATCTCTCTCCAGAAGTGGCAGGCTGAGCTAGTCGAGCAGGAGGGCTCCTTCCTGTCTCTACAGCTGGAGGTCGGTCGAGCCAAAGAGGCGGCATCTCAGCTCAGCAAGCTGCATCCAGACCGCAGCCCAGAGCTGGAGCGCTACCAGGAAACGGCCAATCAGATAGCAGAGAGGTGGAGCGGAGTCAAGAGACAGATGGAGACACGGTGAGCAGGACAGGGTGGAGATGAAAGACAAGATTTGGGAAACTGAAAATAGCCAAATAAGATTTAGTATAATGGTGTTCTGATCTCTAATTATTAGACAGATGGTTAACAGCAGAACATGTAACTATGCAAACCTATGCTTTACGTACAGTGAATATGTTTGTGTGTTTTCTTGCAGACGAGCAGATCTAGAAGCTCTGGGCTGTTCCCTGCAGCAGTACAGAGACGGTCACTCTGCTCTGATCAGCTGGATTGAAGAAACAACAGAGAGACAAGAAAACACTCAACCTGGACAGACAGATAGCAAAGCGCTGTCTGAACAGCTGGCTCAGCAGACGGTTAATAACTCACTGATCTGTAGTTTGAATGGATGGACAATAAGAGAGTGCCATTTGTGTTGGAGATATTGGCATGCATCAAAAAGGGTCAAACTAAATGGAACTGGTACATATGATCGGACTTCAGTGATTTATTTGTATTGTTGTCATTCCCTCTTAAGGCATTGGTAGCTGAGATTGAACAGAATCAGGCCAAACTAGACGAGTGCCAGACTCACTCCAAGCAGTACTGCACCTCAGTGAAGGTAAGAGGCTGTTTCTGTCTGTTTTTCAGATAAAGCATGTAGAATATGTTTTTTACAGCTGAGTTATTTCACTCTGAAGTGTCTTCTAGTCACTGTTATTGTTCTGTCTTGCAAACAAGTGCATTTGATAATTAAAACTAGTATTAATTAAAAGTCCAAAATATTGTCTCTAGTATTCTGACATTGGACTCACCAGTTCCCACCATGTGTTCTGCAGGATTATGAGCTGCAGCTGATGACCTACAGAGCCTTCGTAGAATCTACGCACAAGTCACCTATCAAGAGGAGGAGGATGCACTCTTCCTCTGACGCCATCACTCAGGAGGTGAGGCCAGAGACAGCCTGCTGTACTCTCTTGATTATTATCACCAATATGATTTTGAATGGTAAGATAATTAATCCATGTGCAGTCCATCACGGATGTCTTTATGTTTTTTTATTCTGGGTGAATCTCTACAGTTCATGGATTTGCGCACACGCTACACAGCCTTGGTCACCTTGACGACGCAGCATGTAAAGTACATCAGCGATGCACTGAGAAGACTAGAAGAAGAAGAGGTGGGACTTGGTTTCACTATAGTGTAAAGAATTTGTGTATATCCTCTGGCACTGTCTCCTTTAACGCTGCGTTATTCCACAAACAAGGAAAACAGTTAGAGATCGATCTTGTGAAACATTTGTTTTATCCATGCAGAAAGAGGTGGAGGAAGAAAAGCAGGCCAGGGTGGGGCAAGTCTCAGATCTGCTGGGCTGGGTCAAAGGCCTTCAAGGACGGACTGGGGGTCCCAACGCTGAATCTTCACTTGCTGCCCAGCAGGTACGACAGAGATCTAACATGTTTTGGTAGTGGACACACATTGTTCTAGAGTGGTTTTAAAGTACACACACAGTAGACATCCAAGTTATCCAATGGGTTTGTTCTGTTTTTATGCATATACGTATACAGTGTGCTGTGTGATGTGTGTTCTTCTAAAGGCCATCAGTGAACAGCTGGCAGCCAAGAAAGAGGATGTGGCTGAAGCCATCAGGAGCACTCAGGTCTTCCTGCTGTCAAAACAGGCCAGCAAGTAAGTTCAGATCATGTGACACACACATTCACTGCACATATACACTGCAACAAACTCGCACACAAAAAGCATCCAAGCAGTGCACGCCCATCTAGCTGCTTGTCATGGAAATTCAGAATTAAAGGGATAGTTGAGATGTTTTGAAATGGGCTGTACGTGGAACCAATCCTCAGCAGCAAAACACATTTAGACACCTAAAAAATATCAATGCCAGTTATTCTTTATTTAGAATATTTTCACCACTGTCTTACTGTCACACTACGCTTTCCTATAGGGAATTTATGCCATTATCTTGGCTCTCTTTAAGGCCACCAGACTCCAAACATGACTGTGGTTCTGTACTGGTCCGATTTTCCTGGGAAATATGCTGACTGTGTAGCTATAATACACTGAGTATGGACAAGAAGCTCATGCAACCCCACAATAAAAAGTACAAACTGTGCCTTTAAGCTGAATTGTTTCAGGTTTATTCCAGTTTTGGATGAACCCTTAAGGAAAGGTGGGAAGGAGGGAATGTCAAGGGAATATTTTAAATTTGCAGGTTTACTGTATTATGTAATGCATGTACTGTACGTATATGTACTATGATGTGTTTTTCAGCTTGTTATTGTACCAAATGTGTTTCAGCTCACAGTACCTCGAGCCTTTTTCATGCGTAACTGTAGTACAAATGGTTACCTTCTGGAAACACAATGGTAACAAACCAACTTTGGTTTTGGAAATCGTTAACATTTTAATGAAATATACATCAAAGCCTCTGTGGGTAACCGACAGAACATTAACCCCACTTGCTCCATCCTCCTCTCCTGTGTCCTATCCAGACTGTCCCCAGAGGAGCGAGCTCATGTGGAGGCTCAGCTGGACGAGCTGACGGCCACCTACAACCAGCTGTGTGACAGCTCCACCCAGCAGCTGCAGCAGCTGGAGCAGCAACTGGCCAAAGAGGAGGAAAGAAAGGTAGATATGGCTGGAGGCACGGGCCGTTACTGCAGATTTGTAACAAAACTTGCATTTGTGAAATATGTTGCTTTGAGTCCAAATCCGCTTGCGAGCTAAGCGTGAGTTTGTGTGTGGGCCAGCAAGAGTGTGTGTGTGTGTTGTAAAGCATGTTGTGTATTCACAGAGTGTGCATTTTTGACAAACATTAGCACTGTTGACCAGTCTCACTCATTGGTTTGGTTTGACAAACATCACAGACCCTTTTCAGACGTGTATTCAGATTAAAATTGCATCTTCTTTCTATTACCTCTTTCTTTATCATCTAAGGAGAAGTTTTAAATGAGAGAAGAGTTTGATGCTGTAGTCTTCATCAGCCCACATTCTAGTGGAAGTATCATTTTAACACTTTTAACATGAATTCACTGGATGACACTGTCTGAACCGGGCCTAAGCATGGAGTGCTCACACTGTTCACCTAAAAGCCTGCAGTCATTTCATTAACTGCCCCCACCATAGTTTTTGTCGTCTCCATCATCACCATCATCATCATCATCAGAAAACACATATGCTGAACTGCTAACATGATTAATACATGGCCTTGATGGTGCTGCACTAGGGCAACGCTGCCACAGTCATGCTAGCAGTTAGCTATCAGCTCTAGAGCTCCGCTGTTTGTAGTTCCATCATTAGAAATAATAATTATTTATAGATGCACCTTCAAATTTGACTCATTTCTGATGCTGGAAAATAGCATCATCAGTGAATTAATGCCACTACATAAAGTAAACACATTACTCTTCAGTATTTTATTTTGCTCTTCATCATGTAGTCACACATTCACTGTCAGCTGTATGTTATGTCAATATGCAGTATGTTACATGTGTTAAAAAGGACTGAATGTGTGTGAGAAGTTCAGGTTTCAAGCAACCCTTGATGATAATTCTAATGTCCTCACAGCTGAACCTCATGACTGAATCCTTCCTGAATGTTGTATGTTTTTACAGGGGTGTTATTTTATGTAACTTAACTCACTGGAGTAAAGCTGTTTAATTAAAAGTCACTTGTAGAGGTTTAGAGTGTAAGTGCACCAGAGGCCAGCTATGCAAAAAAAAAAAAAAAAACACTTCACCATTTGAGCATGTTGTGTCCAGATCACAAGAGTGTGTGAATGAGTTTTTGTGTTCGTTCTAATGCATACTATTAATGTTTGAAACTTTAAACCAGCGTTTTGCTTGAAAACCACTAACAGCAGCCAAAGGAGAATTGTGGACATCCGAGCTCTGAGCCAAGGATCAGAATGGGAGATGGAAAATAAAGCAGGACATTAATAAGCTACAGATCAGTGTCATATTAGAAGCCTTAGTTTAAGGGGAAACAGTGTTATCTCACAAAACAATACTATTGATGCCTTGTTAATGATAATCAGTTCTCATGTGATACATGGTATATTGTATGACAATGTATCACGTTATCTGTGAGGAAACGTGCCTTAGAAAAGGTGTGTATTTAGATAAATTTAGTCTTTGTCATTTTTTTGTGTTTAAAGATGCCATAGTGTATTTTCCATAGTCTTAGTTGAGGTCAGCAGGAGGCTTTAGTGGCAGTGCAGTGGTAGGAGTCAGAACGAAGAGTGGCATGCAGAATGCTAACAACCAGCTTCTCACCTGTCGCGCCTCGCTCTGCCAGCCCGTAAGCTGGCCCGTTAGTGTGTGTGCCACGGGACAAGCCCGTACGGTAAGTAGCGCTCGCTTTCTCTCTTACCGTTGCTTTTTTTCTAGAGAGTTTATTCTTCTCTTCTTCTCATATGTCTGTCTTTCTTGACTCCTATGTAGGACTTTTTTCCTGCATTATTTGCCACTATTTGCTTTGTTGCATGCTTAGTGCTTGTTTTAGAATAGCAGTGGTGAGTATTAAAGCACTTTTTAATATGAAAATATATCCATCATATGTACCAGTAGGTAACAACTAAAAGCAGTTATGTTTTATTAACTGCTATGTGTTTTTGAGGCAACTGGTTGTGGGTTTCCTTCTTTTTCTGATTCTACCATCTGATTCTGCCCATAATGCACTATAATAGTATAATATAAAATGATAATTTAGAAACATAACATCATTCATTTCCTGTCGTAGATATTGGTCTTAAATGTTACCAGAATGGATCCAACTCAAATTTTTTTTTTCTTTCCTAGAACCATGTTTCCATTGCTGGAGTAATTGACTTGGGAACAGTGGAAACATTCCCAGTGTTCCAGGCAGCCCAGCGTGGTCTCATTGACCAGGACACCTGCCATGTGTTACTGGAGGCCCAGCTCATTATGGGTGGACTCCTCCAGCCTGACTCCCCTCTCAGTGTTTCACTAGAACAAGGTCTAGCTAAAGGCCTAATTGACGCCCACACTGGACAGTCCCTTTCTGAGCTAGAGAGTGCCCTGCTTTTGGTGGAAAATATTAAGTCAACAGATGGCCAACAACAAAATGTGCTGCCAGTAGCTACAGCCATGGAGTTCGGGCTCATTAGAGAGGAGGTGGGACTTCGCATTTTAGAGCTCCAGATGAACACTGGAGGCCTGAGAGATTCAATGGGACAAAAAATGAGTTTGGAGCAAGCAGATGACAAGAGACTTTTGACTCCCATAACTCTCAGCAAACTCCAGTCTAGGCAACAGCACAGAGAGCTGATCGATCCGAACACTGCTGAAAAATTAAACCTATGTGAGCTCCAGCGGAGATGTGTCCTCGATGATGACTCCGGTCTTCTTCTGTTCCCTGTTAAGCAGCAGCCTGGAGGAACTGTCTGCCTCCGGTCCGGAAGGAAAGTTGGCATATTCAGAGCAGTCCAGGAAGGTCTGATTGATCGCAAAATTACTGTACGACTTCTTGAAGCTCAGCTTTTTGCTGGTGGTATTGCTGATCCACGGTCCGGCCACAGGTTGACAGTTGATGAGGCGGTTCGTCATGGGCTTATGGACCAGGATCTAGCCTCTGCCATGTTAGCACGGCAACTGCAGAATGGGGGAATTCTCGACCCTTTCAGTGGAGAACGCCTGGATTTGGAAGAGAGTATACACAGGGATCTTCTCTCTCCTCGTCTGGCTCTGATGGTCCTTGAGTCTCTTTGGGCTTTCATGGGAATACTCTGGCCTGAATCTGGAGAACTTCTGCCCCTTGTTGAGGCTCTTCAACAAGGAGTGATCTCAGGAGAGCTGTCAAGGAACATCCTAAGGCAGCGACATGCCATCGGAGCTCTGTACAACCCAGAAACCCTCCAGGTGTTTCCCCTAAACCAGGCTGCTGAAGGAACCCTTGAGCCCACTGTTGTCAGTTTTCTCAAAGGCACTTACATCCCTGATGTTCTTTCCAGCATGAACCAGTCTGGAGCACCATCTTTGAACCGCTTGAGCTGGGGTTCCACCAGCTCCTCTCCACCTCCCTCCTCCCCATCACCTTCATCATCTCCTGCAGGCCTTGTCAGGGACACTACACTAACATATGGAATGGGTCCTGAAGAACAAGCCAAACACAAGCTGCTGTTTCACATTATGACTCACAGCTATGTGGATGCTCATTCTGGGACACGACTAGTGCTGCTAGACCCTGAGCTGATAGAGCTGGTCAAAGCTGTGGTGGTTGCTGGAGACTTTGTTCATGGAAGTCAAGTTGAGCCACGAAGCAGTTTGACCACAGATGAGCAGGAGAAGCTGCAAATTGTGGGAGAGGTTAGTTATGCAGATAAAGGGGTGAGTTACAAACAAACTGAGGTTGAAGAAGAAAGCTCACATGTAGTCTCACCAAGCAAAGAAGTTGATATAAATGGCACACGTAGACTAGAAGAAAGGTACGATGGAGAAAATGACAACAAATCACTTCACAGACCTTCACTAACTGTAGAGAGGGATTTAGCCTTTTTAGCGAAAAATGAAACAGGTGTGGATAAAGATTCAAAGGCAGAAACTCAAAACAAAGAAATATCCAATCATAAAATTTTAATGGCTTCAGATAAAACTCTTGAAGGCACAAATGTGCTGGTAGCAAGTGAATCCAAACCCAGGGATAGGGGTGACGAGCAGGAGACAAGAAGTCCAACCATAACAGAAGACAGAAAAACAGCTACAGCACCAGTGAAAATGATGAAAGAATCAACACAATATGATGAGAGGAAAGACTCAAAGCATCCCCAGACTGAGGCAGAAAGGACCAGACAGGTGCCTATAACGGAGACTGACTCAAAGCATGCTAATCCACACAGTCATGCCCTTGAATCCACAGTGGACAACGAAGGGGAGGATGCTGATTTGACAAAGTTAGTCCTAGAACTCAAACGGGGAGGCCTGATGACAGAGGAAGGGGACAAGCTGCTTCCAGATGAGGCAGTATCCCAAGGCATCCTCCCTGGTCACACGGCAGTTAAATTAATGGCTCAGACAAGTCTGTTTGGGGGTTTCCTTGATGCTCGCAGTGGTGAGTCACTTAGCATGGAGGATGTTATGCAGGAGGGTTTATTAGATGAAGATCTAATGTGGAGTGTCCTGAATTCAGATAAAACTCTTGCAGGGGTTGTGGATGCAGAGAAAGGGCAGATCTGCGGGGTTAGGGAGGCAGCTCAGGCAGGGTTGATCGATCCCAATACCGCTGCTCGACTTCTAGAAGCTCAGGTGGTGTCTGGGGGGATTGTTGACCTACGCAGAGATAAGAAAGTCTCTGTCACCCTCGCAGCAAAACTAGGACTGATTGAGGAGGATCAAAGAGAAGAACTGGTGGCGCTAGAGAAGGCATACAAAGGAAAGGATACAGATTCAGCAACAGCCCTCACTAAAGCCACTTTACAGCTACAGATGAAGGGTGTTATTGACCCAGAGTCCAAGTCTCCTGTTCCTCTGGACCAAGCAATCCAGAAGGGGTTAATCAGATCTGAGGAGGCGTATCAGGTGTTGGCAAGGCAGGTGGCTGAGGGTGGTATTATGCATCATGCTTCAGGGATGAGGCTGTCAGTTCCTGATGCAGTAGATAGAGGACTAGTGGATCGCTCCATTGCTCCTGGGCTAGAACAACTAGAGTGGGTCTACACAGGCAAAGTCAGCCCTTCATCTCACCCAGAGGCTGTCGTTATCCAGGCATCAACAGGAGCCATTCTGGACCCTCACTCTGGATGCAAACTGACATTGACAGAGGCAGTTTCTAGGGGTCTACTGACAGAGAGTATTGTCAGTGAAGCCATGGCCTCTTCTGCTGTAACACGAGGAACGATTGATCCTGAAACTGCACGCATCGTGCCTTATTCTGAGCTGGTAAATCAGGGCAAGATCGATGTGGAAACCGGCAAACGCTTCTTGGAGGTGAAGCCCTTCAGAGGTGTTCAGGATGAGCAAACAAGGGACAACTTGACCCTTACTGAAGCAGTTGCATCAAAGCAGGTTGACCCAGTTCCAGCATTGAGGCTGCTTCAAAGCCAGGCAGACAGTGGAGGAATCATTGATATCACTACTGGAGAAAGGCTCCCCCTGTCTGAAGCCTGTGAAAGAGGTTTAGTTGAAGACAGTATGGTCAGGGTAATAGCCACCAACCAGTTTTTGAAAGGAGGCATCGTTGATCCTGCCTCTGGACAAAGAGTCTCTAGTCTCGATGATGCCATTGCAAAAGAACTGATTTCCACTGATATAGCTTCAGAGATTCGGGAGAAACTGGCTTCTGTGGAGATGGAGGGTGATGAAGGTAGCACTACACCCGTTGCCTCATCAAACGGTACATACAGCCCTGCGATTATGTTGTCAACTTCAAGCACAGATAGTCCAGCAAACTGGTCAGACACTGAAGTCCTTTCAATATCTCCTCTTTCAAAGAACCATTTAGAAACTACACAGGACAACAGAAAGACATCAGCATCTATAGTATCAGTTCAGTCACTGTTATATGATTCTACTGCAGAAGAGGACAGCATTGTAGTGTCAGTGGAAGAAAAGGCTTTACTTGAGCCAGACCAATCCATAGACCTCTTGAGTAAGTTTGCTCTTAGTGTTGAGAAAAGAATTCAGGATGCCATAGAAGAGATTGTTCCAGAGACAAACATCAATAAATCAGAGCCTTATAAGGATAAGCTTGATGAGAGACTGCAAATAGGTGGGAGTCAGACTGACGATAAACAAGAGAGCAACATTTCCACAGGTGCTATTGGAGAATCCATCCAGTCACATGTCTGTGATATCGACAGAGATTCATTAGGAGCTGCTCCTTTAAAGTCAGTTGGAGAACCAGGGGAGGTCGAGGAAAAGGTGTGTAGACCCAATGATGAGAGCACATCAGTGGTTCATCATGATTCAGCAGACATTAGGGTTGACAGAGAAAGCAAAGAAGCCACTGAAGTGTCAAAAATGAGTGAAGAGGTTTATAGGAAGAGTGACATGGCAGCACAGAGAGATGATGCGCATAAGACAGATAAACATGTCAAGATGGAGATCAGATCCAGCACTGACACTGAGCAGTCAGACCAGCTGTTGAGGTCTCCAGCCAAGGAGGCAGAAAGCAAAAGCAAGAAGAGGAGGAAGAATAAAAAGAATGGAAAGCATAGAGAAGCAGAGAGGGGAACTTCAGAGTTAAAACCATCTGAAATTGATCAGACTCATGAACACATTGAAGGGCAGCCTGAGGCCAACGATGCAGCCACAGACAAGGCTGCATTACAAGACAAATACCAGCAAACACAGAGTCAAGGTCAAGCAGCAACTACAGGGACTCCCAGTGGAGAAAATGAAGGAAAGACTGACAGGAAAATCAAGAATGAGAATGCTTTGGTAAAACAGGAAGTTTCTGCCAAGCTGGATTCAACAGGACATACGATTGAGCCAGAAAAAGATGCAGTAAAACTGCTGTTATCAAACACAGAAAAAGGTGATAAGAGAGCAGAGATGAAAAGGGAGGAGGAGAAAGAGAAAACAGGAGAAAAGGTGTCTGTCTCTGAGCAACATGAACAACCAGAGAGCAGTGAGGAGGTAAAGGAAAGGAAGGAGCAAGACTTCCCTCAGAAATCTACTCTACCAAACAACGAGAAGGCAGCTTTGATACTGAAAGCCAAAGAAAGCATTCTTAAAAAGGTGTTTGAGAAAGGAGTTAGTGAGAAGCAGGCCGCCGAAGAGCTGCAGGCTCTACGCAAGGAGGTGGGGAGGAAGGAGAGCCGGGGGACAGCTGGAAAGACACAACCTCTGCCAGGTAAGGCTGATGGAGTGGAGAGTCATGGTGTCAGTGGTGTACCAAAAGAGACGAGGGTCAGAGACGAAATAAAATTATCAAAGGTCAAAGAAGACAAGACTGAGACCAAACTAGTGGAGGCTTCATCAAATGAGAGAGAGAAGAAGATGATCTTTGGACAGGAAGACATGCAAAAAGACACTGAAACAGCTCCAACAGTCCAACCTAAAGAAACTGAACCAAACAAACGAAGGAAGAAGAGCAAGAAAAGCAAGAATATAAAAGTGACTGACAAAACTGAGCCTGATACTGAGAGGTTGCAGTCTGATGAAAAAGTGACAGCAACAAAATCTGTCAGTATGGCAAAACCAGATTCAGATAAGTCACCTTCCCCTGAGGAGCAGAGAACAGACGGACATACAGATGGTCAGTCAGCCAGTGATCTCATCAGACCCTCAGTGTGTGACGAGGTAAATGAAATGGAGACGTCTTTAATTAATGTTACAGGAGATGAGACCAGTCAACCACTAAATGTACATCAATCAGAAGATCCCAAATCTCCCATCAAGGAACTCATCCAGTTGGCAGAAGTTACACCTGTAGGGAATGAAGAATCCCATTCAGAAACCATGAATACTGCAGAATACGTTGAATTTTCTCAAATAGCTGTCACATGCAAAGCAGACATCCCACCCCCAACTCAGTCTGTGGCTGCTGGCACACAACCAGATAAAACTACAGGCAAAGGCAAAAAGAATGAAACACATCAAGCACCTGAAGCTGACAGCACCAATGTGCCCCAGTCAAATTCTCAAAAAGACAGACAGCAACATACTGAGCCCCCAGAACCAGGACCTTCACTCCCAGAAAATCCTCCAACTGAGTCTGAATGTGTCCCTGAGTGTGACACAGCCTCTGAGAGCTGGGAGGGAGAGGAAGATGTCCTAGAGAGACAAGAGATGGTGTCAGACAAAGAGGGGCCGGCATCCACCAGTGGCAAGGTAAGAAGTATCAGGGTATAGAGCCCCTGTAGAGGAAACGCTCGGCTGTTTTTACATCATCTCTGCCCCCACAGTCATCACTGGTGCGTCAGGAGTGCTTGGAGCATGACCAGAGAATCGTAGCCCTGGTCTCCATGGTGAGGCACATTGAGGTCCGACTCAAACAGCAGCAGCAGCAGTCTGTTGGCCGCAGCCTCATGGCCTTGGATGACATCATCAGACAGACTGAGGTAAAAGAATATTTCCATGTTTACCTGATGGAGATATGCTATTATGTTATTGTGATAACAACCTAAACCATAACAAGTAAACAGACTAATTTGCCATTGTGCATGTGGTTGAACAAATGCTGATTAGCAGATTAGTCTCTCACCAAACTGATCTCGAAAACGTGTTTTCTTTTTCTAATCGGTCTCTCAGACTCTGGACCTTGAATTGAGGGACTTGGAGCCTGCAGTCAACAAGGAGGTGGAGGCTGCTGAGGAGCTGCTGAAGCCTCAACCCAAAGACGTTCCTCCTCAGCTCCTGTTGGCTCTGGAAAAGGATGGACACAGCTTAGCTCGAGGCTACGAGGCAGCCAGAGCACTTTCTGAGGGCATTCTGCAAAGTCTACGAGAGCATAGAGACTCATATAAGGTAAAAGAAGCAGTGTGGAGAAAAGAAAGGAAGGCCTCTGTTAGGTGCTCATTTGTTGTAGAGGTGACCATTATTCTCATCAGAACAACTGGAACTGAACCAGTGGTGTTTGTCTCAGGAGGCAGTAACAGCTGAGCAGAGGTCACTGGGAGGACAAGTGGAGAGTCTGCTCTCTTGGTTACGGCAGACTGAGGCTCAGATGAATGGAGGAATGGCTGGGATGGAAAAAATAGAGAGGGCAGAGAAAGATGACAGTTATGATCAGCTCACACAGCAGCTGAATCTCTGCAAGGCAAGTCAACCAAACTGATGAAAAACATTTTAATAGTGTTCCTTTTTGAATTAATGCCTACATTAATTGCCTGCTTCAGAAAAAATATGCACGTTTCATGAAATGTTGTAAATGTGTTCTGTTATGTTGTTTAAATGTATGATGCTCCAGAGACTGTGATCACCTCTTTGCACCACTCTGCAGGAATAACTCGTTTTTTCTTTCCCTTTCCTTAAAGGAGCTCCAGTCTTCTCTGATGACCCGCTCCAGTGAGGTCAACAGCACAGTCTTCGACATTCAGGTGTTCATCTCAGAGCGGGCCCAGGACCTGGCCCCAGAGCAGAGCAGGCAGCTCCTGGGTCAGCTCCAGCAGCTCCAGAGGGCCTTCCACCTAGCATCCGGCCAAGCCCAGGCCTGGTCCGATGCCCTCTCTGCCCAGCGAGAGAGGGAGGAGGAATGGCAGCGCAGGGAGAGAGTGAAAGAGGAGGAGAAGCACAGAGAGAGGCAGAGTGCAAGGGAGAGAGAGGTTTGGAAAAACATGATTGAGTCGGACTGGTTTGAAAGCTTTGCTGTTTCTCACAGATAACATTTTATATCCGGTTAGCTTCCATACACTATATGTCACAGCTTTATTTGTCATGCTCTAAACTGTGCTTTCTTACACAAGACTATTTTTTAAGCACTCACGTTAATAAAATCATATCAAACTCATTTCTGATTAGAAACTGGAATAGCCTGACGAGCTAACCCCCACCACAGATTAACTCAGAGTGCCGTTTCATCACCTCAAACCCGTTCTCATCATTTCACAACTCGATAGCAACCCACTGCTGCTCTTGTTGCAAAAGCTTTGTCACAGACAGCATCACCACCAGCTTGTTTGCTGCTCTGCATGTCTGTATAACGTGTGTGTTATTAACCTGTTTGCCTTGCTGTTCCAGATTGCCACTGAAGGAAATCGCTTGTGTCACAGCGGTAATAAAGGCGAATAATGAGATTTGATAGCAGAAAAGCCTCGCCGGCTAGAGCGCTTAAATGTTTTTCACTTTTCTCAGCTGATTCCAGAGGAGAGAGGGGAAAAAACAGAAACTAAGCATATATTTGATTCATGTCTGTATTTTGTTTATTGTTGCTTGACCAACATGGACTCTGTGTGTCTTTCTGCCTGTGTGTGTGTGTGTGTGCGCGCAAGTGTGAACTCTGGACACAAACTGCTCAAAGTGTGCACTACACAAGAGTTTAGTTGAGGGGTAAATGTGTTTCTATTTAGTTACCTTCATAACTCGATTTGGTGTAAAAATTAGTGGCTTGATCAAAAAAATACGAAAGTGTCTGATCCTGGAACTTGATCAATTTACTTGTTTGTGATAGAAGTACTCCACTATCTATTTTCCTCATACGTACTTTCTTTGTGGGTCTTTTTTCTTGCTTCTCTCCTCGTTCTTTTCCCTCAGGTGGTCCAGCAGCAGAAAGCCGAATGCTCTCAGAAACTAGAAAGCCTCACCATGTGGATGGCTGGAGCTGCCAGCTTACTGGCCAGCCAGAAAGGTGGAGCAGAGTCAGGTGACGTGAAGGTCTTGCAAGAGAGGCAGACAAGACTAAAGGTATGGGATGTTTACTTCTACATCTAGACTTTAAAGGGCACATAAACCGACTACTAATGTTTTACAAATTAATTTCCCTGTCTCTCTCTCCAGGAAGCACAGAGGGACCTCCAGACCAAAGAGGAGGGCATTGCTGAGGCCATCCGCTCTGTGGAGGAGCTCCTGGCAGACCGAACAGAGAGTCTTAGCCCAGAGGAGAGGGAGAACCTGCAGGGGATGCTAACAAGAATGAAGGAGCAGTACAGTACCCTTAAAAATTCAGCCAACACATCACTATCAGAGCTGGACGCAGCCATCAACACCACTGTGCAGCAGAACACACAACGGGTAAATTGATGAATGGGTACTGATATGTATATTATACTCTTTTTTTCATGATTGTTCAGAAGTCATTCTGCCCTTCTTCTCTCCTCGTCTCCAGGCAAAGGCTGTGGAGGATCTCCAGGAGACCCAAGGCCAGATAGACTCTCTGCTGAACGAGCTGTCCTCCCTCAGCCAACCAGGAGCGAGAGGAGTGAGATCTGGTGTGGACCGAGATTTTACTGACGCACTGTTCTCACAGCCAGAGGGTGCTGTGATGTCACATACAGAGATGCTGCAGGTTAGATTCTCTCTCCTTCATGTTTTGGACATTTATGATATAAACGTCACAATAGGACCAAGTTGTGACCTTTGACCTCTCTCCCCCAGGCGGAGCTCCAGCAGCTCCAGTCTCAGCAGGCTCAGCTGCTCCAGATCACACAGTCGGCTCGTTCCCTTCTGGACCAACCAGACTCCACTGTTCCCCCTGAAGAGAAGCAGCGTCTGCGGGCTGCACTGGATCAGCTGCAGGCTCAGCACCAGGACAGGCTACAGAGCTGCCAGGTTCTCCAAGGCCTCCTTGTCTTATGACCTTTACATCCATTCATTACATACTCACCTGTTTACTTGATATTTTCTTATAGTTAACTGATTGCTGCTGTAACTTATTTCATCTAGGACCGTCTCAGGAAGTCTGAGGCTCTGAAGGATGAGCTGACAAAGTTCCTCCAAGAACATGGAAGTCTGGGTGCCTGGTTGGAACAAAATGAACAGGAGCTCCGTTTCTTGGGGGAAGGAGAAACCGACGCACAAGGACTGAAGAGTAGGCTGGAGGAGCACAGAAAGGTACACACATAAGGAGCATTTCTCTATGCATTGCTTTATATTATTAGTTCACCTTTTTTAAAACGTTCATGTGCAGCCAGCAGCGGCACTGGGGATTTAGGGCCCATGAAAAGAAAAATCTTACTGGGCCCCCCATAGAAAATGACTGATACAATAAAACAATGCATTTTAATTATATTTTTGACTATCATTCCCATATTTGTAAAAAGAACAACATGACGGTTACTTGTTAGAGGAAGCCTCTGCCTCCACTCTGTCTGTGAAAAGTTAGCTCTCTGCAGGCTGTCTGATGGAGCAGCTGGACTGAACCATTTTACGAAATATAGGGGGGGTGTTGAGAAATATGTCCAAAACAAATAAACTTAATGTTACCAATACATTGTAAATAAAATATATGTGTGACTATAAGTTTATTACTGAGTATAGCATATTATTTTTTAAGTATTATAATTGTGTTAGGAGCCTCTCTGTGCCGATGACAATCATGGGCCCCTAGAATTCTTCTCCTTATTGTTCCCTTTTTGGCACCCCTGTGTGCAGCTGTTATCCACAAACAACATGTATGAGTTTAACAGGCAGCAGATTATCCACAGGAGGGAGCAGTTGAGTCATGTCACATGTTTAAAAATTAAGAGAAGCAGCACTTTAAACCAAACTTGCCAACTATGAGACTTCATAAGTAGGGAAGACTAAAACCAAAATGGATCTAGTGTTCCTGCCCCTGAAAAATTTGGGTATGCAATGCAGCGTTGCGCAGCTGCGCTCTTAAATCCATTATTACTAATTGCTTGCTCTGTGGTGGCTTTTTGCTACTTTGGCGTTGCAGGTCAAACAATGTTGTGTCACACAGCTCTCTTCTGCCAGGAAACAACATGAAGTGTAGCTGTATTGTTATGTTGACAGTCATAGGGTTCACACAAACTGTACAGCACCAGGAAAAGACTCCCAGGTGGAAACCAGCAGAGATCAATGAGAGAGGAGGCTTGGCACGTGTGCTTTAGCACTGCAAATAGAGACATGATGTACCCACCCAGGAAGAGAAGTGAATAGCAGCGCTGTCTTAACATCTGGTTTGAACTCTTACATGCCCCCGGAACAGTCGTGAACTACTCTTTCCAGTATTGAGGAAAAATGCTCAAAAACTTTTTAAAATGTAGCCAAAAAACCCTGGAACACACCTACACATTTGGCTTTTTGAAGTGAATATCACTCAATGCATCTGAGTGTAGCTATTCATCTTTAATTATCCATGGAAGAGTTTCCACCCTCAGTTTCCATCCATCCAGCCGCCCTAACGTGCTCTGATTTACACTCACAACCTGGGAGCTGCTGGAGCTCCACTAATGCAGTAAAAGTCCCCTGGGATTACATTTGTAGTGTTTTATGTCCTTTCCCAGCCTTTCTGGAAATTTGAAAAAGCGATCCGCTGGCCATGATCATGATTTCCATTTTTTCGTATCATCATACTGCACATATCTGCTTGAATTTGTCCCCACCTGACCTGTAAATGTATCTGTATTTCCAGCTTGCAGAGGATGTCATTTGTCACAAGGCGGACCTGCGTTTCGTGTCCATCTCTGGTCAGAAGGTTCTGGACTCTGTTCAAGGAGCTCTGGAGCAAGCTGGTGGTTCAGACGCAGCTCTGGATAGCACCAAGCAGCTGGTGGCCGACAAGCTGCAGGATGCTAACCACAGATACACAACACTACACACCAAGGTACTAGAAGCTGTGCTCGGTAAATTCCGCTTTGTTTTGAATTTACACCTATATTGAAATTTTCACTGGTTTGCAGTCAACAGAGTTGGGCAGCCGTTTGTCAGGCTTGTTGGAGAGGTATCAGCAGTACCAGGATGAGGTGGTCTCTGTCCACTCTTGGCTGAGCACTCAGGAACAGAACCAAAGCATCACCAAGCCCAGTGGGGAGACAGACCCCCAGAACCTGCAGAACACACTGCGACAAGTACAGGTGAAACACACATTACAACCACACTAAGTACTGATACACTAATGCACAAAACGTAGTGTGGAGGAGAGGGTCGGAAAGAGCAAGACTTTCAAAGTATGGAAAAATGATCAGTCATCTTTCCCAGCCTCTACATCATGTTGAGCTCTGACCAAAAAAAGATTAAATTGATTCAAGAAATTAAAGTGTGGAAAGAGGCTGGAATGCTAAAATGGAAAGTATGTGGGAACTTTGTCTTGGTTTCATCTGTCCTCAGCTGCTGCAGGACGAACTGGCAGAACGTTCAGTGCAGCTGGAAAAGGTGAAGAGAGCAGGAAGAGATCTGGTCAGCACAGACGAGTCTCCTTCCTTGAAAGCTGTGGACATCCTTTGTGCTGCAGGTAATAGATCTAGAGTCTTCTCTACAGACAGCTGCACCTGAATCTTCTCAGTTTGCACATTATCAGTGTCCAAACAAGATTGAGCTGTTTGCATTTAGCAGATGGAAATGGGATGGATGTAAAAATGACAATGGCTGAGTTAAGAAAGGTCACGTTTTAACTTTGCCCCCTCCTTTTAGATGGTTTGGAGAAAAGGTTTAGCTCCCTCTCTGCATCTGTGTCGGTACGGGCCGAGCAGCTGCAGACAGCCGTGGCCCAGTCAGTCAGCGTCCAGGAGGGTCTGAAGGGTCTGCTGAGCTGGCTGGACAAACTGGTTCTGAATCCTGGACCAGTTGAGCCTACCGCACAAGCTGTA
Organism: Synanceia verrucosa; assembly: GCA_029721515.1. Classification (NCBI taxonomy): domain Eukaryota; kingdom Metazoa; phylum Chordata; class Actinopteri; order Perciformes; family Synanceiidae; genus Synanceia; species Synanceia verrucosa. Next base: position 19,728,898 of record CM056567.1, read on the forward strand.
CAAGACGCTCTGACACAGAACCAGGTACCAGTCGAGTAAAATCAGAGGAAATTGACTGAAAAGGAAGACTGCACATCCTTGAGTCACAAATGAAATATATTGCTGAGGTTGACTGATTGATTGTATTCTGAGATCTCCAACTATTCCTCACCTCTTCCCAGAAACTCCGCCAGGAGCTGCTTTCCAGACAGGGCAGCGTGGAGGCAACACGTGACTCTGTTTCCACACTCCTTGAGAGCGCCGACGCCTCCACGGCTTCTGGCCTCCAGGGCTCTTTAGATGAACTGACCCAGCGATACGCTGCAGCACAGGCCAGTCAGGCCGAGAGGGAGGCTGAGCTCAAAGGGTTGTTGCCCAGGCTGGAGAGCTACGAGCGGCTGGGGACTGACCTCCGGCTCTTCACCCAGAGCCGACTGAAGGCCCTGAGCCCGGTGGGCCAACCGGACCGCAGCGTGGACGACTACAGGCAGACCATTGAGGTCAGCAGGGTTTTTAATGATATGTTGTCTGCAGTATAAACTCACTTCACTTTAATGAGTTCAAGGACATCTTAAGGCCTCGTAGGGCATCAGATGATTAGCAGTAGATCCAACACCTTTGTCTTCTCAGGAGGTCCGGTCTGAGCTGGAGCAGGAAGCTGGCCAGCTAAAGTTCTTCTGCAACCTGGGCACCGAGCTCAGCCAATCGGAGGCCTTCAATAACAACCAAAGCTTATTGGATAATGTCAAAGGGGTGTCTGATGAGTTCACCCAACTGGAGGAGAATGTCAACGAAAGGTAAAAGTGCTAAAACTGACTGTATTTATGCAGCCAGAACTGTCTGACAGATTGTCTTAAATTGATATGAGGGTGCTGTGTGATATATAGATGCACATATGTTCTGGTTTCTAACATGGTTGCTTGAGTAGGAAATATTTGCACCTATTAAGGTCACATGGAATATGGGTGTAATGAGAATTTTGTCATTATTCCAACAGCCTTAATCTTTTTTTTAATCCAGCAGTGTAGTATAAATGACACAAGGGGGCACCACATACAAAGCTGATTGATCAGGTCATTCGGCTGTAGAGCTTTTGATGTTGAAAATTAACAAGGGTCAATTCTAGTTTGACTGACAACAAAGCTGATAACCTTCAGAGACACAAGGAGTGGAGCTCAGACATTAAGATTTGATCAGATGTGATGGCTCTACTTATACTGGCTCTGCAGAACAGACTGTGCTGCTGGCATTTCCAAAGTTTCATTTCTAAATTTGTAGCCATCATGGAGCACCAGTTGCTATGCCTACCCAGCCTGACGTTGTGTCAGTGAGCAGCCACACTTGAAGCCTGTCAGAGGGGAGGGGGTGAGATTTATAAATACCATCCGTCTGGTGCAGCTTTATTGCATTATACTTTAGTTTAGTGAAGAAGTCACTAATAAAGAACCAATATAGGTTGTTTTATGGACATATTTAATGTCTTGATCAGATATTAAGAGATAAAGAATGATAATATAAAATATGGCTTTAGTAGCTTGCTATCTCTGTAACATTGTTTCTACATGTTGTACATGATGTAGGGGATTATTTACTGTGCTGACTGATGTTTCACAGCAGTTGGTTACTGTTACTGTGCGTGTGTGTGTGTGTGTGTGTGTGTGTGTTTGTTTGTGTGGCCACTGTGAGCTGATGAGCAGGCCTGGGGTGCTAATATAAGTAGGGTGGACATGCTTCATTGTCCGTCCTATAAACGGCCTACTCGGATGACTCCCAACCTCGAGTCCCGAGGGGCAGAAAATAGCAGCATGATAATGATACTGCTCCACGCCAGACGACCGACTGCTCAGAGCTGTTTTGTCTGTGACCAGTCAGCACTTTTTCAGCCATGGCCTCGAGACAGATCATGTCTAAAGAGAGGAAGGTCAAGGCTGCGCTAATGCAGACCACTGTGGACCTTCACTCGCCTGTCATTAGTGTTTATTTGTTTTTGTTTTTTTAGAGGAAAAACTGTGAACTATGTAGGAGACCAGTGATTAATTTGAAATGAAAACAAACATATATAAGCTGACTTTTCTGTGTTCTGTTCTCTCCACCTTTCCTTATCTTCATCCCTCCTTTATGTAACTCATCCTCTCTATCACTGCGTCCTTGCTGTTCTTAACACCTTCCCATCCTCCTCCTGTTTTCCTCTCACAGGTTTGGTGCTGTCCAGGCCTGTGAGCAGCAGCTGCTCCACTTCCGCAGCCTCTCCGGCTCCCTCCTCAGGTGGCTTCAAACGGCTCAGGACCAGCTGCCGTCCAGAGAGGCCAGCCTCAACACAGAGGGCCTGCAAAGGAGAGTCCAGCAGCTCAAGGTGTGTGTCTGATCATTTACACTAAATATGAAGCAAATGAAAAACATTTGTCATGTATGCAGTGGCACAGCAAAATTCACTCTACCTTCAGGATATCATGAATGACTGGGAGTCCCAGGCATCGAGGGTTCAGGAGCTGAATAAGACGGGCTCAGAGCTGGAGTCCCTCATCATTGACATCACTGCTGCTCAGACCAAGACTGGTAAGAGATTTACATGACTTCTACTCCTCATTTTTCTCATTTAGAGTGAGAGTCATAGACGATGTAGGCGGGTGGAAAAAAAATCACAAGAGAGGGAAACAGTCTTGTTGGCTGTTGAAATGTTTCAGGGTCACAATGTGGGAAACTTTCCTGTAAAATACAGTCAAACACAAAAAAACCTAAACTAAGACCTCAAGAACGATCATACAGATGTTTCCCCAGCCTTACGATGGAGTCACTCTTGAATCTTACATTTTTCTTACAGCAGTTCATGTCTAAATCTAACCTGCAATGTTTGTTTGATTGTTTTTTTTTGTTTTGTTTTTTTTCAAATATGGAAATATGAAAGCAAAAGTCAAATTTGAGGAAGCAGAATTGTATTTTGTGGTTAGCATCGGATTAGAAAACAAACCGATTGTAGAGGTTGATGTCTGAGAAATGACACAGATTGATGACACTGCATTCATGAAATATCAGTGGGTGTCCATCCTCCACATTCTCACTGTCTGTCCTCTGTTGTGTGATGTTCTCGGTTCTCCCGCTGAGCTCTGAAGTATATGTGAGAGGTTGTGCCTGAACGTTGATTAAAAAAAAAAAAATCACTGCGCTTGTTTTGTGTATGACCATTGCTTGCATGAGTGTGTTGTGGTGCCGCTGTCTCAGTCAGCTGTGTGTCTTTCTCCCAGGTGCTCCTCAATTCAATGGCTCAGCAGGTCCCAGCAGTGTCAATGGCATTCACACCTGTAAAGGTGAGCTTTCTCACTTTAAGAGATTACTTCACTGTCCACTGTCCTACTCTGTCCTGTCCCTGTCAGCTGTCTGTCCATGCAAAACCTCCGTCAGTGGCAAAAAGCCTGTTATCATTGCACCTGGATTTGCAGGACTCTGTTTATCTGGGCTGCCGAACTGCATTCTTTCTTACTTTACTGAACTAGTTTATAGGTCTGTTCACTGCTATTTTCTGTATCCATCCCACCTGCTGTTCCTCTGTTTTGCTCAATGCTCACAGATGTTCCTCTTCTCTTATTGTGCCCTCAGACCTGACGGAGCTCCAGGTGGCTGTGTCTGACGTGAACAGTCGATATGAGATGCTGGGTGGGGAGCTGAAGGAGCGTCTCTGTCGCCAGAAGGCCTCTCTGGAGCTGAGGCAGAAGGTCAGACAGGACACCAACGAGCTCAAGAGCTGGCTGACGGACAGAGAGCACAGCCTGAAACAGGGACAGACCGCCTCCCCCTCCAAACCTGAGGTGGTACGAGCCCAGGCCCAGGAGAACAAGGTGAAGGACTGAATCCATCTAGTGACCCTGTTTTATGTTTGCTTCATCTGGTTAGGGTCCAACCCCGGTTGTGTTTCTGCCGGTTCATTAATATTCCCTTTTTTGCACAGCTTGCATCCCATAACTGGGACCATGTTTTTTTTTAATGGGTAAACCAATATTTACCCATAAACCAATGAGAGTGATGGCAAGACTTTTGAGTGTGGCTACATACACCGTAATGATGAACTAATCATTCACATAATAGTGTGATTGGTCTCAACCCCTCTTTAGACAGAAGTGACTGTGCTCAGCTCTGTGCGTCTTTGATTTTATCATGATTGTTCATTTTTTTTGTCTTCCTTTCCTCCTTAAGGCCCTGCTGTCAGAGCTGGCTGAGCACTCTGGGAAGGTAGAGGAGCTGAAGAGCACACTGAGGAAGCTGATAGCTGACAATCCCGACTCTCCTGAGGCCGACATCTGGAGACAGCAGCTGCAGGAGATAGGTAGGTGCTGCAGACAGACAGATGTCAAGATGATAGGACAGCCATTTTACAGGAACTAGACAGATTAGAGCTCTGTCTCAACTAATGCAGATCCATAAAGAAACTAAATAGAGGGATGCTACTAGAAATACCATACTGCAGGTGACATGTAGGGATTGTAAGAATATATCATACAACTGTTTTCAAATAAAGGAACCTGTGTAGCAGAGCGATTATATTTTGTGTAAGGATATTGTGTCTGAACCTGAGGCAGTAAAGTGGAGGAAACATGAACAAGTTAGTGATACAGAGCAAGAACACTGCATTAGAGGGATTAAGAAGAATATGATCTCTGAGAGCACTCAGTATTCAACACTGATGTCACAGCATTCATATTATTATTAAAATACTTTTCAAAGTAAGAAAGCCTTCACACTGCTGGCAAACCTGTGAACACAGGATGACTGAGCTGTGAGTGCCAGTTAACTAAACTGAATCGGCAAAGTGTTTGTGTTTGTTCCTAATGGTTGTAAACCAGTATGTCATTGCCCATGTCAAAAATAGTAAGTTGTGTAAATAAGGTTGCAAAAGAAAAGGGGCGCTCAGAGCTGAGTTGAAAAGATGGTGGCACAATGCCTCAGACTTTGAAATCATTTGGCGAGAAACTGAGATCAGTATTATCCAGGGAGGGAGTGGGAAGTGTTCCTGTCAGAGCTGTTTGTTCTCTCACATACTTGATAGAAGACAAGACAGAAATATTAAAGGTGAAATCCAAGAAGAGGGCCTTTATATTTGATATTTCATAATGCTTTTGTTTTTCAAAGCACACACACACCAGAGGATGCCCAGATCATGAGTCAGAGATGGAGAAGGAGATGAGAAGTAGGAGGAGAGAAAAGGGAAGAAAATGTCTAAAAATGTCTAGTCAGTGTTCTTCATTCTGAATCAGGATTGGTTTTATCACCGTCACTGATATCATTTCTGGAGACATTTTCACATCACTGTAGGACTGTAAAGGTGCTCTGTGTAAGATCTGGTCCCATGAGCCAAACAAGTAGAGGGCAGCATATCTTCCTCTACCACTGAGTCTACAGTCCAAACCAACCGTCCTCAGTTATGAAACAAAAAAGCCAACTGCTGACTTCCACACGGTACCTTTAATGATGTCCAACTTAAAGAAGAATGATGAAGATGAGACATAAAATGAGTAACAATTAATATACTCTATGACGCCCTGCTCCTTAATATATATACACATTCATCACATTCATTATTGTCATTTTTTCCTCAGACTCCCGCTGGCAGACGGCCAATCAGACGGCTGCCCAGAGGCAGACTGAGCTGGAGACGTGTGCTGATAGGCTGGGCAGCTTTGCCTCAGCGGCCAATCAGCTTGGTCCGTGGCTGAGGGAGAAGGAGCTGATGATGAGCGTGCTGGGACCCCTGAGCATCGACCCCAACATGCTCAACACACAGAAACAGCAAGCACAGGTGAGAGAGAGAATATCACAGTTATTAATGCAGCATGAGGAGAAATAACTTTCTCTAAGGAACACCACAGAATAATGAAAACAACTAGTATCAGTAATACATATATACCTGTAACAGGGTTCCCACACATCCTGGAAAACCTGGAAATGATTGAGCAATTTTCCAATCATGGAAAATGAGAAAAAAGGTCAAATGTCCTGGAAGCGATTAAGTTTTCCTTTAAAATTATTTATGCAATGGCTTAAGAGTAACTTTGAACCCATTTCCATTCACTCACACATGGTGATGGAGAGATAATTTTCCAGGATAACTTTTTCCAGGATAACCTTCTTTCTCATTTTCCATATGTTTTCTATGACTGGAAAATTGGTCAGTCATTTTCCAGGTTTTCCAGGACATATGGGAACCTTCTATATTCCTATGACAAAATGATATATATGATATTCCTTTAGTCCACAGTTGTTAAAAGGTTTGCATTCATTTTGTATTCATATTTACAGGTTTTTGAAACTTATTTTCTTGTGAGTCAGATTTTTTTGTGAAGCCTTAAATTGAATTCCTGATCGTCTTTTCCTCAAGTTCATGCTGCGTGAGTTTGAGACCAGGCGGCCACAGTACGAGCAGCTGACCCAGTCCGCTGAGGGGATCCTCTCCCAGACTGGTGACTCTGCACAGGACCCCAAGGACCTGGCGGAAGTGCGGTCTGAGCTGGGCTCCATCTCTCAGCAGTGGGAGGACCTAACGAACCGACTGACCCAGAGGTCGAACCACATCGACCAGGCACAGGGAACCAGCGAGCGCTACCAGGTGAGTCTGGTCACATGGGCTTCATGTTAAACTCTCCCTGTGACACGATCATCTTCTAACCCTCCCTCTCCTGTCCTGCCCAGGCCTTGCTCAGAGAGCTCTCCTCCAGTGTCTCCTCTCTGGCTGAGAGGTTGGATGGTCAGGCCTCGCTGAGTGCCCAGCCCGAGGCGCTGAAACGCCGTCTGCAGGAAACAGGAGAGATCCGCTCAGAGCTGGAGAGACGACGGATGGAGCTGGTCGAGGCTGAGAGGCTCTGTGAGGAGCTGAGCGCCATCGTGGCTGAACCCTACCTAAAGGAAGAGCTGAGTAAACGACTGGAGAGCGTCAGCGGCCCGCTCAAGAGTTTAGAGGAGCGTGCAGGTTTGTGACCTTCATTTGGTTGACATAGTGAGTCTAAACATGACCCGGACTTCTTTCGGCAGCTATGCTTGACTTGCAGATGGTGTTTTTCCTCTACATGTGGTTTATTTTGATGAATTATTCACTTGAGTTTTGATGGACAATATTTTCTTTCAAAGGTAATCCCTCTTTAGCTGTAATGGGAATATTGTTATGAGACATTACTAACAAAACCATTGAAATAAATACGACAAAAAGTCCTGTTTGTCCTGGTTTTGTTTGAAATAATCTTCATTGTTTATGTTTGTAATCCCTCGTGTTTCTCTTTCCTCTAGCTGATGGTCTGTCTCAGCTCCAGGCCGCTCTGTCGTCCACCCAGCAGTTCCAGCAGATGTTCGAGGAGCTGCGCTCCTGGCTCAGCAAGCAGGCAGATCCCAGAGAATCACCCAGCGACTCCCTGCCCTGTCAGCCGGAGGCCATCCGCTCGCTTATCGCACAAACGGACGACCTCCAGCGTGGGATCGCTAGTCAACGAGGTTCCTACGAGTTGCTTCAAGCTGAGGGTGCGTCGCTGCTTGCCTCTCTCCCTGCTGGTGGAGAAGAGCGGGCTGCCCTGCAGTCCCGCCTGGCCTCCCTGAAGCAGGACTGGGAGGGGCTGAACCACAGGATCTCAGACCGGGAGAGCAGACTGAAGACCACTCTGAGCAAAGCAGAAGCCTACCAGCAGCACAGGGCCGAGCTGATACCATGGTTAGTGGAGTGCGAGGAGAAAGATGGAGAGATCCAGCCATCTCTGGACCCTTCAGTCTTGGAGGAATCCTTGCAGAAGGCTCGAGGTGTGTCTCTGGACCTGGAGAGACGACAGCCTCTTCTTGAGGCCTTCAATACTGCAGCAGATCAGCTGCTGGAACAGTGCTGCATCGGGGAGGAAGAGGTACACAGTGTTCAGACTTGGTTGTGTGTATTTCACTGTGTATGTTTTTATATTATTATGCATTAGTGTCTGTTTTATAGCTCATGAGTGAAGACAGTTTAACTCATGAAGTGAAAACTCATATCCTGTAGATACGAGATGAGAAGGCCCAGCTGAACCGCAGGCTGGACGGACTGGGTGAGAGGCTCCACAACAGCACCTCCCAGCTGGAGGAGCTGGCTGGCCGCCTGAAGGAGTTTGAGGAGGGCAGGCAGGCTGCAGAAAGGAGGCTGGAGGCTGCCAAGCACCAGATTGAAGTCCAGGAGGCTCTGGGGCCGCAGGTACTGAAAACCATTTGTTTATTCTCCTCTTTTAAAAAATGCAAAAACACAAAAAGGACCATAAACATGTAATGGAGGCTTTAGCAGTTCATTTTTACTCCTGTCCCGTTCAGGCATGCAGTGCTAAGAGCCTGGAGCGGCTGAGGAGTCAACAGGAGAGTCTGAGGTCCCTGAAGCCTCAGGTGGTCTACCTCAGAGACCTGGCCCAGGGGCTGGTACAGGACGTACCCCAGACACGGGGAGGCAGTGTTGAGGAGGGGGCTCAGAGGCTCCAGCAGCAGGCCAGAACCACGGAGAGAGGGTATGAAGACGTAACCAACAAGGTGAGGAGTTCATGGCTGCGCTCCAAATCTAACACTTTTTTTATGTAATGCTATAATTTGGACATGCTGCTTCATCCTTAACTTTGACCCTCTATTTCCGGCAGCTTCTGTCATTTGGACTTTCATGGCTGTGCACTCTCTGCAGCTCAGTCTATAAATTCGAGGATCTGGGTATTTTTGACATTCTGCATTTGACATGCTTTGTATGGTGACGTGCTAAATCTTTTTTTTTTTTTCTACATGCTAAATAATAAAGTAGTATTGGTACTGGAAAAGAGACTCTTGATATCATCAGAAAAATAAAACAGACCTCAAACAATTAGAGCTGCAGAAAGTACTAGCGTATTGTGAGATTTCTTTTCTTACTCATTCTGTCAGGGAACACATATTACCCATATATTAAAGCAGTGTAGAGCCCTCCAGCTTGCAGGTAGCTGTGAGAAAACAGACGATGGGAGGACAACAAATGATGACATCTGGAGTGAAAAGAAGTTGAACTATTTAAACCAAGGGTCACTGTGTATTAGAGCAGACTGTACAGTGTGTGTGTGTGTGTGTGTGTGTGTGTGTGTGCGTGCATCACAGACAAGTGTCACTGAGCTGAGAGAAAGCAGAGCAGCCATAGCTGTCACAATAGTATGGTTATTTGAGTTACAGTACTTATATATGGTCATTGTGGACATTCAACACTTTATCATAGTTTGAAATGTAAACCGAAGCTCGGAGGATTCAGCACCCACAGCATTGAATCTATTTTCTGCAATCCAGCTTCCAAATACTCCATTTAAGGTTACAGCTATCAGAGGAACTCTAAGAACCATGGGACTACTCTAAAACATTGATCTGATGCTGTTGCTGCTGCAGGAGTGATGCACATCAGCTCACTCTTAGATTTTAGGTTTTACTCTTTTTTTCATCCAACCTAAATCTATCTTTACTTCCTGTTAGGTTGCATCATCATTTGAATTGTTACATGTTATTCTGTTCCAGTTATTTGTTCTGTTTAAGACCAGGATAATATTACCTTATTGGCTGCTCGATATGTATGTGTGAGCTTAGTGTGCCACAAAAATACATAATGAGTAGAGAGTCTTTCAAATGTACATTTTGAATGCACTTCTTGATGAAATACTAATTTGAATGGTCTTTCCTGTTTCTGCATCCTTCCCTCCATTAGATCGAGCAGTGCTGCTCCTCTCTGGAGTCTCGGCTGCAGGGCGTTGGCGAGGTCCAGTCTCATGTGCGTGATGTCTTCTCACGCATTGCTGACCTTGATGATGAACTGGACTCCCTCAGCCCTGTTGGACGCGACGCTGACTCCCTGGCCTCTCAGGCTGACGCCCTCAAGGGCTTCTTGTCCCGTCTGGCCGACCTCAGGATGGAGCTGGAGGGTCACACGTCGGACTGCACCACCATGCTGCGACGGGAAGGCTCCTCCCCCGACCTGCTGGCTCTCAGGAGGGAGACGGAGGCTCTGAGCCGCCAGGCGGGCAAGGTGATGATGGCGTCATGGAACGCAGTTATTGACTCTATATGTGATGTTACAGTTAAACACGTTTCATTCCTTTATTTTTATTCCCTGTTCTCCAGCTGAGCGAGCGAGGCCAGGCCAGGTTGGACCAGATCGAGGATGCTGCTGAGAGGGTTGGAGAGTTCTACAGGCTGGTGGGCGAGCTGCAAGGCCTGCTGGGAAAGGCAGAAGATGGGCTGAACGCACAGGGCATGGTTGGCACAGAGGTGGAGATGATCAAACAGCAGCTGCAGGAGTTTAAGGTAGGGTGGACTTGTTCTTGCTGCTTATTTACATGTCTGTGTGTGGATATGAGGGTGTAGAGTGGCGGTCTGTAAATGAAGTCCCATTAAAACAGATTTGACAATATGCTGCTGATGGTCAGAGACATTACTCTTTCTTCATGATTCCACTGTTTTCTCACATATTTGAACAGTGTGTATGAGTCTGTGTGTGTTAGTCATCGGGTTAGTCAGCCATCATTTGTGCTTCATTGTGTGGGTAAAGACATGACAGGATCAAACTGAACTCCACGGAGAAAAGGTTGTAGGTGTTGGTGTTAGAGCGCTGCTTTGTGTGTGCATGTTGTGTCCTGAATAGTGACATTCAGTAGTGTCTCTGAGGAGGTCTGTACCCATCTAGAGACCATGAAGTAATGGTGTGTGTGCGTGTGTGTGTGTGTGTGTGTGCGTGTGTGCGCGCGCATGTGTATGT
>CM056567.1:19742111-19949611 GCA_029721515.1 Synanceia verrucosa
CCTATCCCCCTCTTTCTTTTTCTGTAACTGATCCAGCTCGGCTCATTTCAAACCTAAACATGTCTGTCTGGGTCCAAAACAGACCAGGCCGTCCCGTCCCCTCCCCCACCAGACCCCATTTCCAATCCAGAGGGATGATGTCATGCCAATGCTCAGAAAGAAGATGTGTTGGGGGTGGAGGGCAGCCATGGGATAAGGGGTCATGGGAGTGGGAGGTGGTTTGTCAGATTATTGTTTAAACTTTCCAACAGTGATCTCACTGTGAAATCCTGGGCCAATCAGAAGAGAGAGGGAGGGGCAGAGAACGACGTCCTCTACTTTATTCAATGAATATTGTCACTCAATTATAATTCAATTCAAATATTATTAATGTATTTTATATCATTATATTGTCTACTTAATCTTTGCTCACATTTTTTATTATTTTATTTAAAATGTTTATCAGCTGAAACACAGACGCGTCCCACCATTCTTACTGGAAACACTGGTTTCATGATTTTATCCCTTCAAGGGACAAAGCTTAGGCCTGCTATTATTTCTGCCTACAGTATGACCATGTCTACAAACAAGTGGTCAACATGAAAACAGCATGCCTCTCTAGTTATGTGCTTAAAGTGGAAGAAAAGAGAGGTGAAGTGTAAAAATATGCTTGGGTTGCATGCATGAAGTTAAACACAAGCAGTCACATGGGAGGTGTACGATGTGTCTGAGACACACTCCTGTGAAATCACTCGCTGTTTACTCCAAAGTGAACTGTATTTAGTGTTCACCATTTAAATGAAGTGTCCAAGTAGTCCAGAGAGCATGGCAGTCAGTCTCAGTAATAGACTAAACTGCTGAGTGACTGTAGTTTCCTTCTGTATGAGGAACAGGATGAAAAAGCTGCCTGTCTGTCTCCCAATCAGTAGTGTTATTTACCATGTACACGTTTATACACGGCCCTGCTGTCTGCACATATGTGCTACTGTGGAATCTGTGTTTGTATTTAGGGCTGCTCAGTGTGTGTGTGTGCGCATCAGAGGATGCTTCTAATTCCTGTCTTTTTCGGGGTGTGATCCAGGATCTCAGCTGTCTCCTCTCCCCACCCTCACACACACAAATACACACACACACATCAGGGTGTGGCATCAACATCCCTCTGCATGTCGCTGGCTCCCTCCGTCCCAAAGCAGCTGACTTAGTCTCTGGGTGGGATGAGAACACACTCCCACGCGCGTACACACACACACACACACACACACACACATACACACTGGTGTTTTAGCAGAGAGGCGTTACAAGGCTCTAAACCAGAAGCTGCAGATGGACATTCCTGAGAAGGGCTGGTTAGAATGGGTGACAGCAGAATAGGAGGCCTGAGTGTGTCTTCGTGTGTCTTCGTTCACATGTGTTTGTCAAAGTGGCTGTCCTAAATCATGACTGCACGCCTCCTCTGTCTTCACCCACTCCATCTCCTTCTCTCTCACACCTTTCACCTCCTCCTCTCTATTGTTTTATGGCCCTCTCGTCTCTTTTCCACCTCATCCTCCCCTCCTCAGTAAGCCTGTGACTCACTGCTCTGCTCTGCTCTGACTGTGTCAGCATTACTCCATGGTGGCTGTAGAAGTCAAACTGGGCCAGCAGCGCTCTGCTTGTCTCTGGACTCATGCTGTGCTGTGTAATTTTCATCTATAAAGCTGCTTACACATTTAAATTGTACTAATTTGCAGTCAAAATAGATATTTGACATAGAGTCTGTCCTATAGTTTCTCTGTTGCTTGTAAATATTTTTTTTTACCATTGCCAACCTGATTTGCAAGGGAATGAACACGTATGAGATAGTCCTCATAGTTACTACGAGGAACATTCATCCTGTGCTGATTTTAGCGTTCCCACTGAATTAAGAACTCTACTACACAGAAATCACAGTTGGTCTCCTTTAGTGTCTCAGACCGTTTCATAACCAGTGAAAAGTTCCTCATACTAGCTGTAATGGGGATGAGTCAGAGACCTTCAGCAACATGTACTGCATAATCTGAGACACATCTGATTTCCTTGAAAACCCATCACTATTTCAACTGATGTGGCTTCATGAGTGAAAAATACAGGCTTCTGCTCAATCCATTTATCATACTGAATATATACATATTCTGGATGTAATCATGTTTATATGCTCCTTTTTAGAACAATTTCCTGTATTAGTATTTCCCTCTTTTACCATTTCTTTTATTATGTACATATAGTTTTGTTTAATTTTTTTTGAATTTGTCTCCCCTCCTCTTATACTAGAGATTGAACAGTTTCTGAATCCCACTTGCAGGTGTTAGAAGCTGCTTCTTGCTTTTATTTAAATTTATTTATTTGGAGTTTCATCATTTTACTGCTGTTATACATGTACGATTATGCATGTGACAAACAGTGTTGTTTTTACCCTGTCCAGAACGTAGTGGGTGAGTTTTAGGAACAGATCGACCTGTTTTCTGCTGTTAGCAGCCTTGTTGGCTCTCCTAATTCAAAGGTGGTGTGCAGTGAGAAGAGTTCAGTATGTCAGAACCCAGTCACCCTTCCATGACTTCCCATCTAATCCAAGTCATACATCATCTGGACGGCAGCGCTGTTTACTGGCTTTCTGGATTTTCCTGGACTACTTTCTGTCGTCCTGTTCTCTTTCTGTCTGCATGTCTACATGTGTGTTTGTGATCTGTGCATCAGTCTGTTCATCTTGTGTCATTATGAGCTGACTGGATCACTCTAACATCATTTTTTTAATCACATAATTGTGTGGCCAAACTTTCCTGTAACCTGCTGGCACACACACACACACCCTCACACACACACACACACACACACACTCAGATCTACCACCTTGGTGTGTGTGACTGACATGTTAGCCTTTCCACTCACAGGTCCTGTATTGTTTCAGCTGTTGTGAATTAGAAAGGCATGCCGTGACTTGGCCTCTCCCTCTCTTTCTTTTCTCTCACTTCAGTGATGTCCAATATACTCTCCTGAGATCACAAATATTAATAAAATATGTCTGAAAATATTTCATGTAGTCATAGTCTTTTACAAAATCGTTGTAGGTCATACTCCAGAATGGAAAACCACGATTAACTTTCTTAACATGGAGCCTGTGTGTATGTGGTAATTTAAAAACCAAACAGACTTGAAATTCATTTTTATCATCTTAACTGCTATGATTTCTAATACATTCATTCCATTAGCCTGGTTATCGTGACTACAAAGCTCTGTGAGCGTCGTCTGACCAAGCTGCCTCGTAATCTGTCTCTGTGTGCTACTGGACGAAGCTTCAACCAATCAGACCACTCTTTACTCTGACGTATGTGTAGCGATGAAAACTGCTTGATCCAAAGTGCATCATTGCCTTAAACACGCCTCAGTGGTCCCATTCCTGGGGGAATCTGAAATTGAAGAGAACGGCACCTTGGACAGACTGACTTGGTCGCAAAATTTTGTGCAGCATCACAGGAAGTATGAGCAGGCCCAGGCTACCATTCCACTACAGGGAGCTTTATAAATGTATGCTAATAAAAGACAAACTGACTCCAATCATAAATATTTTAGCGACAGAAAATATAAATATATTGTACTGAATACATACACATTGTGTAAAAAATATAGTTTAGAATAAGCTACTTAAACTAATGCTTTTTTTATGTCACACGTGAGTGATTATTATTATTATTTATATTATTATTATTTTTTATTATTATTATTGTGCAGCAAACCACGTAGCAGACATCTAATTACATAATCATGCTGTAAATAGAGGTTGTAATATAATGCATGTTTTCCTTAGTTTATTATGCCACTTTATCATCAGTGTGTCTGTCTGCTGAACCCACCAGCCACCGTCTTGACTTTAATGCTGGTGACTGCATCCATTGTGTCAGGGTTAATGATCTTATACAGTAGCAGCATACAGTGTAGTACACAATAAATACAGCAAATGAGTAGGTAAGGAGCTGTGTTGTACTGTAAGATGATGGTGAGGAAGAGAACCAGCCTCAAAGAAAAATGGAAGAGGAGTGTGAGAGGAAGGACAGATGACCTCCCAGCAGGTAGCCTCACAGGTGTTGTTTGGGTGTGTGGGAGAGAGAAAGAGGATGAGCCTATTTTTACCACACTGAAACGACCTCCAAAGTGTTTGTAATGTGGAAAGTCCTTCCTCTGTACTGTATGTGTGTCTGCTGACCAATATACCTTTAATTTGAAAAGCACATCAACAGTTGCCCACCTGCACACACCTGCCCAGATTCAGAGCAAATCTGAGTGCGAAACTCACCACGATGAGCGGCAGTGGTGTGTGTAGATGACTGACAGGTGTGTTTATTGAAGTTATTGAGCATGATGGTGCAGATACCTGCCTTATTTGATTCAAGGTGTGTGCGTGCGTGTGTGTGTGTGTGTGTGTGTTGGGTCCAGGTCTCTTTGTGTCTGTCTACCTGCAGGAACAATAAATGCTTTCACACACACACACACACACACACACACACACACACACACACACACACACAGGGCCAGGTGAAATGCTGCTCTAGTTAATATAAAACTACCCCTGAGAGTTGGAAAGAAGGGAAGGTGGATTTAGGAGAGTAAAAGCTTGGAGAGAAATGGCAGCTACTTTTGTCCTGCTGCCAGGTAACCACAGAGGCGGGCGCAGAATGCGATGGCTAGAGAGAGAGAGAGAGAGGTTGAAAAACAAGACGTTGAGGATGAAAATGACATTTAAATAAGTGTGTTTTGAATAGATGGATTATGGATTTACTCTGGCTCTGGAAGGAGGGAGCAATGAAAGGAGTGAGATGGAGAAAGGTGCATTTTTTCCCGTCGACAGGTGTTCCCCCATGAGTGAATAAATGACCCAGAAAAGTCAGTAATAGATCTTTTCATGCCCTCCACCTGTGTTTGTGTTTGTGTCACTTAGCCGCATTAAGTGGTTTGAAGCCTCCAGACACAGACAAAGGTGAGTGTTTAACATGGGCAGGACCGCACCAGCATTAAGATACATGTGACCATTTAGTGGATGTTGTGATCCAAAGTGCCATAACGGCATGAAAGTTTTGCACCACAGTCTGTCCTCCCCAGGGAAAATTAAAGCTCTAATCCTGTCGTCCCCTCTCAACACCCTCCCTCCTCCTCTTTCAGTCTGCTCTGTGACTCTTAAACCAGGCGTGACGACTGAGGAATGAATGAAAACTCTGAAATTGACTAATCAAGTTAAATCTTTAGGGAGGTCACAGGGGGTCACGGTGGAGGCACAGACTCTGCCTGTGTCAGTGAGGCAGGGAAATGGGCAAATGAAATGAGCTTAATCTGTTTATCCCTCATGCTTCCTTGACTCTTTAATTTTTCTGGTTTCTATCCTCCCATCTCTCCTGGACTCTGGCCCACATCTGGGAATGCTTGGATTTAAACCTTGTTGTGGTCTGTGTGGAGGGGGATTGTCGGTTAGTCGCAGGTCACGCGAGAGTTTGTGTGCGTGGGCGTGTGTAGCAAACCAGTGACAAACGGCTTTTGTTTCTATGAAGACGTTTGCCTTGGACGCGGCAATGACAGCTGCAGCGCAACTGACGGAGGGGGTGGGGGGGTTGGGGGGTGGTGGCAGTTAAAAAGAAAGAGTGGAGTATTTAGCATATTTGACATGCAAGCCACGGGCTGCTGTGTGCAACAGTTGAGAAAGAAAAGCTCTGCACTCTTGAGGACTGGAAATGTGTTTTTGAGGCAAAGGAGTGAGGAAGAAAGAAAGAAAGAAAGCAGGCGTACTTTGTTCCAGATCAGCCGATCTCTGCCAGACTGCATTAAACAAACAGACTGGCTGAATGAGGAGGAGGAACACCACAGCTGACTGAGAAGCCTCTAACGTTGGATAACGAGAGAAAAACAAAGTGGCTTGAAGCTCCCTGCCTCTGCTCTGTGGCTGCAGGTTGCCACATTTGCTGCTATCCCCTCTGACTGACTGTGTGGCACCCTGAAGAAACAGACAGCTCCCCTCCTCCTCCTCTTCGGCTTTTTTTGTGCACAGCCCCTCGCTCTGTGCCTCCAACACACACACACACACACACACACACAGTAGACGTATTGAGTTTCAGTGAAGCAGCAGACGGGAATGCACAAGTGGAGTCTGTGAATATCACAGATTTTGTCTGTCTCTGTATCTTTTCTATATTTTTTGGATGGTGGCTGAGGTTATCTGCCTGTATTCTGGACAGAAAAAAAAGACTCATTATCAATAAGCCTCTTTTTCCCCTGACAACTCGCAGTCACGCCCTCTCTCTGCCTACCTCCACTCCTCACTCCTTTCTGCTGTCTTTCTTTTTCTTTGACTCTGTATCATTTCACTCTCACAGGACAGAGTTTTTGTGCCCCGCAGAGGGGTGTTGGTGGGGAGGTAGGCGGTTTACTCCCAGAGAATTAAGAGTGGATTACAAAGCTGTGATGAATGTAGCCATGAATGCAGCCCTCCCCACATCCTTCCACAGTGGCCTGGGCAGTAAGTGAGATACCATGTGGGTTATGTTACAGTTTTCCTGTAATATTATTTGGAAAATATTTTCGTTCATTGTGAGATAATCAGCTGATATTCAGCTGGCATTTCTAATGAGCAAAGTCCTCCTCTGCACAACTCTCTTTCTCTGTGGCTCCACGCCTCCTCCCAGCACTCTGCCTCCCTCTCTATCACTACTAACCTCCCCTCCGCCTCTGCCCGGCTCGCTCTCTCTCTCTCTCTCTCTCTCTCTCTCTCTCTCTCTCTCTCTCTCTCTCTCACCCTCTCTCCGTCTCCTGTGTTTTTTCCCTTTTTTTTCGGGGAGAGAGGAAGCCAGCATGATTGGAGCACTTCCTGTGTTTTAATACTAGTGCAGGAAACAGAACAAACGGAGCTGAATTCAAACACAAACAGCGAGAGAGAGCAGGGAGGCAGGCAGAGAGAGAGAGAGAGAGAGAGGACATGTGAGTGAAAGAGAGAGAGACACGAGGGGGGAGCAGCGAGAGTGAGAGGAAAAGAGGGAGATTTTTTTAGCAGCTGCAAACCATTTCAGCTGTGTAGTGGCCTGAGAACAGAGGCTGGGAGTGAAAGAAAGAAAGAGAGAGCAAAGCTTGGGAGAGCACACGTCTCACAGCGAGAAAAAGAAAGAAGAGGAGGGAAGAGGAACTGGGATTGCGTGGCACTTTGTTTCATTCTCACCACGGAGTCGGGAGCAAGAGAAAGAAGACGGCAGAGAAAGGGAAGGGAGCGTGTCCTGGGATTGTCTGCAGGGGAAGACGCTGCCTGCAAAGCAAAGCTTGGGCTGGAGCTGGGAGGGCTGTCTGGGTCTTTGCCCTCTGGATACAGTCCCACAACTCACTGCGTTGCCCTGCTCGCCTGCCTGGCTGGTCCAGGTTCCAGCCCCCAGCTCCCCCCTTTTCTATCAACCCCCAGATGCCCTCATTCATTCCAGCCTCACCCCCTCCACGATCCTGCCTGCTTTCCATCTACTGTATAACGTCTCCCCTGGAGCTGTGGATCAGCTGAGGATGAGGGAGAAAGAAAGCAACATAAAAGGAAAGAATTGAAACACTGACAGGTATTTCTTCACGCAAAAGCAGACTGCTTTCTCCTTTGTTCAGGATTCAGGACTGTTGTATGGATGGTGGAGTAAATTTCACTGATGATGACTGTTAAGATGGTGATGAGATGTCTTATAACAAATTAGGGGCTGCCCCGCAGCCACAAAGCCCTAATTCTTTGTAATGGAAGCAGAGGACAGAGAAAAGAAAGATGTGGACTGCTTGAACACTCACCGGACCACAAAGTGACTTGGTAATTGGATTTCTGTTCTCATGTTTTTCTCAAGTTTGCTTCTCTTGCCCTGGGATAGGTTTTTCAAGGATAGGTTTTTCTGTACTTTGTATTCTTTCATTCACCAGATTTCATTTTCTCATTATTTTTTCCTGAAAGGAATATTTTTTTTTCACAAAAGAAGATAAAAGGAAAACAAATCCGTGGAGTATTGCACTTTCCTGTTGATCGCACCCCACGCAGCCTTTCTTTTATATAACACAGAGTGGGTTTTCTCACCTTAAAAGGAGACTTTTACACTTCCCTGCCTCTCACTGAGACTGTCGAAGTTGTCCAAGCCCTCTCTGCCTTTTCCTGTTGTGCCACAGAGAAGAGAGGAAGGAGGCTGGAGCTCAGGCAGAGGAGGAAAAAAAGAGGTCAAGGAATGAGCTGCTGCACATGAATATGGAGGAGGAAGCGGTGCTCTGTGTTTCTGACGAAAAAACAAAGGGTTGTTATCTGCATGGTCCTCACCTCACCTTGGACGTTGTACTGCTCAGAGAGGGAGATGATGACTGTTTCTTTCCCTTCATCCCTCTACCTCTCCCTCATTCCTAACAGCCCTTCAAATAAACAGAGTTGGTGATTAATATGTTGCCGAGGGGGAGGGCTGTCTCTCCTACTCCTTTGCTGATGCCACAAGGCATCTCAGAAAGACCAAGGAAATGCACAGCTGTTGAAGTGACATAGGAGAGAACCCAGCACACATCGGTAGAATGATCATTTCTAGAATGTGAAACCTGAAGCATTTTTAAATGCAGCCAAATGGACTGTGTGCTTTTGTGGATTATTGGACTATTCAATGTGAAGGCATTACCCTTTTTTGTGAATATTTTTAATTTACTTTCTCTGAGTACAGTGCCACACCTGCACCATTAATAGACAGAATGGGGAAACCTCTGAGCCGCCCGGACTGTCTCAGGCAGAACCCTCGCTGTCTTGGAAAAGGTGACGAGGAGGAGGCATACATAGAGGATTGTTACGTTCCTCAGCGATCCATATATGATACAATGCGCATCAATGAACAGATCGATCAAGGGACCAAACTCTGTCAGCCCTCCAGGAGCACTCTGGGCTCTGGTGGGGAGGTGAGAGGAGAAGGAAGTACCCTATCCAGCAATGGCACCATCGGCGCTGATTTAGGTGCTGTTTTTGTCTCCAGGAATACAGATCATGCTGGTGGAGCAAAGAGACTGGACGAGAGAGTGATTTTTGATGCCTTAAAGCTAACTGGTGATCCTCAGATAATGTCACCGCCAGTTGGCATTGTGGGTTCCGGTTTGTCTATTGCCCCATCCTCATCTGGGTCTGGTGTGGTAGCCGCAGTGGCCAAGAGGCGGCATCAAGGTGGTGATAAGCGGGACAATCCAAACCGTCGTTCTTGGAAAGCCTTTATGCCGCCAAGTTATCCAGAGTTTGCTGAGAGACTTGAGTTCTCATCTGCTGAAGGAGCAGAGAAGCGTCTGTCTGTGGCAGGGATTTCTCTCTCTCCTCTGCAGCCCATTCCTTCTCACCTCCCCCCCTCCACTCCTACCTCCTCCACTCCTTCCTTACCTCCTTACACACCATCCCCTCGATCATCTGCTCCCCACACTCCTCCTGTCTCCTCCTCGCCTTCCTTGACACCCACAGTTAGCCCTGTGCCTCCTCTCCAGCAGCATCCTCTCAGCAGGCAAAAGCAGGTTCATCCTGTGATGCAGAAGCAACAGAGACAGACTCATGTGGTGCCATCACCCTCCAAAGAACATTTACCTGCCTTCAGCCAGACTCAGGCACCCCAGCTCTCTGGAAATACACCACAGCATAGCCCCAGTACTCCCAGACAGGTAGAGGTGAAAAGGGAGGACCACAGCAGGACTAGCAGCTCTTCTAAAGCTGGATTTAGGCAGATCCCAGAGGAGACTGTTGAGTCAGTTAAGACATCAGATTCAGAGAGAGACTCTCCTCTTTTAGACCAGGAGCAGGGGGACAATGCCCCTCTTATCCCACCAAAGCCAGTCTTCTGCCCTCCAACCAAGGCCCGCACCTGGCCTCGCAGTTTAACAACAGGGAAAAGAACGCAGGTTGGCCTGAGATACAACTTACCCGTACTCCCCCCTTTGCCTCCCTTATTGGGTGAGGACAGCAACACTGATGAGGAGTCACTTTATTTACTAGATCCCCCATCTCCATTCCTAAGGGAGGAGGAGGGGTTAGTATATGGAGGTCTGCCTCTCTCCCCCTGTATCAGTCAGGAGGGAGGTACCGAGGGGCTACTCGGATGGGGTGCTGAGGGCAGCGAGCTCGAGCGCACCGCTTCCGAGCTCAAGTTTGAGGAGGACGAACGCAGGATTCTTGAGGAGCTTGAAGACGAGGAGCAGGAGGAGTGCAGCACAATATTTGAGGAGGAGGATGTGTGGAAAAAAGTAAGGGATAAAGCAGAGGAGGAGAGAGCTCAGAGAGAGGAAAGAGAGTGGGAGGCTGTTCTTAAATTAGAGAACAGAGAGGTAATTGACCAGTCGTGGGATAGGGAAACACTGGAATCAGAGGGATGGGATCTAACAGGCTCTTCTGGACACTGGCCTGTATTGACTCCCCCCACAGGGTTTGGAGGTCCTGGGGCCCCCAGTGCCTCACCTTGCCCCAGCTCAGGGGCTGAGTCAGATGACCTCTTCCTGGAACTGGAGAGGCAATGTCAAGCAGAGGAAGGAGAGGAGGGAGTGGAGATGAGTGTAGACCCTGAGCCTCTTGATCCCTACACACTTCCTTGTGTAGAAGAACAGGAAGAGGAGAGAGAGGAAGAAGCAAAGGCTGCTTGGTTAGATTTTGAAGGAACTCTTCCTCTAGATGCAGTTAACTCTGCAGAGCCTGATACTGAGCCTGACCCTGCTCCAGGTTCAGAGAATATAATAGACACAGATTTAAATCACTCTGAGCACCTAGAACACATGAAAAACTTTGACTTTGCACGAGCACAAGATTGTGAAAGGGAACATGGTTTCATCGATGAAGAGTGTGATGTTGACTATTATGAGGATAGTGCAGAGGTAGAGGAAGAAGAGGTGAGTTACCGAACAGACTCTGCTCTCGGTCAACAACTGGAGTCAGACTCCAGTGGGATCCACATGTCCCAACCAGACAGAACTGCTATTAGCGATGTTACTCAGACAGATTGTGAGCAGGGGAGACCTGCACGGACTGAAACAGACCTGGATAGTGGAGCGTCATCAGAGCCTGATGGTGAGGATTGTGAGGAGACCTCCTCTCCATCTCGTAGCCCTCTGAACCCTTACTGTGAGGAGGTGGAACAAGTGGAGGAGGACATTGAGCAGAGTGAGGGAGTATTGAAAGAGGAAGAGGAGCTAGGAACAGAGTGGGATGTGTATGACCAATCTGAGCCAAGTTTGGACAGTAACGAGGGGGTTCTCATGGATCAATCCCATGAGCCTGTGCACATGGTTGAAAAAGAAACCGACAGTGAATGTATACAGGATGTTGATGTTCAAACTTCCTGTCAAGAAGATCCAGTCCCCACAGAGATTAGCATCCCTACTGTGGCTTTTGTTGTCCCCACAGAAATAGTCTCAGAACTGGACATGCCTGGACAAGAAGACCCAGATGTGGTAACTTCGAAAGAAGTGACAGCTAGCACCCCAAAATTTGACTCTATTCCTCTCGTACACCCTCAACATACAGACTCAACACCCCTTCCCTCCTTACCTCAGTCACCTAAATCAGATTCCCATGGTGCTGGGTTGGATACTAAAAACTCAGAGGCCTTTGTGACATCAGATAGTTTTGTTTACCTGGCTGTATCTGCGCCCTCCCAATACCCTAATGACTGTCCACCATCGCCACTTGAGGACTCCTTGCCCCAGAGTCCTGTCCCCAAACCTCCTCGTTGTCCAGACCCAGAGGAGGAGGGAGCCTTCCTTTCCTCTGACAGCTTTGTTTACATGGCAGCACCTGAACGCCCCCAACCTGGCCCCTCAGATGGCTGCTCAGCCTGCGAGGATACTCAGGAGCTGGACTTAGACTCATACTCTGAAGGGACCCAGTCTGGGATGGACGGGGTTGAATTTGTCCTAGGCTCAATGACAGGGGACAGTGACTGGGAGTCAGATGGTTCCGCTCTGGATTTTCCTTCACTCATGTCCACGGACCAGACCTGGGACCAACTTGAGCCAGGAATCCTACAGAGCCTGTTTTCACAGACCGAGACAAGCCAGGTGCAGACCTGTAGGCCTCAGGAAGATAGGTCCCAGACAGGGGCCACAGCTTGTCACACAGATCCCATCTTAGAGTCAGGAAGGATCTCCAAAGCAGAGAACGAATCACCAAATATATATCCAAGTTCGGACACTGACATAGATGCTGAGGTATGCTTTTATTTTTAATATTTCTTCTATAAAATTGCATGCAGTACCTCCTATTGTTGTTGTGAGTGGATGTATTCAATGCACAGCATCATTCATTGTGCCGTTGGTATAGCATAATAACACAATTTAGTGAATTGAGGTAAACTGAATTGAATAGTGCAGACATATTGTATCATGGGAAAAGACAAAAAAAACACTTAGATCTGTGGGGTGTTTTACTTAGCATTTATATATTCATATGTTGTGCCTTTGGTAAAAGCAGAAATCCAGAGTGACTTGGATATAGATATAACAGTTGTATGGAGTGCCCATGAATACAGAGCCAAGTAGAGAGAGAATGAATGAGAAGAGAATGAATTGAATCACACAGATCCGAGGAGTTTTCAGCAATGAATGCATTAGATGTGCGCACGGAGAGCCTTAGCATGGAAAGAGAATTGGGTCAGGTATCTATGAGCGTAACAGATGTAGACATAGCTTGGAAAATGTATACGGGGTGGGGGTGAAGTTATGTAGACGCCATAATTAGCTAGATGTGTTTCAGTAGTAGGGCTTTAAATGATTGCAATATGATGCTCAGAGGGGGTTTTTGCTACTTATGGGGAACTACCCTCAGGGTCACTCCGTGTGTTTGGGTGGTGCATGCACATATTTGTGAAGCTAAAAGAACAGTGTGCGCCTGTGGGCCACTTATAATACTGATCTCAAGTGCAGAGTTTACAACGTTTATCTCAAGGGCACATTGTTGTGTTTATGTTTTCTGTATATAGAGTACAGAAGAGTAGATGGAGTATGTGTCCATACAAAGTCATGGGTGCTGGATGTATCCCAGCTGAGCATTGTACATGAACTAACACAGGCCATGTTGTTTAAATAACTGAAATATGTTTGGTAGTGAGACTTCTGGGCTGTTTGGGTTGATTTGGTTTCTGAGAACGTAATCAGTGTCACAGTATGTACACAGCATCACTGCTGCTGTATGCAGACAGATCTGGAATGGATATGCTACATATAAATGCTGTGAGATTAGCTCGGCATGGAACTGACACAGAGCTGTCAGTGTGACTGTGTGAGTCGAATTTATCTGTTCACATTCATCTGCATTCAGTCTTGGACAGTCTGTTTGTGTATTGTCACTCCTCTCCTGTCTACCTCTGTGTGGCTGCATGTAAAGGTGTGTGTTTTGTATCTCAGTGTGACAGTGTGTTTGACAGGCTGCCGTGCTTTCAAGGAGCTGTGCTGTGGTCCAGATTTGCCTGATCTGAACTCTCTTTTCTTCGTGCACAGACTCAGGTTTTAGCTAGTTCTTGCAGTCTACCCTTTATAATGCTAGTTCAGAGGATGCTATCATTTTCTTTGCGGAATTAACAGTGTAGAGCTGTGGCCAAAATCATTGTCTGATATTGAAAATCTCACGTGCATGTCACTACTGAAAATCAAACCAGAGTTACCCCATTCCAAACCTGTTGGTAGAGGGTTCATTTGAGGCAGAAACACTGAATTATTTCTCATCACAAGCATTGTGTGATGTGGCCACTGATCCCATGCTGCCCATGCAACTCTGGTCCTCTTTGATTACATTATAGCACAAGTTGTCTGCTCTCTCAGTCACAAATCAGTTACTCCACCCTGGGTCTTATTAGTTTATTAGTACATTTCATTTTTTGTGTGTTTGTGAGAATAGACGTGTGTCTGTTTGGATGTGTAACTGATTTGTCTTTATGCCTTATCAGTAGTCTGTTTGTTCAGTCTGCAGCCTCAGCGTCTCTGGCCTCAGTGTAATCAGATGTTCTGTCTACTCTAAGAATTACAGCTGTAGTACAGATGACCTGTAACAACGCTGAGCTGGATGTCGGGGAAAAGTCTTTTGATAGAAAACAAAAGCTAAAAATAGAGAGGTGCAGGAATGAGTCATAACACCTGGTAACAAGTTAGCATTGTAGTTAACACTTCCAGTTTCCTCATCACAAAGTCAGTGGTTTTTGTTCAGTTAGATGCATGAAATAAGGTCTGTGGTTAACACAAGCTTCAGAGATGTTTTGTTGTATGATGTAAAGTCCTAAGGTTGCTTACAATGTGCTACAGTAAGTGAGACTACAACTTGTCTGCCTTTACAGCCTGGTTTGTAGTTATGACTTTAGCTTTTTATCTGGTGATTGCATTTACATTTCAGTAATAATAAAGTGGTATCAATTAGTGGATTATTTTATGGAACAAAATATGTGTGAGTATCATAAGGGTTTGTTTGCCATAGAGCTTGTTTTCTGAAATAAGCCATAATAATAGGTTAGTTATCAGAGAAACACAGGATGACATGATGATTGGGAAATTCGACTCCATCTTTTTGTTTATATTTCTGAAAGGTGACTCATGCGTTTTGGTCTTGTGATGAAATTCCCTTTGTTCAGCCTTTGTTTGCTTCCCCTCATTCTCTCTGTCCCAAACCTCCTTGTCCTCCTCCATGCTGGAGTGGTGTTGTTGCTGCGATAAGGAGGTGAGAGGTAAATACTGTGGCTCTCTGTGGGGGGGGCTGCCTCTGCCAACATGGCAACACAAACAGTGTGAAGTTGACTGGGGAATATAAACTTAGATGATAAGAATGTGCCAGGGCTAACACTGGGACGCTGGTCCTGTCTTTCACTCTCTGTTTTGGTCTGTTGTCCACCGACTCCCTTTTCTTCCCATCTGTCTGTCTGCCTCTCTTATCTCTTATCTTTTTCTGCACTAAGTATTCCTCACATCCACCTCTTCTCTGCTCTCAGTTCTTCTTTGTATCACTTCAAAATTCTGCTCCAGTGCAAAATAAAATTATGCACACAAAATATGAAAGCAGGCAATTTTCAGGTTAAGTTGCTGATAGAAATTCACTGGAAAAGGGACGGGTGATGACATGGGGAGGACAGATAGACACAGTGAGTTTAGAAAGACAAAGAAGCAGACACAAAAAGAGTTGTGACAGGCGACAGGGAGGTTGGGCGGAGGAAGCGTTTTTGTTTGCATGGGGGAGCACCTTTTAGCGCTGCATGAGGCTTTGGTACAATGATAAGAGAGTCACGCTGGCAGGCAGACGCTAGCAGAAGGTCTTTGGATTAATATGGAGCTCGTTTTAACGCACAGTGAGCCCCACAGACAGACAGACAGACAGATGGACTAGCTTTGCATGCTGTTTGGTGAAGTGGGGTGAGGGAACGCTCAGTACAGACAGACTGACCGATGCAGCTCATACACAGATTTAGAGGAGGGTAGATTTGGCATATTTCAGTCATAGCCCTTTACAAGATACTAAATCCATAAATTCTCTCAGTTCATATCCATTTTCAGTTTCAACACACATCACATACAAAAGAACACTTATGCTGCCATGCAGTGACAGGTTTCTAAAGCATATGTCTGTCTGTAGTCCACACAGATTTAGACTTCATAACTGATTTTGTTGTCGCGTTACATATTTGTTTTAGAAGTTCCCTAACTTGTGTTTCACTGGAAGTAGACTACTCTTGTGTGTATAATTTTTGGTTTTGAAATTCACAACCTCAGCAATTATTACTACAAATCAAAATTCAAGAGTTTTTATTGTCATTATGCACACATGACAAAATTTTGTAGAATCTCTCGGCTTAAATGCACACATAAATAAGAAATAAAAATAAAGACATAATAACACACATATAAAACACCCGTATTTACATAGGATATGTTATATTTACAGCAGAAATGTAACGTCTGCAGAATCTTTTACAGCAAAGTTGTAAACTTTGTAAAGAAAATGTGGAAAAGGAGTAGATAAAGTGCACATGACAAGAAGTCCCCAGGTAATACTGGTTCCCAAATCAGTTTTATACAAGATGGAATACTGGGAGCACAGGAGCCAGGAAAAGACAGGTATTGAAAGACTGATGTTGAAGTGGAGAGCGAGAAGCAAAAAGGGACAGAGAGAACCAGGTGGCTTCAGGTCCACAGCTCACACATTTCCGTTTTGATTGATGTGATAATTCTGGTTCTGAACAACGCCTACAGGATAAAGCTGCGAAAGACCAAGGAGGGGGACGGATGTGCTCAGGAACACAGAAAAGCATGAAAGCAAACACCTTGATGTCCCTCTAGAGATGTACTCAGAATGAGAATGAGATCAAATATTTGAAGCGTTTTCTGTGATTTTTACATATTTTTGTTTCTACATCACTCCCCTTCCCTCACAACGTAACAGTGAGACAACAAGGCCCATATATTACACTCTCTTTGTCCGTCTCACAGGGATTAGCAGCACGAAAATCCCCAAAATATGGAAAGAAGGTTGATCGCATGAAGGATGTGTGTTCAAACAATCACATCTCTGAAAGGATAAAGGGTAGTAAGGTTTGAGGCACCGTGCTTTGAATGCTGGCCAAATTTGCATGACATTTGTTTGTTTGTTGATGTTCAAATAAGGACGCTGGTTTCAAGTAGGATTTATGAACCCTTTAACCCCTTCATTCCTGTGTCTGTGACTGGTCGGTCCATGGCTTAAAGCAAAGCCTTTTGGGAGTTTTCTCCTGGTACTTTAGAAGCAGATTTCTACTTCTTTGCTTCCTCCCGTCTTTCCTCATTCCACTAAAAGAGAAAGGAGGCAGCGAGGAAGGATGAGGGGTTGAAAGACAGGAAGAGAGTGAGACGAGGCAGGAATAAAGGGGAGGAGGTGTGAAGGAAAAGCAGAGCGATAGCAGTCTGCCATGTTGCATTCAGGGTAACACTTCACACACATGGTACGGAATCACTTTTTCCTCTCTGGTTTTCTATTTAGCCTCACTCATATACACGACAGCCCATTCAGACTAATCCTGTCTTTCTGTTTTATTTCACCTTCTATTCGCTCCACCTGTGAGCTGAGTGTGGCTTTAGAGGCAGCAAACGGCAGATGAAGGGAGAGGATGCAGCCAAAAGAACACCTTTAAAGCTTTGATAACAAGTTGGAAAAATCTGTAGCCAGGCAGCATCTTGCATGCTCTCAGTTTGTCTGGGAGATGACAGTAGCTCTGCATGCTCAGCATACCGAACTCCACTGTGGTATATTTGCAGCAGTAGCTGGTGTTCATATGATGGGAGAGCCGTGTTCCTCATCTGCCCTGATTAAGCAATTGATTTTCCTTGAGCGATGTTTTGGATGTGCGTCATCAACGCAGCTATTCCTCTCCTCAGCGTTATTAACTGGACAGATGACAGCTAAATATAGAAGCTCCACACACATGTTCATGTACAGTACACAGACAGTACACATATATATATATATATATATATATATGTACATATATACAGTCATGGAAAAAATTATTAGACCACCCTTGTTTTCTTCAATTTCTTGTTCATTCTAATATCTGGTACCACTAAACGTATAATACAATGAACACAACAAAAAATGCAGCTGGTCACATAATACTTTATGTCCTATTTGACATTCTTAAGCTTAATTGATTCCCAGGGTATATAAGAGGCCATTTCATGTCACAAGCAGCACTGCACATGCAAAGGCCTAGAGTGGTTTCCTGCTTACATTCAAGCCGTAGCACAACTCAGAAGTTGTCAGCTCTCACATAATGCCTAAAACAAAAGAATTATGTGAAGCAACAAAGGCAGCCATCTTGGCACTGCTGGAAATTGGCATGAGTGAGAGACAGGTAGCGAAAAAACTGAAGATCTCCAAGACAGCCGTTCATTACAACAAAAAAAAACAAGCTGAACATGGCACTACCAAATTGCTACCTGGCCGTGGCAGGAAACGTCTTTCTACCCCACGAGATGACCGTGCGCTCATCCGTTCCTGTGTCAGGAATCGTCGTCAGACCTCCAGGGACCTTAAAAATGAGTGGGCACTGTCGAGAAATGTGACTTGCTCGGCAAGGACAGTTCGAAACCGACTTGTTGAAGCTGGTTTGAAGTCACACAGAGCACGCAAGAAGCCCTTCATCAATGAAAGGCAGAGGAAGGCCCGGTTACTCTTTGCTCGAGACCACAGGGATTGGACTGTTGATGATTGGGCTAAGGTTCTCTTCAGTGATGAATCCAATTTTGAATTGATGCCCACTCCAGCCAACTTACTGGTTAGGAGGAAGCCTGGAGAAGCTTACAACCCAGACTGTCTTGCCCCTACAGTAAAACATGGGGGTGGATCAGTCATGATCTGGGGTTGTTTCAGTCTGAGTGGAACAGGGCAAATGCAATTGTGTCTTCTTCCATCAGCTGGAAAACTCTTTCCTGCCTCGAATGACTGGATTTTCCAACAAGACAATGCCCCTTGCCACACGGCAAGGTCAGTTAAAGCCTGGATGGAGAACCACAACATTCGCACCATGCCTTGGCCTGCTCAATCACCAGATCTTAATCCAATTGAAAACCTGTGGAAAATCATCAAACTCAAAATGGAGAACCACAAGCCCAAAAACAAAGAAAATTTGTTTGAATTTGTCCAACAGGAATGGGCTGCTGTGACAGCAGAACAATGTCAGAAGCTGGTGGAGAGCATGCCAAGACGCATGGCTGCAGTCATCAAAAACAATGGTTATGCAATCAAGTATTAACTCTTGTGTGTATCATGTGTTTAAAGCAAACAGAAAAGAAAACATGGAATGCTTAAAAGTAGTGTTTTTGGCTGTACAATGCCATAGCTATTGATGTAAGAATTTAAGTAATTTTGGTTATTATCAAGAAAACCATGGAAAATGAATAATCCTTAGTTCTTAAATTAAACTCTCATGAGCTATTTTTGTTGTTATCATTATAATTGTCCAAACAAATGTACCTTTAGTTGAGCCAGGCATTAAAATTAACATGAAATTGAAGAAAACAAGGGTGGTCTAATAATTTTTTCCATGACTGTATACATATATATATATATATATATATATATATATAAATATATATATATATATATATGTATATATATAAAATACTTGAACTTTATTAAGTCATAAAGAATATTTGATACTGCGGAGGTAAACTTGAGATCGTAAACCAAAGTGCACCAACTGATGATTATTTAGATCTTTTTTACATGAAATATCGAACCACTCTATGAAATGTCTCAGTAGTGAAAGGTGCTGAGATGCTGCTCAAAGAACTAAAACTGTTCAGTTTACACTCCAATATGTCAAATAAAGCAGCTTCATTCAGCAGACGATCAGAACTCCTGTTTGAAAAAGGTTAAAAACACTTTGATTATTGATTGATTATCAAAATAGTGACAACAGTGTTGTCTATTAACTCATTGTCTATTGATTAATTGTTGCAGCTCCACTTTAAAGTTAAATGGATTTCTCTCACCTCACCTATGGATTTTTTGTGATGTCTGTTGAGGGAAAAAAGAAATTACAGAGCCAGAGATGAGGTTAATAATCTGAGAAAAATCTATGAGCTTTAAGTGGCAAAATTTGGATTTATTTATATATCTCAATTCTTTCATCCTCTCTGGCATTTGAACAGACTCTCAAGCTGCGACATATCAGTCCAAACAGCATTGAGTCAGCATCAACATCACCTCTAGGCTTTAGTCAGATCTACTGTAATCTCAGTGTGTGTTTTTTTAAACACTTGTCCACGCTGAACTGCAGCTGAGGTGAGAGAGCCAGAGCGGTCCAGATGGAGAGACTGAAGATGAGAGGAAAGAGGAGGCTGCTGTGGTAGAAAGGCTAGATAGACTGGTGATGACATGATGAGAGGAAGAGGAGGAGGACTATGCAGAGAAGGATGACAAGTGTGGTGGTAATGTTTCATTTAGCTCAGTGAAGAGTGTGTGTGTTGCTGTGTGCTGGGCTGAGGTGGGCAAGAATGACAAGTATTTGGGACTTTTTCCAGAGCTCTGGTTTAGTGGAGTTAACCATTCTGGTGAGGGGAGAGAGAGAGAGAGAGAGGAAGCACACATTCAGCCTATAGCTAGTTCATATACATCTCAGTTTAGTTGAGATGATGGATGGGTTTACTCTTCCTGTTTTTTTCCCTCTCTGTTCCCCTCTATCTGACACACACCAGGATAAGGCGTTGGGTGGAGCGGGTCATGGCTGCAGTCATTGTTGTTCTGGCAGACAGACTTCCTGTTTCTAGCAGCTATGACGCCCATCACCACAACACAGCTGCATGCAAACTGGACAGGAACACACACACACACGCGCACACACACTGCTCATTCATATTTAATCATGCACAGATTCATACCTGGAGAACTTTTCGTCACACACACACACAGTTAAACACGCAGCGCAGACAGTCTGTAGTTTGATGCCATATTTAAACCAGATGAGTAGAAACCTGTTAACCCTTTGATTATGACTCAATGACACGTTCCAGCACAACCATTTCCATCCGATCTGCAACACACACTCAGTATAATGTCTGTAAACATCCAGCGTTTCCATGCAGGGGGATATTCTGAATGAAAGGCAAATTAAATACCTTTCATTTGGACTTGATTTCTTGTTTGGCTTTGTCTTTCCTTTTTATTTGACCTCTTCGAAGAATCATCACTGTGAAAACATTTACATTTTGTACTTAAATAGAGCCTCAAAGATGGTCTAAGATTTTGAGGTATCAACTTTTTTTTTTGCATCTTTGATTGTGTTGCTGGTTAATGTGTTCACTGAACATTAAAGCATGGAAACATGTTCTGGTAGAAACCCGAAATACAAGTAGGAAGCTGAAAATGAGCCCGATGTGGGACCTTTCAGTTTAATTATGGGATGTTGTATTGATTTGATAGAGGATGAAAGAAGGTAGCATCACAAATAAAGCTTTTAGGTTTATGGTGAAAATGGAGGGGGGGTATTTGTTGTTCACACAGCTTTATTTCAGTTGTATTATGTTCAGTGGTGTGTAGTGGTTTGTTATCATTTGACTGTTGAACCCCCTCAGCTGCTTCTTCCAGACCAAAGTGGGTTTTCACTGAAACCTGAACCTACATTTTCCCTCTCCCTCACTTTAACTGCTCTCCCTTCAGTGTTGTCACACCAGCTATTTTCCCTGAGGCGATTTACCAAAATCTGGTGTGTGCTCTGGAAATGCACATCTGGTTATTTGTGTGTTTGGCTATGTGTGTGCTTCTCTGTGTCTTTGTGTGGCCGTTGTGGTTTGGCTGCCACAGCATTATAAACCACCAGGCTTAATTCTCCTTCTGTGGGCCTTTTTCTGAACGTCAGGATCTCTCAAATGATCCGGTGATGGCAAAGATGCACACACACACACACACACACACACACACACGAAATACTGCCTGAAGACCCCCATTTGTCATGATTTTGTCCCAGAAACAACCAAATGAAAGGTGGTTTCATTGGTGGATAGTTTCCAGTGTTCCCACTCATCTGGGACCCGGTGGAATACTGTGAAATTCCAAAAGTTTGTTTTTTGGATTTGGCATATTGCCAGATATAACAGGGTGGTTTACAGGAATTTATCAGTACTTATTTCTCACATTTCTTGTTTTAGGGTTGTTAAACCAACCGTAGGGAAAACCAGACTGTTAACAAATCCAGCAGGATCAAGATTTTATACTGTAGGTCCAGGATGTGTGCCAAATTCTGAAATGAAGTTTGTGATGAGGCACAGCAGGGCCTCTGAATTCAAATCACTGCTTAATTGCATTGATTTATGGCTGCAGGTAATCATTACTTTTATTGTTGGAGAACGTCTTGATGGATCACTAAATATTTTAATCTGTAGTTTAATAGCAAGTGGCATTTTGTCCAAACACATTTTCAATACAAAACAATCTGTGTATTTCATTTGTAGTGCTGTGAAATACAGAAAAGCAACACATTCTCATAGTTGTGAAACAACAACCAGTGGATATGTGGCAGATTAGGAAGATAAATCACATTTAAAAGGTTGTAGATTATTGTTTCGTCATCTGTAAATATCTCCCCAGTAGAAATGAGATTAAATCTAAAGACTTACTTGCCATAATCTTCCCAACGACCCCAAACTTTTAGAACCTCTACTGTATACAGAAGTATAACACAGAATAGCTGAGGACACATAGGAGCTGTATTGGCTGTTGCTACATCTTTTTCTGGCCCAGGAAAGTCAAGTCTGGTTGTCTTTAGTGTCGGGTGGCTGCCTCTATTGTGTGTGTGTGTGTGTGTGTGTGTGTGTGTGTGGACTCAGCCTTTTCCAGCCAGACCCTCACTCTCCTAACCCTCTAATCCCCATAAAGCTCTCCTCCCCTCCCTCTTCTGTCGTTTCTCCTGGTACTTCCTGTCTCTCACTCCTCCTCTCTGCTCATCCCTCTGTCTTATCATCTAATATCCATTCTCACCTTTATATTGGAGCATAATGTGCTAAAGTTCACTTCCATTTGTTATCCTGCAGATTGAATGTTCAGTGTATGTTTAATAACTGACTTCTTTCAGATTTTAAAGCTAAACTTCATTTCCATTAATAGTAACCATTCCTCTTTCAGGCCGTGGAGCGAGAGCAGGTGGACAGCATTCAGCCGAAGCTGCAGCACATCAATGCAGTGGGTCAGGGTCTGATCCAGAGCGCCGCCAAACACACTGACACCCAGGCGCTGGAGCACGACCTGGAGACCACCAACCTCCAGTGGAACTCACTCAACAAGAGGGTACGACTCCCCTTCATGAGCCTGTGCCTTTTGGACTATATAAAGTTACAGGGCTTTAACTGTGGCACTTTGGACAGTGCAGAGTGAAGTCATACTGTGCTGATTTGCATTTCCAGTGTGAGTTTTAGTGTATCCAAGATGGGCCATCTCTAAAGTTCACCAACACGCCTCCAAACGTCCCTCCTCCCGCTCAAAGTGTGTTTCAAGACCAGAGAGAAAGCTGCTGTTTAGTTTCTCAACGAATCTCTGGTTCAAGTTTAGTTTCGCTCCTCTCTCCTGCGTCCCTACTTTTAGATATCAGCTTTTTTTTCCAACAAATCAACCCAACATTTGCTGATTTTGCTGCTTCATACTAAAAGCCAGGCCGGTGGAGTCTGAGTCAACTCAAAGTCCAAAGACAGTCCAAACAAAGTCCAGTCCAAGTACAGAGCAGATTGAGTCCAGTTCCAAACCGTAATAGGCAATGCTGTCTTTCCAGCACACGTCAAGTCAATATAATAATATATATATTATATTCTATTGACTTCCTTACTCAACTCACCACTGTCTCTCCTGTCCTCAGGTGGCAGAGCGCATCGCCCAGCTGCAGGAGGCCCTGTTGCATTGTGGTAAATTCCAGGATGCTCTGGAGCCTCTGCTAAGCTGGCTGAGTGACACCGAGGAGCTTGTGGCCAATCAGAAGCCCCCGTCTGCGGAGTACCGCGTGGTCAAGGCCCAGATCCAAGAACAAAAGGTACGAGAAGGATAATGAAATAATATGCAATAAGATATGTAATAAGAAATGTTCCGATTTTTTCAGAAACCCACACAGAGCTGTGAGATTAAAGCAGCTTTTCCAAAAGCTTTTATCTTACAAGTGTTTTTCTTTCAGCTTCTGCTCAGATTATCCGATTTTTGGGGATTTGAAACAATGATAACCAAACACAGTTTTAATCTACTGCCACATTGTTGTGAGAAACACTTCTTCTATATATCAGACAACACTTTATAGACAACATCAGATGTCCTCAGTGTCCTTCAATCTCTCTCTCTCTCACACACACACACACACACACACACACACACACACACACACACGTCTGTCTGGGATCCAAACAGCCCAGTTGACTGTCTGCCAGTCAGACTGGCATGAGAACAGACACACACATGCATGGTGGATTTGTATTGTTTTCAGAGACACACTTTTCCCTGTTTATCCAACATACACTTCCTGTGTTTGTGCACATAAGTGTGCTGCAGTCTTGGCCGTCTATCAGTCACACGTGTTTACATCCGTGACGGGGAAAGAGAGCGTCAACTGCAGGGAAGTGCATCCAGAGAGGCTGCTGTCTGAGCAGGAAGCAACACCCATCACTTTTTTGTTTTCTGATCTTGCATCAGTTTTGTGAAGCGAATCAGAGTTTGTCCTTTATCTACCTTTTAAAAGCAGCACCTAGCCTTATTAACTAATTACTCATCATAATGGATATGAGCCAACCTGAGTAATTTGAAGAACAAACGTGTATGAAGTACGTTTGAGCGTAGATGTATGTGGAAATGGAAAATGTCTTCTGTTGTCAGAAAAGAATACATGCCTCACAGAAGCAAATTTTGCTTTGCGTGCACATTTTGGATGTATAGCGTAACCAGCACTTCTTTTGGCAAACATGGAGAGTTTAGCTTAGTTTTACTTAAGTATGCAAAATTATGTTTCTATTGTCTCATGTCTCAATT
Source organism: Synanceia verrucosa (assembly GCA_029721515.1). NCBI lineage: Eukaryota > Metazoa > Chordata > Actinopteri > Perciformes > Synanceiidae > Synanceia > Synanceia verrucosa. The sequence goes on from CM056567.1 coordinate 19,766,584, forward strand.
TTATTCCTTCCTCTCAATTCACTTTTGAGGCTGTAATTTATTTGTTAGGTTTTATTATGTTTCTAATATTTTGGCTGCTCATGGTAGATTAAAAGCACTTCTCAGTTTACAGAAATACTGTGAAGTAGCAATAGATATTGGCCCAAGTACAAGTTTTCATTTTCAAGTTTACATCAAAATATCATCTGTGGGTATAGATAGATGTAAGGATGAATTCTTGTGTAAATCTCAAATGTGAACTTCTAATATGTAATCAGCCCCACAGGGAGATCAGTCTGTACAATTTAAAGGGGAAGTGCCGTTTTTTTTTACAAATTGGACCTTATTTCTGGGATAAAATACTCACATTTGCTCATCAATATCACTTTGGAGTCATTTGGAGTATTTCCAACGATATTTAGATTTGATGATATCCAAACGTTAAATAAGATGGGCTACACTATTACTGTTCTCATTTGAGTCCGGAGTTGTCCGTAACTTGAGAAAATTCGGTACTAGGCACTAGGGGTCCTTGGTAAACTATGATACACAGATAGTAGAGTCTGTTTACAGATTGAATTTTCTCAAGTTACAGACAACTCCTGAGTCAAGTGAGAAAAAAATGGCACTTCCCTTTAAGTGAATCAAAATAATCAAACAAACATTGAACCTCTCCCAATGCTCAATGTTGAAAGACGGTTTCCAACCAGTGGAGGCCACATACAGACTAACAGTTTGATAACTGTGTGCTCCTCTCCCTCCAGCTGCTCCAGAGGTTGTTAGATGACCGCCGGCCAACAGTGCAGATGATCCGTGCTGAGGGAGAGAGGATCGCAGCCACAGCAGACTCTCAGGACCGAGAGAAGATCCAGACTCAGCTCCAGAGTCTGGCAGAGAGGTGGACTGACCTGTTGGACAAGGCTAGCGGCAGGTATGTCTCTACAGTACAGACAGAGGGCTTCAGTGAGTGTTGACACTTCAAAATGATCAGTTCTGTCTGGTTTATCCTCAGAAAAACCAGTGCAGATAATATCACTGAAAGGTTATGGATTTGTCTAAATATGTGGTTTGGGGAAGTAATTGGTGGTGCTCCTCAACAGCATGTTATCTTGTGGTTATTTCCTGTTTTCTTGTTCTTCATCTGTGTGTGGCACTGTTCAGCACCACTGTACTTAGAGAAAGAATAGTATCATTACTGCTGGTTTCTGTGGTCTGCGAATCATTTGAGCAGCTCGTCTGTTCACTGGGGAAAGAGACGACTGTGTGGGGGGGAAATGAGTTCACGCTCTCAGAGCACAGAGAAGAGGTTTAATACATCAGATGATCTGGGTATGAAGTAGTGTCATAATACATTCATAAACTATTCATGCCTGACAACTTTCTGCGAGGCTTAATGTCTCTGGAATTTACTACTAGATCACTAACAACATGAATATTGAGTCCATGCACACACACTGCTTTCTTTACACACATCCAAACAGACATATGGTCTCCCACCTCTTTGTCCCAAACACTCTACAGTAGTTTATGAAATCCCTTAGAATTTAATAATACATCATAAACATGCCTTCAACACTTAATAAACTGTTTGTAAAAGAAGCACAACAGCTTTTTGACACAAAATCACATCCAAATTGAACAAAAAAAATCTGTGCAAAGCAATAAAATCTCCTCCTCCTCCTCATTCCTTGGTATGTGTGCCGCTCCCCCTCCCGTCCACTAGGCAGAGGCAGTTGGAGGAGCTGCAGGTTTTGGCTCTTCACTTCCATGAAGCTCTGGAGCCGCTGGGAGAATGGCTGAGCGCCACTGAGAGACGCCTGAGCTCCGCTGAGCCCATGGGAACCCAGACGGCCAAGATCACCCAGCAGATCAATAAACACAAGGTACCGCTCGATCTTTGTCTCGTGAAAAAGTCACATAGTTTGATTTTAATGCTGGTCAGTGAGCAGAATCTGGCTTTTTTCTGAGTAGCAACGAAGTTTAAAATACAGTCCGTCCTCCTCTCCTCTACTCCTCTGCATAGGAAAAGGTAGGTTGAACTAAAGGAGGAGAAGTAAAGAAACATAAACAGTGATTCATAATAAAATGCCCTATATTTAATCTAATCCACTTAAACTCAATGGAGAGATGCTGTGAGGAAGAACCAGGCTTCAGATCCACCAAGCAGTCCACCCAAACACAGTCCACAGAGTCCTTTCTTCCTTCTGTTCATGCTTTTGGTTTGGTTTCATGCGTTTGTTTGAAGTGTTTAAGTTATTTTAAGTTTATTCATTCATTCATTGGTGTTTATGTTTTCCTGTCATTCTATGATTTGTCATTTGCATGCTCATGTTTTGAGTTTTCATCTGTTTCTTTTCTCACTTCCCTTCACCCTCCCCTTAAACACGCACATGCACACACACACACACACACACACACACACACACACACACACACACACACACACACACACTCACTCACACACTCACACACACACTCACACCTCCCAGGCACTCCAAGAGGACGTGACCTCACGCAAAGCGGAGGTTGACCACCTTGAGTCCCTCAGCCAATTACTGACTCCGCTCAGCTGCGAGGCCGACCGCAATTGGCTAAGCGAACGTGTGGGGGTGGTGAGGTCGGGCCACTCGGAGCTCAGTAATTGGTGCTCCAGACGGGCCGGCATGCTGGAGCAGGCGCTGGCCAATGCTCAGCTGTTTGGAGAGGAGGAGGTGGAGGTGCTGAACTGGCTGGCGGAGGTGGCTCAGAGGCTGGGGCAAGTCTCAGTCCAGAGCTACCAGCACCAGCTGCTGGCCGAGCAGCACAAAGACACTCTGGTACGACCTCATGAGACTCACACAGTGGTAGTAAAGTTATTAGTAAAGGCCTTCAGTGTGCATGTAGACAAGTAATAATGTCATATTTTGAATAAAGAGCTCTTTTTCATTCAGTGATATGCTAAATTATCCTTGTGTGGCCTTATTGATATTGTGATCGACAGAGCACAGACTGTGACTTAGACCGTGAGTTAGATCATTTCCTTCAATATTTGTTTTGTTATTAGTTTTTGCGTCACTATTTTTGAACAGTACACTATACTTGGGAGCTGGATTTGTTCTTGGAGTCAAAGAGAAAAATGTCTTTGATGTACTCAAGCTTGATTTTTATTCTCATTCTCCCCTCAGTCTCTAAATGAAGAGATAGTGAGCAGGAAGAAGACTGTGGACCAGGCCATCAAGAATGGACAAGCTTTACTCAAACAGACCACAGGTAGTCTCGCACTGATCTTCCCCTAACCTGGCTTTGTCTTTGTCCATCGTTTGGTATACATGTGTAGCAACTAAAATCATAAAGCAAAGGCAGTTTTCTGTATATTATCAATCTAGAGAAACACTTTTTACTGTCGTTGGTGTAGATTCACATCCAAACCACACATTTCTACATTAGTGGTGAACCAAACTGACCAAACAAACATGTGTTTTGTGTCACTGATATTAGCCTTGTTGACTGCTAGCATTAGTAGTGAGTTTATGAATACACTTTAAGATAGATGTGACCATGAGAGGAGCTTTCAACACGAGGAGAGTTTACAGAACATGTTTATAATGAGATTATATAAGAAATAAGACCCAAGGTTGTTTTTAAATAGTCCACAGTAAATACAGCACATAATTCTAATAACACGCATACAGATGTATGTGCAGTATGTACACCATATGTGGCTGATTAATAGTATCTTGAAATACTTGACATATTAGCGGCATTAGAATTGAATATGATGTTTCCAGAAAACAATAGTCTGATAAAATTTACTAAAAGTACTTGGATATTCTTACAAATTATCGTAATGTGACAAATTTTCTAGGAAAAAGTCACAAATTTGGGAAAAGTTGTAAATTTTCTCGAAAAAAAATGTTTTTTTTTAACCTCAGAATTTTATATTTCTTTGTAATTACTATTTTTTTTTTTTTTACCAACATTGAAAAGAAAATAGAAAACTAGAGGTCTAGAGGTCTTCCTCTAAACGCTGTTAGGTGACCTGAGCTGTGTGTCCTCCTGCAGGTGAGGAAGTCCTCCTGATCCAGGAGAAGTTGGACGGCATCAAGTCTCGCTACGCTGAGATGACAGCTGGCAGCAGCAAGGCCCTCCGCACCCTGGAGCAGGCGCTGCAGCTGGCCACGCGATTCGCCAGCGCCCACGATGACCTCAACCAGTGGCTGGACGGCGTGGAGGCGGAGCTCAACAACGTGGAGCCTGACGCTACACCAGCCTACCAGGAGAGACAGAAGGTGGGTACAGAGTGGGACGGATTTTTTCTTTCTGTACAGGATGCTATAAAAGGTTAACATAAGGATCCACCCTGATGAAACATTACACTTTTTTCAGCACATAAATTAAACAGGTGACAGGACTTAAATGTGATGGTGAATATGATTCATTATTTTACACTGGTTTATTATTAAATCTGGCTCTGAGTCACTTTGTTCAGAGTGAATATTTAGAATCAGCATGAGTCCTCTCAAATTTCATGGATTTGTGTTATAAAGGAGTTTTATAAAACTGAAGAATACAAAGGTCTTTTTTTTAGTTTGGTTTCAGCCATTTGAAACAAGTGAACTTTTCACAGTGACTGATGGAGCATCGCAGTGACTGGATGTAACTTCAGATAAGAAAACTTATTCTAAAGACTTAATCACATACATTTTAAAGCTGATTATTTGAAAATAACTAATTTAATGCTCTTTTCTAGCTCTTTTCTGAAAAAAAAAAAAAAAAAATTGTCTGCTTCTTCAATAAAAACCCAGCTTCAGTTGAGTTACCATAGTAACATTTATTTCTTGGAACTCATCGACAGTAAAAGCTATTCAAAATGCCACGTAGTCTTTTTCACTCCACAGTGACATTTTCAGCTTTTACTGTTCAGGAAGCTTTCAGTGGCCCCCGTACACAAGTGTGTAACAGAAAGTGTGATAGACTGGACACTATTTTTAACTTTGCACTCTAAATTATATGTTCCCACTTGATGGTAGCTTTTGCTTCAGGAAACTAATCCTTCATATCTGCAGGAGCTGAAGAAAGTGTCGGCAGAGAAGCGCCTGGTGTTGGACACGGTGAACGAGGTGGGCAGTGCACTGCTTGACCTGGTGCCATGGCGAGCCCGAGAGGGCCTGGACCGCTTGGTTGCCGATGCCAACCAGCGATACCGCCAGTCTGACGAAACCATCACTCAGCGGGTGCAGCTGGTACAAGCTGCCATCCAGAGGTCACAGCAGGTACTGCAAGCTGTTCAACCTGTGTGCAAATATGAATTTGTTTTCATCTTAAACCTGCTCAACTGCTGATCCTCCTTTCAGTACGAGGAGGCAGTGGATGCCGAGCTGGCCTGGGTTGAGGAGACAGAGCGTAAATTGGCGTCTCTGGGGCCCCTGAGTCTGGAGCCTGATGTGACGGTGGCCCAGATGCAGGTCCAGAGGGCCTTCAACATTGACATCATCCGACACAAAGACACTGTGGATCAGCTGCTCAGCACCAGAGATGACATCCTGGAAACCTGCAGCGACGCCCAGAAGGACGCACTGATAGTGAGTCACCGATAAGGATCAGGAAAGAACATGAGAACGTTCTCTTTGTGTTCAGTGATGCTGAACTCATCAAAGTCACATGTGGAAAGTGCAGCGGGATCACATCACTTAGTCTTTATGTCTTTCTTCCTCTTCTTCAGTTGAAGACGGACTCTCTCAGTATTCGTTATGATGCAGTGAGCCAGAGCCACAGCGAGCGGTTCTCAGCCTTGGAGCAGGCCCAGGTCTTAGTGGCTCGGTTCTGGGAGACCTATGAGGAACTGGAGCCATGGCTGGGTGAGACTGAAACCCTCATTACCCAGCTGCCACCGCCAGCCATCGACACAGACGCTCTGCGACTGCAACAGGACCAGATGAGGGTAAATGAGGAGATATAGTCTTTTTCATTCAGCTTTCCATCTAAAATATTTATGTTTTTACACATTCCTACTGTCACTGCAGCTACTCAGGGAGTCCATCGCTGAGCATAAGCCCCACATCGACAAGCTGCTGAAGATCGGCCCTCAGCTGGCTGAGCTAAGCCTCCAGGAGGGGGCGACGGTAACACAGCGCTGCACTGAGGCTGAGAGGCGTTACCTTGCCATCAAAGACGGGGTCAAAGGTCGTGCAACAACCCTGGATGAGGCAGTGTCCCAGTCTTCACAGGTACATCACAGGGACAACTTGCTAACTGTTTACTGTTGGATTTGGGAATCTGTGTTTTAAGTGCAGACCTGGGTCTAATGAGTTTCATTATTTGATCTGCCTACAGGTCAGAGAGCTTTGACACAAGATGTTTGAAGCTTAAATCACATTTTGTGTATGAATTGACCTAATTTGTTCAGCTGCGCACCCTTTAGCCTCTCAGTACAGAGCAAATTTGTTTGGCCCACGTCTGTTTGCAGCTTGTTAGATGGAGTCTGCAGCCCCAAATGAAATGTGATTAGAGCAGCATGAGGTCTGTGTTTGTGTTTGTGCTTGCTGCTCCAAACTAAATGATAACAAGGATTTATTGTACTAAGTCATGAGTTCAGTGAAAGGTTTGTTTGGCTCAACTAATTTCTTTACTTTGTGTTTTGTATATTTTGCTTTAGTTTATATCTTATTAGTACAAGCTAATACATACACCTAGCAGTGTTTAGTAGAAAAGCACCTAACAAAATGTACAGTTTAGACTTTTTCTTATCACATCATGTCTTATTTTAGTTTTCTCTACAGATACATTACTTTTTCTTTGCACTTCATCTCTCATAAATCACAGTGTGGCAGACTGAGTGTTGCTGCCATCGATTTTGCCTGACAGTTTGTACTCGACGCATGTCTCTGATTTAACTCATAATATTGTTTCTCCACCCTCCCCACCTCCCATCAAACCAATTCATGTATCGCTCCCTCTTACTCCACACTGTCCTCGTACCTGCCTCCATCCTAAACCACCACCTTCTTGTCTCTCCTCCCTCATCCTCTAAACTCAACCATAACCTCCCTCATCATGTCCACCCTCGTCCTTGCAACCCTCCACCATCCCTCGTTCATTGTGGATGTGCTGTGTGTGTGTTGCCCCCCCACCGTCATTCTCTCCATCGTCACTGCTCACTGCAATCACCAGCTGGTAGAGGTAAGACCACTAACTGACCACATCAAACTGTCCTCAGTCTGCGGTTGCATCACATGATCTGGTCGACTAATCAGATGTAAATATTACATTATTGATGCCAATGATAATGTTATACATTCTAAGCTGTATACATGTCTATGACGGCGTATTCAGGCCATTGTAGGTACTAAGAGTAGGTAAAAATAATATTTAAATCATGAGCTGAGGGAGTTGGGTGATATTACAGAAAAAAAGTAGATCATGAAGTCATACATACAAGAAAATACTCAGAAATTCACAAATTCAATCATCATCATTGGATCATCATCACACTGCCACCATTTCAGTGTATATGTGTCTTTCAGGACCTGTGCCTTGCTTATTCTTACCACAAGAATGCTGCTAAATTAGTGACTTTATTTTCAGAAAATTTCAACAATGTACTACTTTTTCCACACATTTCTATTCCCCACTTCCTTTCCTCATAATTTACTGTATGTATTTTTACTTACAATGCCTTACAATACGCTGTCGTGCTAACTGAGTACTTATCTAGTCAAATAAATCATAGTTTATGCAGTCAGTCTCAAACATTAAAGTTTGTCTGCATTATTACTAATTAGTAATTCTTGAGTTTGAGATTTCCAGTTCAATCTCCACTTAGACTTTAAATGATCTCTATAATGGTCCAAACCATGTGTCTGCCGACCCTGAGTGACAATAAAACTGAATGAAATGTTAGGAAATGTCCTTTTGTTTAGGTTTGTAGACCTCAGTTAAGCCAGTAATGACTGTTCTAGTCTCAGACTAGGCTTGATTTAATTTATATATTTGTACCATTTTAAACAGTCTCTTTGTATAAGAATCTGTAGCACATGGCTAGATGAGATTTGCTGTGTTATGAAGTGATAAAGTAATCTGACTCCCTTCAGACGCACAGACAAAGCTCTGGACTGACCTGTGGATTACCAGTTCCCTCTTGTGTGGTAGATTAAGCCCAGCGTTGCCCTGGTTACGCAGGTTGGGTGACATGATGAAAGTGTGATAGTGAATATTGAGTATTACAGAAGAAATACAGGGTTGTTTAAATCTCATATAAGATTAATAATAAAACAAACTAAAAGTGAATGCAGCCTGCCACAGATGGCCGACCACCCACATAATATCTCAGTATTTTCCCACTTTCAAAAATGTCCCCCAGCCATCAGAAACCCAGCACACTCCCCCTCATAACACTGTGGTCCAACTTTCCATCTTCAGTTTCATGACAAGATGGACCCCCTGTTGGAGACTCTGGAGGGGGCGGTCCAGCGGCTGCGGCAGCCTCCCCCGGTGGCAGCAGAGGTGGAGAAGATCAGGGAGCAGCTGGCGGAGCACCGAGCCCAGGGACTGGAGCTGGACAAGCTGCTGCCCAGCTTCTCAGCCCTCTGTGCCCGCGGAGAGGAGCTCATTGGACGGGCAGCTCACGATGATCCCGCTGCTCAGGGTGAGATCGACTAATACCATTCAAAATGGCAGACGGGCCACATAAACAATATGAGGGATTTACACAAACATTAATACTCTCCCAGTTATTGGTATTTAAAAGAGTATTTTCATCCTTTCTGCACTTATTTCATTTAGCTACCTTCTAAATAACTCAGCAGTGCCGCCAACTCTTGATGGAGGCATTCAGTGTCCATATGATAGGTGCTTTTTCATTTAACATGAAAAATACTGATCACAGCCATTACATAACATTATAACAAACAAAGCAGTCAGGCAATTGGAGTGGGTCAGAACAGCGAGGCACTCATAACAGGCGTAAACTGGGTGAAAGATATTAATACAATCTTATTTTGGGCTCCATTCCAAAATAAGATTTCACTGACTGAACAATCCACTGGCCAAAGTGCAAGTGACTGTTGTATTGGTACAAAGCCAGTGGGCAGAGCCTGTCAAATGTTGAAATGGACCAGATTCAGCAGTGAAGCTCTGCATATTTCCTCCTACCACGTGGAGACGAATCACACATTGGTCTTTGTTGTACTGGCTTCTGAAGAACTCCAGCCCTCTACGCTTCATGGAAATGAAAGACCGCACTGTGCAGCCATAGTCCCAACTTATCAGACAAAAGAAAACATTATTATTACTCTTCTTGAAATTACATAAAGAATGACCTCAGTATTTTCCAGTATTCCAACACACCAACCTTTCTCTACCAGTCTGCCTGAACTCCTGTCGTGTGTCCTCCAGCTGTTCGTACCCGCCTTCTGCGCCTTCGCTCCCTGTGGGATGAGATCCGGCAGCGAGCTGAGGAGAGGGAAGGGAAGCTGAACGACGTGTTGGACCTGGCTGGAAAGTTCTGGGCCGACGTGGCAGCGCTACTGAGCACGCTCCGTGACTCCCAAGATATAGTGAAGGAGCTGGAGGACCCTGGCGTTGACCCGTCGCTCATCAAACAACAGATTGAGGCTGCTGAGGTGTGGAGGATGTGAGGGCGGGAGTTAAAGTCATAAACAATGGTTTAACCAAAAAAAAATAATCAGCACAACATCTCATCCTTCCTTGCTTCCAGGCTATTAAGGCAGAGACAGACGGTCTAAGGGAGGAGCTGGAGTTTGTCAGGACCCTCGGGGCTGACCTGATCTTTGCCTGTGGAGAAACTGAGAAGCCTGAAGTCAAGAAGACCATTGATGAGGTAAGAAAACACAACACCAAGTTCACTGAAAAAATATAGTATAATCTTATAGAGCTCTGCTACATGGTGATTGCTCTGTCTGTCTGTCTGCCAGATGAATGCTGCGTGGGAGGGCCTGAACCGGACATGGAGAGAGAGGATGGAGAGGCTGGACGAGGCCATGATGGCATCTGTGCAGTATCAGGATGCACTGCAGGTTTGTGCTTTGTTGGTCTGTGTCAGATCTTATATTCATGAGCTAGTGTTTGCATTCAACTTCAAATGTATGCCATATGCTAATGCTAATAGTAATGGTGGTCCTGTTGTTGTTTTTTTTTTTGTTGTTTTTTTTTTTATTTCCAGTCTATGTTTGACTACCTGGACAACGCTGTGATCAAGCTGTGTGACATGTCAACTGTGGGAACTGACCTGGGAACAGTCAAGCAGCAGATTGAAGAGCTCAAGGTTGGCAAGAGAGTCTAAAATTGTTTTAGTGTAATTTTTTGGATAACCTACAGTCAGATATGTAGCAAGAACTAACAGCTCTTCTCCTCTCATCCATCCATTCACCCTGAGCAGCAGTACAAAGTGGAGGTTTACCAGCAGCAGATTGACATGGAGAAGCTGTGCCACCAGGGGGAGCTGCTGTTGAAGAAGGTGTCAGACCAGACGGACAGAGATATGATCCAGGAGCCGCTGACCGAGCTCCGACACCTCTGGGACAACCTAGGCGATAAAATCACTCATCGTCAGGTAGTGAAACTGTAGCAGCAGCAGAACTGAAGCGTTAGGATGCACATTATTGAGCTCCAGAGAGACTACTCGGTAGCTGACCTTCAGCTTTCGCCCCACTGTTTCCCTTGGGAGTTGTCAATGGTTGGTCTCTGTTGGCACCCTGGAGGATTGAATGCTGCCTCTCATTGCAGTCCAAATATTTGAGTTCCTTTTTTTAAACCTGAACCTCTGTGTTTCCTCCACCACAGCACAAGCTTGAGGCTGCCCTGCTGGCCCTGGGTCAGTTCCAGCATGCCCTGTCTGAGCTGCAGGCCTGGCTGAACCACACTCACACCACTCTGGACACACAGCGGCCAGTCAGTTCTGACCCCAAGGCCATCGAGATCGAGCTGGCTAAACACCACGTATGTCTGCCTGTCCATACAAACCGCTGAGATTTCTGATTCTGTTTCCTCATTGTGCGACTTATTCTTCTTAGTCAGGCTGTAAATGGAAGACAAGTTGTTTCTTTGAAGGATCCTTTCAGTTAAATTTGCTGTCACATTGTTGGCCAGTGATACTTTGTCATCCATGTCCTGCAGCCTCCTGTGTTATTTTAACTGTCCAGCTCAACATTCAAACCTGATTCCATTAAATTCATTTCTTTCTCTATCCTCTGTGTCCCAGGTTTTGCGTAATGATGTCTTATCCCATCATGCCACTGTGGAGAATGTGAATGGTGCTGGCGCTGAACTGCTGGAGTCGTCTCCAGGCGACGAGGCCAGCCACCTGAGGGACCAGCTGGATCAGCTCAACCAGAGCTGGGAGAGTCTCCTGCTCAAGACCCAGGAGCGGCAGAAGCTGCTGGAGGCCGCCCTGCAGCAGGTACTGTGAGGCAGCAAGCAGAGTGACGATCATAAACCTGTCTTTGTTTTAAGAACGAAAGGAGACGCACTGGAACTAAAAATATTTCATTCTGAGTTTTTACTTTTATTTTAAGCAGGTTTGCTGTAGTGGTGGTAGTTATGCTACATTAACACAGTGGTATTATGATTATAATCAGTATTAACAGCATCAATATTAATAAATAAAATAATAGCAGAAGGATTAAAAGTGTCTGGTAATATTTCCATGATATCTTAGGATGCTTTCACACTGAATCTGTTTCAGTTAAACTCAGGTCTGTTTGCCACGTTAGTTGGTTTGGGTTGGTGTGAAAGCAGTGGATCCCTGTGTGGTACAAGCAGACTCATCGGTGTGGATGGTTTGTGGTGTGAAAGAAATGAAAACAACTGCAAGATTTTATGATTGCAGACGTGATTTTAGCATGGTTTCAAAAGATAAACTACTAGTAAATCCATCTGCTGACTATGAGATCTGTTCAGGAGGTGATCTTACAGTTTGTGTGTAACCATGTATATATACTCCTTGTTTGTCAGCTCCTTAAGTCCATTAGAAAGTGTATGACAGTGATCCCACAGTAATAAGGCCTGAATTATTACTATACAAGACGCTCTTTGTGTCCTGGCCCTGCAGGACCTTTGCACCAGTCATCTTGGAGCACACAAATGGGCTTATATTCAGTCCTGTCTCCACCTTTTGTTGTTGCTGTCTTTATTCATAACATATCTGATAATACTGATAACGTGAATGATCATTTATATGTTTATGAGTATACACAGCAGAGGCATATTAGTGCTGCATAAACTTCTGTCAGTCATCAGAATTTGATTTTCACACAATGATGCTCTGATGATATCAAAGCTGTTGAGTCAACCAGTTCAACTTGTCTGGTTTATTTGTAAAAAGTCTACTACTACAAGTGTGCAGTCACATTTAATGTGCAGCTAAAATAGTTATTTCTATCTTTTCCTCTTCCCCCCCTCCCTCACCTGTTACTGTGCAGGCTGAAGGTTTCCATGGCGAGTTGGAGGAGTTCCTCCAGTGGCTGAGGAGGACGGAGAGCCAGCTGTCAGCCGCCAAGCCGACAGGAGGCCTCCCTGAAACAGCCAGGGAGCAGCTACAGCAACACCTGGTAACAGAGTCTCATTACACCTTTATGCTCAGAGCGTCAGCCACAACTCATGATGTTTAGGTGCAAGATGCTCAGAGTATTAGCTCACACATGCTACTCTGTTTACACAAAGAAATTTGATCTATGGCCACAATAAATCTTTGATAGCTTCCATTGTTCTCAACCGACCAGTGAGACACGACAATGCTCAGCTTTGTCACTTCACGTATGTGTCTGCAGGAGCTTCAGGCTCAGCTAGCTCAACGAGCAGACCAGTACCACCACCTGCTGGATCAAGGAGAGTCCATGCTGCTGGCTCGTGGAGGAGAGGAAGCAGGACCTGGCACCACCCAGACCCAGCAGAACCTGGCCATGCTGCAGAACAAGTGGGCCAGCTTAAACACCAAGATGGACGACCGCAGGGTAAGACTATAACACCAGGAAGATGTTTTAGTGAATAAGAGTGGTTTGTTTTTAACTTTAATTTCTGAACCTTCCAGGCAAAACTGGATGAGGCCGTTTCTTTGGCAACAGGTTTCCAGACCTCTTTGCAGGACACCATCAACTGGCTGACCCAGGCTGAACAGACTCTAAACATGGCCCAGCCCCCCAGCCTCATACTGGACACTGTCCTCTTCCAGATTGATGAGCACAAGGTACCAGCCGTACTCCAGTGACAAGCATAGACACATGGCTTAGAGTCCTCAGCCATTGTTACATGTTTCCCTGACTGGGTCTCTTGTGTTTGTCTCCTCAGGTGTTTGTGAATGAAGTGAACACCCACAGAGAGCAGGTCCTGGCTCTGGAGAAGGCTGGCTCTCAGCTTCGCTTTGCCAGCATGAAACAGGACGTCGTTCTCATCAAAAACCTGCTGCTCAGCGTCCAGGCCCGCTGGGACAAGCTGGTCCAGAGGTCACTGGACCGCGGCCGACACCTCGATGAGGCTCGCAAACGTGCCAAACAGGTCAGTTTATAGTAAAGAGTGATGTGGTGGCATAAAGACCAGGGCACACTGCAACCATACTGACAACATGGAAACTATCTACTCTTCACATAAACATTCATGTTTGTATGTGGCTTCAGACCTTTATATCATTTTCAGTACAGAGCTGAATCAATGTTGACTTCTCCCATCTGGTATATGTATCAAAATATCTCTCCAATCAACCTGTCACTTTTTTTCCTCAGTTCCACGAGGCTTGGAGGAAGCTGACAGACTGGCTAGAAGAAGCTGAGAAAAGACTGGACTCAGAGCTGGAGATCTCTAATGAGCCGGATAAGATCAAAGTACAGCTGGCTAAACACAAGGTACTGTAGGTGTTTATTATGTACTGTATTTTCTCTTTTGTTGTGTTCACATCTACAAATTCCTGTCTTTTTTCTGCCTGTCCAGGAGTTTCAGAAAGCTCTGGGATCAAAGCAGCCGGTTTATGACACCACAGTGAGGTCTGGTCGGGCCATGAGGGACAAAGCTCAGCTGCCTGCAGACACCCAGAAACTGGACCACCTGGTGGGAGAAGTCCGTGACAAGTGGGACACTGTCTGTGGCAAGAGTGTGGAGAGGTAAAGAAGATGATGGATGGATGTCAGAAGTCGCTGTCCACTCAACTATTTATTAGCTATATGAATTTTACTATGGAATATGATAATCACCAGCGTTTGTCTTCTCTAATCCATCCAGACAACACAAGCTGGAGGAGGCTCTGCTGTTCTCAGGCCAGTTCACAGAGGCTCTCCAGGCCCTGGTGGACTGGTTATACAGGGTAGAGCCCCAGCTGGCCGAAGACCAGCCTGTCCATGGAGATCTGGATCTGGTGTCCAACCTCATGGACTCACATAAGGTTTGTAACCAGAAGTGTGTTCATTCAGTATGCAAGGATACTGAATATGTATGTGGGGATCGTAGCACTGGGAGCTGTGATCCACGAACTGTGAGAGTGAATGAGAGGGTCCAGCAGAGTCCAGGTCTCAGTTCAGTCCTAGGAACAGCTAAGATGCTACACAGAACCCTCAGACTCCCAGGCCTCTGATGGAGTCCAAGCTTCAGAATGTATATGAGAGGATGATGATGTCACAGAAAGTTTTGAGTCTGACAGTAGTGATGTCTGGACCTGCAGGCTTTCCAAAAAGAGCTGGGCAAGAGGACCAGCAGTGTTCAGGCTCTGAAGCGCTCCGCTCGGGAGCTGATGGACACTGGCCGCGATGACACGGCGTGGGTCAAAGTTCAGCTCCAGGAGCTCAGCAACCGCTGGGACACGGTGTGCGCGCTGTCGGTCACGAAGCAGACTCACCTCCAGCAGGCCCTCAAACAGGTCAGAGACGATGCTGCTCATTTCTGGCATAATCTCCTTAAACATCAAGCCTTGTCATCAGAGAGTACATAGGACACTGTTAGACCTTCTTCCCATTTATCTTTTGTCCATCAGGCAGAGGAGTTTCGCACAGCGATACAGGTCCTCCTGGAGTGGCTCTCTGAGGCAGAGCAGACGCTTCGCTTCCGTGGCGTCCTGCCAGAAGAGGCGGAGACGCTGCAGGTGCTGCTGCACACACACCGCGACTTCATGGGCACCGTGGAGGAGAAGAGGACTGACGTCAACAAGGCTGCTGGCATGGGAGAGGGCATCCTGACTGTCTGCCACCCTGACTCCATCACCACCATCAAACACTGGATCACCATCATCAGGGCACGCTTCGAGGAGGTGAGGAAGAGAGGGTGGAGCTGACGTTCCATCCTCCTCAAATTTATATTAATCACATACTTGTTTGCATAAGTAAATAACGATGAAAATGATGAAGATAGAGGTATAGTATATTAACAGTACCTTTCGCTCCACAGGTGCTGACATGGGCCAAACAGCATGAACAACGGCTGGAGACAGCCCTGACCGAGGTGCTCAACAACGCTAACCTGCTGGAGGAGCTGTTGTCATGGCTACAGTGGGCTGAAACCACATTGATCCAGAGAGACACAGAGCCGCTTCCTCAAGACATTCCACAGCTCAAAACCCTCATCACTGAACACCAGGTGGGCTTCACTGACTCGTTACGTAACGCCTCAACACAAACTCAAACCTGCCTGTGTTTGTACTGTCCATGTTGAGTTCACTGCTGTGTTGTTTTCAGATGTTCATGGAGGAGATGACAAGAAAGCAGCCAGACGTTGACAAAGTGACAAAGACATACAAAAGAAAACCAGCTGAGCCTCCCAGCAGCCTGGCTGAGAGGAGAGGAGCACGTAAGTCACCTGTGTTTACCTTTTGAGCTACAAATATTATCATCTCCCGCTCTTACAGTAGCATGAGTACATTCTTAACAGAGATTGATCAAGTGTGACAAAGAGGATCTGGTTGACTCTTCACTTGTTTTACAGGTAAACAGCAGCAGCAGCAGCAGCAGGCAGCCATGCAGCTCTCTGGAGGAAACCCAAGACTCAACCAGCTCTGTGCCCGATGGCAGCAAGTGTGGCTGCTGGCTCTGGACCGCCAGCGTAAACTCAACGATGGTCTGGACAGACTGGAGGAGGTACATCTCTTGTCAACACACTATGATGGTCTACATGTACTTATGTACCGATCTAATAAACCTTGAATCCCAATATGACTGTGGCAGGGAAAGTATCACAGCACTGTGTGCATCATATCTTTTCAGCTCAAAGAGTTTGCCAACTTTGACTTTGATGTGTGGAGGAAAAAGTACATGCGCTGGATGAACCACAAGAAGTCTCGTGTCATGGACTTCTTCAGACGCATCGACAAGGACCAAGATGGAAAGATCACACGGCAGGAGTTTATTGACGGCATCCTGGCATCGAGTAGGTTATGGTGACAACAGTTCAAGTATTTATATGATTACCTTTGCTAGTTATAAAGACATTAAATGTCCTGTTGTCTGTCTGTGCAGAGTTCCCAACCAGTAAGCTGGAGATGACAGCAGTGGCAGACATCTTTGACAGAGATGGAGACGGTTACATCGATTACTATGAGTTTGTTGCTGCTCTGCACCCCAACAAGGACGCCTACAGACCCACCACTGACGCTGATAAGATAGAAGACGAGGTGAGAAATGGCCAGGCCCACTAATGGCCTGATGCACAGACTAGTAGTCTGAAAGCATTCGCTGACATGTGGTCTGTCTTTGTGCAGGTGACTCGCCAGGTGGCCCAGTGTAAATGTGCTAAGAGGTTCCAAGTGGAGCAGATAGGAGAGAACAAATATCGGGTAAGTTCAGCTCAGCATTATTTAGAGAACTGTAACACTATTAACTGTAATGTAAACTTAGAGACATGTTAATGTGGCGGAATGGATTGTAATTTATTAACAGACTTGGGTCAAATGGAATTTATAATTGATTACATTTTATTATTTAATTATGCTTGGATAAGCAGACAAGTACAACAGGTCAATTTAGTTCACTGTGATCAACAGTACATGAGCCTGCATGTTTTCAACTCCCTGTTGCTGTAATTCAACACCACAACTACAAATGGCTATTTTTTTTTTTTTTTTAAATTAGAAGGTTTTTTTCAGTAGTTTTTGTCGTATGTGTATGAAGAACAGAGAAAGAGCTACTTGGCAGTCCACTATCTGATGAATGTACAGTTTATTATTAACTGGCTGTTTTCACTTGTCCAGCAGGCATCTATTAACTTCCCAACATAATTCACAGCGTTGCTCTTGTTCGTCTGTCTCACATCATGATCTCATGGTGTATTAATAACTGTCTGTATCATAATGTATCATCACGTCATGATAACGTTGGTATA
Source organism: Synanceia verrucosa (assembly GCA_029721515.1). Taxonomy (NCBI): domain Eukaryota; kingdom Metazoa; phylum Chordata; class Actinopteri; order Perciformes; family Synanceiidae; genus Synanceia; species Synanceia verrucosa. The sequence goes on from CM056567.1 coordinate 19,783,849, forward strand.
ATGTGTTAATAACGTGTCACAGCCCCTCCAGGATTGTCAGCTGAGCTTTATTTGTCATCCCAGAAACACTAATGAAACCATGTAAATATGGCTGCATAGAGGCACTGGGCTGCTGGGTGTGAACTCACAGAGCTCCAGATGTTTTCTGCTGTCTGCTGCTGTTCAAACCAAGCACGTTTTAAGATGATGTCCTGGTCAAACTGAACACCAAGTTTGTTTTCTTCTCTGCCATTTTATTTTTTCAACACCAGACATGATAAATAATGACACTTCATACCACCACATAATGAAATAGATAAAGGGACAGTTCACCACACAATAAAAATTGATAACGCCCCCCCCAGTAGTCTGCGTGTAAATCTATGCAGCATTTTACAGCATTTGTCGAGAGCTTTCAGCAGCACTTTTTGAGTTGCCCATCACATCCTTTTGCAGCACAGTACTGTGTGTGTCCACTCCATCATCATCCTCTGGGTAATGATATCCAGTGTCTGACTGCAGAACACTGGGGATACTAACACCACACCAGTTTGTTTTGGTCACATTAGCTGTCTGTCTTTTGTATGTCTTTGCTCTTGTTTGTGTCTGGCTCTTACTTTTCCTCACCTTTACTTGCATCTCACCACCTACCACCTTTAAAAACACTGTCATAACCTACACATTCATAACCGCTGCATCAACTAATGCTGAGCTCAAACAGCAGAAATACACAAGGCAATTTAACGTGTTACTATGACCAGTTACACATTTTTTACTTGGTATTCATTCATACGCCATCAGTTATCAGTACATGTTGTTTCACTCTCGCTCTCTTTCTTTCTCCTTGTGTTCCTGTGCTCCGTGTCTACTGGATTTATTCTAGTTCTTCCTCGGAAACCAGGTAAAGTGCCGCTGCTGCTGCTTTGGTTGGACGTGTGAAATCTGATTCCCTATTCCACACCAATGGAGTGCTGTTCTTTCTGCTTCCTCTATTTTATTTGGTTGATTTTATCACATATTAAATAATGATTTAAAGGAAAAGAAAGGTGCTCCATTGTGGCTTGTGAGCAGGTTTCACCATCCAGTTATGTTCCTGCTGTGATTTGTTTGGTGCTGAGGGTTGTGCAATGTGAAGCAGGCGACAGGGACGTGGCTGGAGTGGTAATTAGTGGTCCAGTGATGTGTAGTGTGCTGTGGGCTAAGCTGGGAAGCAAATCAAGCTGCTTGGAGAGAGATCCAGAAAAGTCCCTCCAGACTGGTATTGCTCATTAGTTTGAATAAAAAGTATTACCTAAAACAAACATCCCAATGATTTCTCCTCTTGATGGTAATGCTAATATTTGGGTTGATGGGTGAACAGTGTTGGAAATCATTAACTCTTTAGTTCTGTTAGTGCATGTTTTTTTTCTGTCATTGCATGGAGAAGAACAGATCATCTGTTCAGATTTGGTATCTGGGCTGCTTGGTGTGATGCTGTCATTTAATTATAACTCATCTATCAACTCCTTACTGACTTTGTCTCTTTCTGATCCTTCTCTCTTCTTCTTTTTCTCTCTCTTCGCTGTCTTGTTTCACTTCATCCTTCTTACTATCTTGTCCTCTTGTCTCCTCACTTCCCTTCATCCTTCCTCCTTTATTTTGGCTTTGTCTCCTCAGTTCGGTGACTCTCAGCAGCTGCGTCTGGTGAGGATTCTGCGGAGCACAGTGATGGTGAGAGTCGGAGGTGGTTGGATGGCTCTGGATGAGTTCCTGGTCAAAAATGATCCATGCAGAGGTGAGTGATGTTTGCACCCAAAGAATGCTGAATCATCCCTGCCTTGAATACACAAGCACAGATTAGCCAGCACTCAGACACAAACCTAATGAAACCTTCTTTCTCCTGCATTTTCTAGAGCCTGAATAAAGATTTTTGTTTTACATAAACAAGCATTTTTGAAAGTCACAGGTTTAGAGAATCACTGTTGAAACGACACAGTGGCGGAAACATTTAGACAAGAAACAAAGGAGGATTGAAAACTCCAGCTCCATTCAGTCCGACAGACTGCAGCACATCGGCTCTCACTAGAGCTGTCCATGGTCCTGAAACAACAGCTGAGCAATAGTTTCAGCTGAGGCTTGACCAATCAGATGTGATGAAGCAAAGTGTTAGAGACAGCTCTGCATAAGGACCAACAGAGCAGCACTTTTAAACAGAATCCTTTCAAACTTATGGAAGTGAATTTAATATCAATAAGGACTGTAAACCACTTCATAGTCTATGAAACTTTTTGAAAATAATGCTGAACTATAATAAATTATACAGAACAATAATAAACAGTCATACACCAGTATATGTGTAGACTGTATAATATGGGCCTGACTCCAGCACTGACACTACACCACTCTGGACATATTTACACCAGTGAGCTGAAGGAAAACCGTCAAGTTGTCTGTCAGCAGAGGAAACGCTGCTCCATCTCACCTCTCTCTCCAGTGTTTCCTTCAAGTGCCGTCTACCTTTGGTGTCTTTGTTTCCCTCTGTGAGCTCATCTTTGAGGAGTCCATCATCTTATTCCTGTATATGCACAGCTGACTGTCCTCTGTCCTGTCCTGTCTATTTCATGCTCTTTTAGATCAAACAGTAGTGTTGCATGGTGCATGGTCCTCAGTTCTCTCTCCTCTTCCTCCCTCTCTCCCTCCCTTTTTCTCTTTCCCCAGTTCAACATCCAGGACTTAAGATTCTACGCTCCGATTCCAGTAGCTCCATCTCATCTCGTATAGGTTGGACTTCTCCTCTATCTCTATGACGCTTTCACTTCCTCCTAACCTGCTTGTCCTCGTTTCTCTTTCTGTCTCTCCTGGACTCTCTCCTCCATGTTTTCTGCTCTTTTCTTCCTCTTTGTTCTCTTGGTCTTGTTCTCTCTGTTATCTTCATCTTTGGTTGGTTGGTTTGGCCTTGTTGTGGTGCCTTGCTGACTGTGATCACCTGACTAACGTCATGTCTCCCCACTGTTCTGCTCTTCCTATGTCCTGACTTCTTCCCACCTCTCCCAGCTGTTGCCAAACATGCAAACTCTGATATCTGAGCTGCTTCTTTAAAACCTTTCAGGATCACTGACACCCGGCTGGTCCCTCATTGGTTGGCTGTGTTTGGTCTGTGTGAGTGTGTTGATGGAGTGATTTTGACCAGCTCCAAAAACTGTGTGTGTGTTCATCCCACCGTGAGCATGCTGTTATTTCACACTGTCTCTTGTGTCTCTTAGTGACAGTCACTCCTGGCTATTTCTGCTGTCGAGGTATCTACTCTTCTTCCTCTCTCCTCCTCTGTCACTCCATCTCTTTCACTCTCCATCCATCAGTCCAGCTGTCAGTCTCCATCTTTAACCACAGCTGTCCTCTGTGTGTAAATATATGTGTGTGTGTGTGTGTGTGTGTGTGTGTGGCGTTTGTAACTTTGGTCATGTTGGTTTGAGTGTGTTTAGGCATTGATGTCAGCCTTGTCTGTGTGCCACATGTTTGCGTCATGCTTTCCTCACTCACAACAAAGCAGGATTTGGCCAACCCCCTGGTCTTGATATTTTATTCCTGTAATTATGAATTGAGAAGACCTAACGTATAAAACGTCAATAAAAGTATTGTTGTGTTTTCATGTTAAAGTGAACACTGCTTACTCTCTCTCTAGTGTAAAAAGACCTGGGCGTGGCCAGCCTGGGTTTCTAATAACGCTAGCTTCCAACGTGGCTCCGTTAAATGTGATGGCTGGTTGGTGGGAGACACAATTACAGGGTGCACCTGGCTGGCTGACGTTGAGGGGGGACGTAATTGCAGGGTGCACCCATTCAGTCGACTAGCCTTGCTGTTGGGTTGCTAGAGACGATGGCCATGAGGCTAGGAGTAGCACTGCTGCTACAGCTAGCTGCAACCTTCATCTCCTGCCTCTTCCTGTTCTTTATTCTCGCTTTCTCTCTGTCTACCTCTCTCTCTCGGTCTCTCTACCTTCTCTCTCTCTCTCTCGCTCTCTGTCTCTCTACCTTCTCTCTCTCTCTCTCGCTCTCTGTCTCTCTACCTTCTCTCTCTCTCTCTTGCTCTCTCTCTCTCTACCTTTCCTCTCTGTCTTTCTCTCTTTGTGGCTGGCTACTGCAGGCTTCCTGTTGTCTGCTGAGGCTGCTGCACTCCTTTCTGTATGAGAATGCTGCCGAGTGTCTTTTGAAAAGAGGAGAAACCCTGAATCTCTGGGCTAAGCATAAACCAGGCATGACCTCCACATATATTTAGATATATGCTGCGTGTGCACAGCAGAGCGGAGATGCTCCTTCATAGCAACAAGAGAAAATGACCTGAAATGGGAGATCTTGTTTAAAAACGAGAGAAGAGAGGCTGTGCTTTTCACTCCTACCACCCTGAGATGTTTTTGTTCGCAAATACGCAATCAAAGTGTGCACATCACTCAGTGAAATTAATTTTTCACTAAACTGGAGACACTTTTCTTAAAGGAAGGGTTCAGTCTTTTTGGTAAATATCCTAAGCAACATCATGCGCCACTAGCTCCTGTCTCTCATTCAACATTTCCTTAATCAGTCTGTTGGGAAAACAGAAGTGTATTCTTATTCTAAACCATGTGAAAATCCATCATCTTTTTCTTCTTGACAGCAATGAGTTTAGCGTAGATGCTGCAGAAGTGTCAGTGGTGTCAGAACATCACTGAGAGAAGAGCAAAGAAGGAAGGCTGTGGATGGAAAAGATGTTTTTGGGACTTTTTGACTTTTTGACCCTTTTCAGAACAGGTTTTTCAGATGTGTAACAAACCATCTGGTGGGTCAGGTTAACTTGCACCATCATAACTTTTTCATAAATTTCACCATTGCCTTCTCTTCTGGACTCACCCTGGTGTGATGTGTAGCAGATCTGCAGTGAAATGGTGTTTGTTAAAGGCTGCTAGAAAACAAATAGTGAATAAATGCTGTTGCATAGTTAGGTGACTCCTTATCTGGACATGAAGTGATTCACACTACATGCTCAGTTCAAAGGCCACATTTTTAGTTATTATCCAGTGCTAATAAGCAGGTTAGAGCCACAGAGGTTTCCTCTCTCATGGGACAAAACCCAGACGTTACAGTTTGACCTCATGTCTGTTACCAGTTGTAGATTTATGATGTGCATGTGCTGGACTATTTCTTGGCCAGACCTTTACTTCTTGGAAGGAAAACTAATGAGTGTGTGGAACTGTTTGTTTAAAGTTATAATCAGCCCTCTGTTAGCAGCTTCTCTTCTTTCCCTGGCTGAAAAACAAGGAATAATGTGAAGTGAGATCACTGAGCTGTGGAGTTGCTTGATGGATTTGTCTGCAGGGGTGTCTCCAAAACGTGTCACACATAGAGGTGACTTGTTGACTTTCATTGCGTATTAAATTGATTGATTTACTACTTTTGCACTTAAGCCAAACTCACTCACTCACTTTAAAGACTCAACTCAACCAAAGTGCACTTCTGACCCCTGACCCCTGACCCTCACCCCTCCAAACACCCCCCTGCTCACGTGCACTCTCAAAGGAAACATGCACTGACTCTGATGTCTGCAGCCAAGGAAGCACCGACTCTCTCCCTCACTCTGCTCGCTGCCTCTGCCGCCCTCTGCTGGAGGAAATCTGTGAGCTGACACCAACCATCCCTCTCATTGGTCCTCTGTCTCTGCTTCTCTGCAGCTCGAGGTCGCACCAACCTGGAGTTGAGAGAGAAGTTCATCCTTCCCGAAGGAGCATCTCAGGGTCTGGCCGCCTTCCGCTCCAGAGGTCGCCGCTCCAAACCGGGCTCCCGCAACGCCTCGCCCACCCGCTCCTCCTCCTCGGCCTCCCACAGCGGCGCCTCCCTCCCATCTGCTCCCTCCACCCCTGCAACACCGACAGCCTCAGCATCATCCAGGGTAAGAGGCTGCTCCAGTGTTATTCACCTACCAGGAAGTCAGGCGTCCTAAAACCAGTTATTTCAGGTTTATTTTTATTTTATCCACTCATCATCATTCATGAGAGAACAGGAATATTAGTGCTGTATGAATCATTACAGTTTTACCAAACACAACCAATATCACTATATTTTTTTAAATATATTTTTATTGAGGAATGTAATGAAACAATGGTAATGAAAAATACAATCCAGTCTCCTTTTTTATTTTCTGTGTATGCACATAAGTACGGAGGTATGAATGCATACACATATGCACAGATAGAAGCATAGACTTAAATACACTCAATTTAATACCAGCACATTTAATATATGCTACAAAATCAAGACCTGTCTTCCATCCATTCATCAAGCTAGTGCATGTGTGAAGGAATAGTTGCATAGCTGCCAGCTAAATGAAACATGTCTGTAAGTAAACAGCAAGACGAGGCAGCACGTCTGTCAAGCTAAAAGTAGCTTAGCATAAGACACAGCCACACACACCTGAACAGTGTGAACTACCTCCTCTGTATTTGTCACACACAAAAAGAAGCCTTGGTATTGTCAGGACAAACAGAGCACCTGGGTTTTTATGGCTTTGTGTTACGCATTGTTTTTGTCGTCCTCCTGTTGTTGTTGTCAAAAATCACCACATCCTTAACCGTGAATTTTTATTTTTTTGTCCTTGTTTCTTTGTTTTTTGTCTTTGATCTTTTTGCCTTTTCCCCTCGTTCCTGTCATTCCTGCTAACCCGCTTTTGGAAACGTCCTTCCTGCTTTGTTGGGTTCTCTGGGGAAAAAAATAAAAATCAAATCATCTGCTCGTACACAAAAAACACTGCACTGCACCCCCCCCCCCTTCTCCTCCCTCCATAACTCGCTCCCTCCTTCATTTGCTTCTCTCTTTTGCTGCTTTGCTCTCCTTCTCCTCAACCCTTCGTTCCTTCCTTCCGTCCTTCCTTGCTCCCTTCCCTCCCTCCCTTCAGTCCTCCCATACTCACTTGCGTGACTATGCCAAGCCCTGGCTGGCTCACAGTAAAACTCCAACGCCAACCAAGTGCCACTGCTGCCCAGATCTCGGTCACAGCCACACCACTCCTGGGCACGAGGTAACACACTCAGCAACTGAACCACCCACCTCCCTGCCCCACCCGCCCCCACCCCACTGATGGCGCTAATGCACTAATGCATACTCCCAGGTCACACATCAGCATGTAGAAGCTGTCGATGCTGTGAAGTGAAAACAGGCTTTTATGTATGAATTAAAGGTGACATCAGGTTGAAAAAAAAGTGCAACCTTTGAGAGTATACATGATGTGGTCGAGCTGAAAGGTTTCATTTGACAAATATAAATAAAATAATAAAAATATTATTTTTACTGTGGAAAAGATAAAAGATGTTTAAGAAAATAGTGTAAGGAGTATATTATTGTTTATTAAATAAAACAATGGCCTTACAGTTTCTATTTTTGTTTTTTTTATATTATTATTTTATAATCTGTTCAACTCTTTGAGTGCCTTGTGGCCAGCGTTTTTGCACATTTTTCAGTCATATTTCTAGACATATTTTGTACTATGTCTCTGAAAACACTGGATAGCTCAAATGAAAGAAGAGACTCTATTTCATCATGAAAAAACATTTCTTTTTATCTTGTTCCATTCTTGTTTTATATGGAGGAGAGTAGAGACCACTTTCACCAAAATCTCCACTTTTTATACAGAATCCTTTTGATTTGTTCTCTAAATGTGATCATTTCCACTTCCTGCTTTGATGCTCTGTGGTGCATATTAACTCTTCATGTCCCAGCTACAAATCACAGAAGCCCCAACATTACTCACAGACCACGATCAGCGACCAGCTGCAAGAAAAAACACTTTGACGTTGTATTTCGTCAGTGGCACTCAAAGAGTTAATGTAGTGTTGAAAATGAGTTGATCAGTTGATTTGTTGAATAGTAAAAATCATATGCCAACAAATTTTGTAATCAATTCATCATTTAAATCAGCTATAATTTATATTTATAAGACTTTATCAGACCCACACTGAATTATCACTGTTCAGTTGATTTGTTGATCGTCTTTGTTTATGTCAGAATAAACTGACTTTGTTTGGGTTTAAAACAGTTTGGGGACATCACCCTGACTTTTTCACTATTTTATAAAACAAATCAAAATATCACATCAGTGCTTTATGCAGGAAGTATAACACCAACCTTTCCCAGTTATATTCATCATTCGTAGACTGTGTGTGTCTCTTTGTGTAGTTTTCATTTGTTCGTCCTTGTGTATGTGATGTGCTGTTTGGTTGTTTCCATGATGATAGAGTTTCAATACAGGTGTGTATCTAATGTGACATCATTAGTCATGTGACCTCCTGTTGTCCTCAGCTGATGTTTCTTGTGTCCTCCTGCAGGGGGCGTCCTCTGGGTCCAAACTGAAGAGGCCGACCTTCCACTCGAGCCGAGGCTCTCTGACCGGAGAGAACGGAGGGACGACGCACTCCAAACCATCACGAACTGGTGAGATGACGGTCACGTGTGCTGTCAGTGGAAATTCAAAATGTTTGTCACTTTATTAGCTAATCTCCATCAAATTAAACAAGAGTGACAGTCTGCAGTGGTGCTTTGAGCTAGATGTTCATGTGAGCATGCAGCATAACATGTAGATGTTTAGCCGGTATGTTAACCACATCCACCATGTTAGCTTAGTGAATTAGCATATTCTCTATTAGCAGGAAACACACAGTACAGCTGAGGTTGATGGGAATGTCAGTATTTACTGAGCAATGCAAATTTTAAACAGATGATGGTTGGCGAGGAACTGTCAAACTTATCAGAGTTCATGGCAAACCATCCAATAGTTGTTGAGACATTTGACTTAAAATGTGAAGCTAGAACATGTCTACAGATGTTGTTGATCGACCAGTTGATGGTTGTGTTGATAACAATAACTTAAGACCTAAAATTATTCATTTACAAAACTAAACTAAGACATATTTGTTTTTGTCACTCAGATTTTATTGAGGTTTTACATTTGAACAAAGAAGATGCATACTTAATTATGCATTCCATTATAGAATTTAGGTAAAAAAAAAAAAAGTGTTAAATAGGGAACAAAAAAGAAGAAAACAGTCAAGGTTGTCAAATCCCTTAAGCAAAATAAAGTGCATATATTTGGATCAATCAATCCTTAAGCATCGGTCACTGTGTCGTACTGTATCCATTTCTCCCATTTATCCATAAACACAACCAAGACGTATTTTTCACATGTTTAAACAGATCCCAAGCGAGGGGCGTCCACAGCCAGCGGGCCGACCAGCAGAGCCGGCAGCCGGGCGGGCAGCAGAGCCAGCAGTCGGCGTGGCAGCGATGCTTCAGATGGCTCAGAGCTACAGGACGCGCGCTCTGTCTGCTCTGACGCCTCTGACACCCCACGACGACCCGGTAGCGGGGCTAAACCCTCCAAGATCCCCACCATCTCCAAAAAGGCCCCCAGCCCAAAGACCCCGGGGTCTGCAAAGAAATAACTGCAGCCACAGAGAACCTGGAGCAGAACCAATGCTCCTCCGTTCACAGAGGGTGGACCGCTAACATCGACCCACTCTGAAGTCCAGCCATAGGGCTTGTGTTTCCAGGGGAAAGAAGGAGCTGGATAGGATGAGTGAACCCCCTTCTCACTCTTTCCCCGCTCTCTTAAAGAGACTGAACGCATGCACAAGAGGAGCAGAGTCCTCCCCTTAAGAAGTGACCCCATATTGCCTTCCAGAAGTTCCCCACCAGCGTGGAACCAAACACCACCTGACCTGACGTGATGCTGCCTTACTTATATCAGACAGAGACACTGCTTTCTACCAGACTGACACACATTAAAAGACAGAGGCGGGGTAGAGAGGAGGACTCACCACCACCACGGCTACAAAACAAAACAAAACAGGCCCAGTGACGTTCAGGAAAAAAGAAGAAGAAGAAAGAAAGAACTGTGGGTCATTATTTTGGCTTGTGGGCCAGATGCCTCAAGGATGACTTTAAAAAGAAAATATGCAATGACTGCCATGTTGCTTCCTCCTTATTGGTTGGTGAGAAAAAAACAGCCACTTCAGCAGATCTGCAGCAGCAGACACCATGTGTGGAGAGCTCAGGACACACACACACACACACATACTCACTCTCAGAGGGGCGCTGGTGGTGACGGAGGTGGTGGTGGTGGTGCTGCAGCTGAGGATAAACACTCACACACTCAAACACCACAGAGCAGACTCCTCCTGACCGCTGGAACGTAAAGATCAGCCTCTGTGTGTACATTTCAGCAAAGGCAATGTGGTTTTGTCACATGTCGCTGTAACAATCCAACACACAAAAATCACAAACTGGCAACAGAGAGGACTATTTTCATGGTGACACAAGTCAACTAACAGCACATTTCTGACAAAATGCGACATGTGTAAGTTAACTCGATGTTCAACAACCAGCATGCACTAATTGTCTCTTCCTCTGCAGTTCCACCTTAATGTCTCTGCTTCGTTGCCCCTAGCAACCCAGCAGTACAGGCACGTACTCTCTCACACACACACACACAGTGGTGTGTGTGAGACGTGTGTCGTTGTTACAGGAAACTATAGAGGTCATTGACTTGAGTCACTGTATGCAAAAATTTTTGCGTTTGCGAATGTCGTTTTTGTTTTTCTTCTCTGTGTTTTCTGGTTAATTTATAATCCAGCTGTACTTTTGTTATTTAGCTTAAAAGAAAAAAAAATCTATTTATTTTTCAGTTTCATGTCATATCACCATTCACGGAGAGTGATTTAGTATTATGGTTAAAGAACATGGTTTTTGTACCAAGGTAAAATGTCCGCTCCGCTGTTTGACTCTGTGTGTTTCTACTTCATTGTAACGTTACTTTATTCACTAGGTCGCTGATTCTGGCGGCAGCCTTGTTTGTTCCTTTTTTCTTTTTTTTTTTGTTGTTTTTTTTTTGCTAATAACTACAATTCCCAGACTACGACCAAAGGGGTTTGCCCTTCATATGTAGAGAGAACTACAGTTATGAATGACAGGAGACGTGGGCAGAGTGGACCAATGAGAGCAGGTTTCCTGTCTCACGTCCCTCCCAGCGTCTCCTCCTCTAGGATTTCTTTTTCAAATGCTCGTCGTTGACGGAGCCGAGTTGTCTCTGTGTTATCTCAGTGTAAGAGATGGAGTTTATGAAAAGCTAATGAAATTACAGTAAGAAAGAAGACATCTTAAGGTGATTTTTATTTATTTATTGTCTCTCTGAGGGGAGGGGGATTCTTGGGGCAGGAGAAGATCCTCCACCTTTTTGATGCTGTGCGACTCTCAGTGTGACGACGAGAACATGGAGGGAGGGAGGGGAGTTACTGGGAGTCAATGATGTAAAAGTAATACAAAAAACTAAAATTATAAACTTTTTTTGTTCTGTTTTTGTATTAAAATATGCTTGCAGTAAAACTTTTGTCAAATGAAAGTGTCTCTGTGTGTGTGTGAATGTATGTACATGTGGGTAATTTTAGCATTAAAGGCAGTGGACTAGTCGATTACTGATTAATTATAAAATTAAATCCAAATTAAAGTGCAGAAAACAAAAATATTTTTGTAATTAATAGCATACATTTCATCCCAATAGTGCTATTTATATCATGTTTAGTATTGTACCTGTGTTTTAATTTTTTTTATTTGTGTATGGAGTATATGAGCTAAATGAGTGTCATTTTGTTTCCAGCCTGCAGTCATTCAGGCCTCAGAGCAGACCACACTATCAGAGACGGTGACGGGACGTTCTAGGTAATTACCCTCTACCAGAGCACACATCCACTGGATCGTTCCTTAATCACGGGGGAGATGGTGTTGGTGATGGTTCAAAGTCATTTTACTAATTTGACATTTCTAATGTCTGGAGCTCACAGCCCCAGTTAATGTGTCTGTGTGAGACACAGGGAGTATTTTTGTCCTGTTTATTCGGCGGTTCCAGCAGAGATGATGAGGTCTGAGTCCACCCTCTGCAGCTGTGTGTACACACTCATTTTCTGTCCTCTCTCCATCCATCTACGCCTGTCCTCCCTGCAGTCCATCTGTCAACCAGACTTCCCTGTCTGATGACAGTCCTCACTCTGTTGCACCACCTCTGTCTCTCAGGAATGTCATTTTTCATCTTTGGTTGGGTTTATAATGATTCAAGGGCACTCAGCTCTCCTTCCATTCACTCCTCATCAGATCACTCCCTCTCTGTTCTTTCACCTCCTCTTCATCTTCTCTCACTCCTCTCACCATTATCAGACAAAAAAAAAACCTGAAGTTGCAGACATACAGAGGAAAGAAAAACAAAATGGGCAGAGCGTTAATTCCTGGCATTTGGGACTCGCCCTTTCAGCCAGGACAAAATGAACCGCGGTCAGTTTGGTTTGGTCAGTGTTATTCATGCCTTTCAAAGTAACCACAAGTACCAGGCCGCTTTGAAGAGGAGAGTACACAAACACGAGCTGGCACAGCGCTGAACCTCACTACTATATTTGAGTCATTTCTTCCCTCCTCGTCCTTTTGGTTGAAACCCAGACACGTCCCACGAGGGTCCGTGCAGAGCGAGAGCAACGAGCAGCTCAACAGGAAGTGGTGTTACACAGTGTGACACAAGTGTTTAACGTCAGCTAGAGACACACTCTCCTTAAGTCAATGTTCAGTGCATTTTGTTTCAGCATGAGCATTATGTCAAATGACATTGTAGAGCTGGTGGTCAAACCTTTTACACACATAAAAGTAGTACTGCTACAGTGTGAAAATACTCTGGTGGGAGTAAAACTTAAGTAAAAGAATAAATGATGTTGGTATAAAAGTAGGTCTCCCATATGTGAAGTTATTAAATATCCAGAAAGGCCCATTTCAGAAACTTGTACAGAGCTCAACAAATATATCAAATCATCATCTCCTTCACTTTAACTGTACTCTTAGTTCCTCACTGAGTTCACTACTCGTCACCATTTTGAACAGGAGTGAGGAATTTAAACTGAATTCACCTTTTTAGACCCAAATTTGATCCAGAACACTGGAATTCACTGAGAAGTCACAAATGAATCCAGAATAACAAACAAGCACTAAAACACATTTTACTGTTCAGGATTAACAGGAAATAACTTAAATTTAACATATCAATCAAATAATAATAATGATGAGCTTTGATTTTTTTTTGTGAAACAGTAAATTTGGAAACAACAATAATTATATTTTAACATTAAATATATAATTTTGATTAAAGAGCTTGCACATTGGTGGATTAACCATTACAGAAAAGAAAAAACAAATAATCAAATAAATACTCAGCAATACTGTTAATTTACCACCTTATACTGGTGGTGGAATAATACATTTTTAAGCATTGTTAATTATGTTTTTGGATTGCAGTTAGATTACCAACGAAACTGTTCAGTACTGAAATACAAATTTGTCCTGAAACTGTCAAACTGATTGGCAAAAGAGTGTAAAAGGATCTCAGACAAGTCAAAATTACCAAAAAAATATAACTAAATATATCAATAAATGGACTGAAAATGGAGCATTTAGCTGACAAGCTAGCACTAGTTAATGCTAATATAACTAGCATATTATGACATGCTAATACAGACCATCTTCATGTGTCTGTTTTAAAATACGTTTTGACTTTAAAGCATCAACAACATTTTTCTGGTCAGTATTAGCTTGCTAATATGTATTTTTATGAAGAAGTTAGCTCTAGCATAGCTTAAAAAATCAGCTAAAAGCTGAGTTTTAAGCTAACAATGGTTTCAGGTCAGCTAGCTAGCCACACAGAATTAATGTGCTAAAGGCCCAAAAACAGAAAAAAGGAACTACTGAAAAGTATTTTTTAAGTGATTAGGACTGGAGGCCAGTTTATCTGAGAGTATTATTTCAGTTCTTTTTCAGACTTGTCTGTTAACTTTTGTTTTTAGTACTACAGCACATACTGAAGCCCTTTTGAATGTGTTACACTTGACATACTTCCAGCCAAGCCGCCTGAGACTGAAGGCTGAGCAGCCCTGAAAGGACGCAGTCATGAAGAGATGAAAAGGAGGTAAGAAGGAGAGGGATGAGGTCTCCCAAAGAGACCGCTGATGATGGGATGTAAGCAGGAGGAGAGAGGAGTTTAAAGACTTGAAAGAGGAGGAGAGGCAGAGGCTGACAGGGAAACTCCCTCCTGCCCATGAGCAGCTGCTCTCTGAGCTTCACATGCAGGATCCACTCTCTCTGCTGCACAGCTCTGAGTGAAGAAGAGCTGCCATAGATCTGAAGAAGCACGTCCTGTCCAAGGATTACAATCAGGAAACAATTTCTTATAAACTGGACTAAGAAACACATCTGGAACCCCAGAGATGTGTGGGTGGAGAGCAGTCTTGAATGGACGATTAAGTACTCAAGGACGACTGGATGAAAGCTGCCAGCAGTGATCCACAGCAGATGAGCCTCTGGAGGTGTTAAAGGTGACTCACTGCAGGTGTGAACTTCATTTCCTCATGAAGCCATGGAGCATTAGGAGCAAACCTGATGACACAGCTCTCAGATTTCACTCCAGTTCACCTGCTCATCTCTGAAACTGCTTTTCGTCACTTCAAAGCGTAGAGCGATCCTCCACAGAGGCATAGTTTGTCTGTATTCAAAACACATCGAAAAGCCTAGTGATTATGCCCTCACTCTCATTATCTCTGTTTCTTCTGCTGCACGACTGAGAGGTGAGGGAGAAGTAGATCAGAGGGAGTTTTTTTTTCTCCTCAAGATTAGAGAAGGTAGAAGAGGGAGAGAGGAAGGCGAAGGGGGAGGGAGAGATAAACAGAGGCAGTTTAAGGCGGTAAACAGTCCTGTCCAGAGCCAGCTCTCCTCTAAACACATCAGGCACAACTCAGCATCTGTCTGAAACAGGAGGACTGAGTGGAAAGCACTGTGGTGTCAGTCTGGAAACACTGGAGGGAAGAGAAGCTGAGTAAAGTCAAGACAAAGCTGATTATTTGTGGGGTTGCAGAGAAGACACAAGATCAAGCCACAGCCATGGACCCAGGCGTCTCCTGCAGCTTCTCCTGTCTTTTCAGTAAGATGAAACTTCAGCACAGGGGCAGCAGCAGCGTCCTCCAGATGAGATCCACCTCCAGACCCCAGCGGCTTCCCCTCCTCCCCAGGACCCTGCTCCTGCTGCTCCTGCTCTGTCTGTCCCTATGGAGCCAGCAGGCCGAGGCCCTGGTCCACTCCAGCTTCAGGAGGCTCAGCGGCCGCGAGAAGAAGGAGATGCAGAAGGAGATCTTGTCCATCTTGGGTCTGCCCGGGCGACCCAGACCGCACCCACCACTACGACCTCCCTCCTCTGCACCGCTCTTCATGCTGGACCTGTACCATGCCATGTCGGTTGATGGGGAGGATGAAGGGAATGAAATTATTGTGAATGGACAAGGGAGGGTTGGAGGGACAGAAAGGTTTACTCAGGTCAGCCACGCCGTCCTGCCGACCCTCAGCACACACACACCACCACTGGGCACGGTGGTGAGCGAGGCCGACACAGTGATGAGCTTCGTCAACCTGGGTGAGTAAACCGTTGCTTAACACCTGTCATTAAACAGAGGATCCTGGGAAAAGGAGAAACAGGAAGTGATAGTTTACAGAGCTCATGTGCTCGGCTCAGGACTCCAGGAAGTGTTCTGGGTGTAGAAGCAGCATTTGACGGAAGGATGTATAAAGAAGTGACGGAGGCTCAGAAATGAGAATGAAACTGTTTGCACAAACAAGGAATTTAACTTTGTGACTTGGTGCAGCACATATAAACATATAAGCACAGTGATGAATTGACTAAGAATAAATATGGATGCAAAAACTGATATTGTGAGGTAAACAGAGGCAAAAACAGTGCAATAATGGCAGATAACCGGAGACAAAACCTGTACAGAAAGGTGGTGCATGCAGTAAAACAAGCCTACACTGATGTGTATAATATTACCCAGATCTTCCAGCAGTCTACTATTGAGCCAGTAGAGCAGGAGTTGTTGAGTTTCCTCTGCATCCCTCGGACCACCCAAGATTTAGCTATTAGTATATTTTTTCAACCTTGAGGACCCTGTGATTTAAATAAGGACCGTCCAGGTGTTTGTGCTGGGGTTTGCTTTACCTGGAAAAGAAAATACTTAAACTATGTTATGTTTGATTTCAAAGCTGCAGGCAGCAGGCAGCTACAGTAGCTTAGCTTAACATGAAGGCTGGAAACAGTGGGGACAGCTAGCCTGGCTCTGTTTAGATAAAACCCACTGACCTGCTCCTCGAAGCAATAATTCACATCTTATGTCTCTTTGGTTTAGTATGTACACAGATCTTGTAGTGTGCTCCCACGTTGTTGACCAGATGCAGTATCATCCTGGAAAGATGCACGTAACAACGTCACAACGTGTTTGTATCTTTTCTGTTTTTGTACAGATAAAAACACCTGTAGTAGAGGACATGTTGGCGGTATTGAATGACAGAGCACTCCTTAACTTCTTAACTTTTTGTGGTTTAGCTAGCACTAAACTCTGAGAGAATGTGTGAACGTTGACTGACGGTATCATGTCGGCACTGTTTTAGTTTCTTCTTTCTGCAAATTTCCACTTTCATCCATAGAGAGGAATAAAACCAAATGTCAGAATGGTTGAACTGTATTGGTAGGTTTCCATTTCAACCCAGCATTCCTAAATCCACCAGCCTCGCTCCACTGCTGCTCACAGCCGAACAGGGCTGGGCGTCTCTCAATGAGTCCAGCACTGAGAAGATCTCTGGTGGCTGATGGAGGACAAGGACTGATGAGTACAAAATGTGATCAGGAAATATTGCTAACATTGGAGCAGTTTCCATTTCTGCCTATTCACTCTCTCAGAAACATGACTTAAAGGAAAAACACATACTGATTAGAACATAATGGTTTCAACCAGTTGAACATAATAGTGTTTATCAAATGGGAGTGATTAATTAATTATCTATATTTGATTAAACTGTCCATATTCAGTGACATTTTGTACTGTGAGCTTTTAGGAATTGGTAATACAGAGAATTTATACAGAGCTGACTCATATTTGCCAACTATTTTGATGCTGTTGAACACTGTTGAACACCGTTGAACACTGTTGAACACATTAAACACTGTTGAACACCGTTGAACACTGTTAAACACTGTTAAACACTTAAACATAACGGTGTTAAACACTGTTAAACACTGTTAAACATAACGGTGTTAAACACTGTTAAACACTGTTAAACATAACGGTGTTAAACACCGGTGAACACCGTTAAACACTGTTAAACATAACGGTGTTAAACACTGTTAAACACTGTTAAACATAACGGTGTTAAACACCGTTAAACACTGTTAAACACTGTTAAACATAACGGTGTTAAACACTGTTAAACACTGTTAAACATAACGGTGTTAAACACCGTTAAACACTGTTAAACACTGTTAAACATAACGGTGTTAAACACTGTTAAACACTGTTAAACATAACGGTGTTAAACACCGTTAAACACCGTTAAACATAACGGTGTTAAACACCGTTAAACACTGTTAAAACTGTTAAACATAACGGTGTTAAACATAACGGTGTTAAACACCGGTGAACACCGTTAAACACTGTTAAACATAACGGTGTTAAACATAACGGTGTTAAACACCGGTGAACACTGTTAAACACTGTTAAACATAACGGTGTTAAACACTGTTAAACACTGTTAAACATAACGGTGTTAAACACCGTTAAACACCGTTAAACACTGTTAAACATAACGGTGTTAAACACCGTTAAACACTGTTAAACACTGTTAAACATAACGGTGTTAAACACTGTTAAACACTTAAACATAACTGTGTTAAACACCTGTAACACTGTTAAACACTGTTAAACACTGTTAAACATAACGGTGTTAAACACCGTTAAACACTGTTAAACATAACGGTGTTAAACACCGTTAAACACCGTTAAACACCGTTAAACATAACAGTGTTAAACACCGTTAAACACCGTTAAACACCGTTAAACATAACGGTGTTAAACACCGTTAAACACTGTTAAACATAACGGTGTTAAACACTGTTAAACATAACGGTGTTAAACACCGTTAAACACTGTTAAACACTGTTAAACATAACGGTGTTAAACACTGTTAAACACTTAAACATAACTGTGTTAAACACCGGTGAACACTGTTAAACACCGTTAAACATAACGGTGTTAAACACCGTTAAAGATAACGGTGTTAAACACCGTTAAACACTGTTAAACATAACGGTGTTAAACACCGTAAAACACTTAAACATAACTGTGTTAAACACCGGTGAACACTGTTAAACACTGTTAAACATAACAGTGTTAAACACTGTTAAACACTTAAACATAACTGTGTTAAACACCAGTGAACACTGTTAAACACTGTTAAACACTGTTAAACATAACGGCGTTAAACACTGTTAAACACTTAAACATAACTGTGTTAAACACCAGTGAACACTGTTAAACACTGTTAAACATAACGGTGTTAAATACTGTTAAACACTGTTAAACACTGTTAAACATAACGGTGTTAAATACTGTTAAACACTTAAACATAACTGTGTTAAACACCGGTGAACACTGTTAAATACTGTTAAACACTGTTAAACATAACGGTGTTAAATACTGTTAAACACTGTTAAACACTGTTAAACATAACGGTGTTAAATACTGTTAAACACTGTTAAACACTGTTAAACATAACGGTGTTAAATACTGTTAAACACTGTTAAACACCGTTAAACATAACGGTGTTAAACACTGTTAAATACTGTTAAACACTATATCAGAGGGCAAATCATTTCTTATGAAGCTACAGTTAAAAGGATTAAGCGAGGCAGATTGGAAGAGATTGAAAAAGAGTTACAAACTGTTGAACAGATTTACAGAAACTCACTACTACAATCTGATTACAACACAATTCTTAAGTTAAAGTACGAGTATAATACCATTTTGGGAGATCAAATAGGCAATTTACTATTGAAACTTAAACGGAGGCACTTTGAGCTGGGTGACAAGCCACAGCAATTATTGGCAAGGCAGTTAAAAGGAGAACAAGCAAAACGAGCCATTTATAAAATAAGATCTGAATCTGGAGAGATGCTTACAGACTTAAAGGACATCAACGTACGTTTCAAAGAATTTTATTCAGATATTTACACTTCTAAATCAGCAGCTACACAGGAGAACTTTGATCAGTTTTTCGATTCGCTTCACTTTCCAAAGTTGGCGCTGCTTCCAGGGAGAGTCTGGACTCGGACTTCTCACTCTCTGAGTTACAGGATGCTATTAGAGCATTCCCGACTGGCAAAGCGGCAGGTCCGACGGGTTTGGACCAGAGTTTTACAAAGCCTTTCATGGGGCCCTTGCACCTTACCTGTTGAGAATGATTCGAGACACATTTAAAAACAAACAGCTTCCACCCTCACTCAGTGAAGCAAATATTTGTGTTTTATTAAAAAAGGACAAGGATGAAACAGACCCGGGTAGCTATAGGCCTATTGCCCTGCTAAATTATGATTTGAAAATAATCACAAAAGTTCTAGCGAACCGGCTTGGTAAAAATGTAGCAAGTATCGTTCACCAGGACCAAACAGGATTTATTCCAGGCAGATACTCCTTTTGTAATGTCCGCAAAATTCTTAATATCATGTATACAGGGTATGGCAAGGATGACAGAGCAGCTATACTGTCCTTAGATGCTCATAAAGCATTTGATATGATAGAGTGGCCCTACTTATTTGCAACATTGAAGAAATTCGATTTCGTGACACTTTCATAGAATGGGTAAAAATATTGTATAGCAATCCGAAATCTTCTATTCTAACAAATGGTGACAGATCTGTTCCATTCACTCTGCAACGTGGAGTCCGCCAGGGGACCCGTTGTCCCCCTGCTGTTCGACATAGCGTTGGAGCCCCTGGCTATCGGCATTAGAGCACATCCGCATATTAAAGGTATTAGGTCAGGCAATACAGAGATCTGCGTGACTCTGCACGCGATCGACCTTCTTGTCTGCTTAGCTGACCCAACGGTCTCCGTCCCCTTCTTACTGGAATATATAAATTCCTTTGGGAACATCTCTGGCTATACCATAAATTGGAGTAAGTGTGAGTTCATGCCTTTAACAGATCAATTTACTGACGATTTCCTGACAAAATTGCCTTTCAAAGTGACGAAAGAGTGTTTCACCTATTTAGGGCTTAAACTGACAAAAAGTCCTAAACATCTCTTCGAATTCAACTTCACAGGGGCTGTAGAAAAACTCAAAAAAAATATAGAGTCTTGGAGAATACTGCCTCTATCTATGATAGGTCGGGTAAATGCAATCAAGATGGTTAGTCTGCCTAGGTTTTTATACCTTTTCCAGAATCTGCCCATATACTTAAATGCATCTTTTTTAAGAAGCTTGACTCTATCATATTGCCTTTTGTATGGGGCTACAAGTCACACAGGATATCCAAGGTTCACCTTCAAAAATCTTCCAGAGTGGGGGGTCTAGGATTGCCTGTTTTCAAACACTACTACTGGGCAGCCAACTCCAGGGCTATCACCTACTGGAAAAATGGAAGTGTTGAGGCTGAGGAGAGTCCACTGTGGCTACAGCTGGAAGCTGCTGCAGTTGAAACGTCCTCACTTCCTGCTCTTTTGTTTTCTGACTTAGCCCCAGTAGCCAAATTAATTCAACAAAATTTCATTGTGAAAAACTCCTTGCGAATTCTAAAACAAATAAAAGTGGCCTGTCAAGTTCCCTGTGCCTCCATACATGCGCCCATATGTCAAAATCAATCATTCTTGCCTGCCCAGTTGGATGGGGTGTTTGTGGTCTGGAGAGAGAGGGGTATTATAACTTTTTCAGATCTGTATATTAATGGCCAATTAGCATCATTTGCTCAGCTAAGCAATAAATTTAGTCTTCCTAACTCTCACTTCTTTCGCTACCTCCAAGTCAGACATTATGTTCAGGAGAACAGGCTACATTTTAATTCCACCCCCATCACCCATCCCTTTCTTGAGACCCTTTTACTCCCCCCAGACACCACACAGTTGATATCGAAATTTGTGAGTTGTTTTACTAATTCAGTTTCCTCTGACTTCATCAGGGAAGCTTGGGTCAAAGACTTAAACTCTGAAATATCAGCAGAACTTTGGGAGGAAGCACTTTCTCGGGTCCACTGTTGTTCTATTAACTCACATTACAGGTTAATTCAATTTAAGGTGCTTCACAGATTGCATTATTCAAAAACAAAGCTAAATCGTATTTTCCCATCTGTGTCTTCGGTATGTGATAAGTGCCACATTGCTGAGGGTTCATTGGCACATCTTTTTTGGTTCTGTTCTAAATTACACAGTTTTTGGTCAGCTATATTTGAGCAGCTGTCAAAAGCTTACTCTAGAGTCATTCAGCCTAACCACGACCTGGCCATCTTTGGATGCTCCACTGAGACGTCCGTACTACCATATGACACACAGCTTGCTCTGCAGCTAGGAATGGTGGTGGCCAAGAAATGCATTTTATTAACTTGGAAGTCTGCCACCCCACCCACCTTCGCTCACTGGCTCACCGAGATGTGTTCGGTTATCCAAATGGAGAGACTGCGTCTGCACGATTCTAACAAACAGAACAAATTTGAGAGAATCTGGGGCCCCTTTCTGGCCCAGTGCCAGATGTGATACCTGACTCTTTCACAGGGTACTTCAAGTTAATTACTGCAAGTATGTTTTTCTCTGTAAGTATATTAATGTAAAACTGTAACTGTCTGGCAGCCCCCCTTGTTTTGTTTTGTTTTTGTTGAGTTAAAAACTGTAAATAAAATATTAAAAAAAAAAATACTGTTAAACACTGTTAAACACGGTTAAACATAACGGTGTTAAACAGTGTTAAACACTGTTAAACATAACGGTGTTAAATACTGTTAAACACTGTTAAACATAACGGTGTTAAATACTGTTAAACATAACGGTGTTAAATACTGTTAAACACTGTTAAACACGGTTAAACATAACGGTGTTAAACAGTGTTAAACACTGTTAAACACGGTTGAACACTGTTTAACACTGTTAATTGTTGTTAAAAACTGCCACTCAGATGATGTGAGCTCACAGTAGCCTGACTGATGGCTATCTGTCAGAGCATAAAAACTAAACATCCTCCTCTGGATGGCTTCCTTCCTCCAGTTCCTCTGGAATGAAACACTGATCTGCAACCAGTTTATCATGGGAAGCATCATCTCTCTGTGCTCGAGGTGTCCACTGAACTCACATCAAATTAAGGTTTCTATTCCTAATTCTCTTCTGTCCTGGAGACAAAATGAATGTCCCCTTAAATTTATCAGTCAGCACATCAAAAACACAGCACTCCATCCTCCAAATTCAACCCGCCATGTTGTTAACAAAGGTGACTGAAAAGTGACTCGTTTCTTTTAATAACGAGCCAGTTTATATATATATATATATATATATATATATATATATATATATATATATATTATACTTTGCTGTACATGCTCATGTGTTCTTGTCAGTATTTTTCCATCAAGCTTTTGCAGTTGTCTTCTGATCCTCTGCAGACACTATGCTATATTACATTTCTATTTCTGTGACTAATGTAATCAGTGTGTGTAGTTCATGTAAGTTGAATCAAAAATGCATGGGTGTGTGTTCCTACGCATATGTAATGGGAAGACACAGCTGGTTAGAATTAAAGGCCCTACTGACACACACCGGAAAAAAAAAAAAATCCAAACGGTCCGAAGCGAGATGAAAATACTGCTGTGGAGGGAGCTACTCTAAAAATACCAAGCAGGGCTGCAATTAGTGGTGTTTGTGCTGAGCAGCTGCTGTGGTTCAGGGCACTAAGTGTCTCTAATTACTGTGTGTGTGTGTGTGTGTGTGTGTGTGTGCTGATATGAGCACGCCCTAACCATCAGTGTGTCCTGTCTTGAGTGTCTCTATTTACCCCAGAGACCAGAGGTGATTCATGTCAGGTAAAAAAAAACCTCTTGAATGTCATTAGAGAAACAATAACTCAGTGACAAACTGCTTTTTGACATGAAACTGCTTCATTTGGTGGTTTTACTTGTTTTAATCAGTTTGTTTGGGAGAGGAGGATCAGTGTGTAAATGAGGATTTAGATTAGATCCTGATAGGCAACCAATGCTACAGCATGGCTTTTTCCTGTGGTGTGTCAGATGGATTTCTGATCATTTTATCATTGTGTAATGATTTTTAAAAAGCAAAGAAAGAAGCATAAGCCCTCAACACAATCTGAGCCATCGTATACCATAATATCCCAGCCCTTATACGCGTAAAAACTTTATTTCCCTCTAAAAAAGGTGCATTATCTTCTGTCCAATTATCAACAACAAATAGAATAGAATAGAAACTTTTTTAATCCTCTATTGGGGGAAATTCACTTGATACAGCAGAGTAAACAAGTTATAGTAAGAAACATACAATAAACAACATTAATGAACAAAGAAAAGAAATGGCAAATGAAATTAAACACATACAGTGTGTTATTACTATTAGGACTATGGATATGAAGTATGGAAATAGACTCATTAGTATTTTAATGACAAATGACAGTTTTTTATTATAATTTTTATATTTATATATTTTTATTATTATTTACTATACACAGAAAAAAGGAATACACATACATGATACAGGATCACATGAGAAGGAAGACACAAAATCAACTAAAACGTACCAACTGTAGCTCTACATGGGGCAACTCATATTTCAGTGTGAGCCCAGCTCAGGTACAGATGAAGGGATGCATGGTCAGTTGCAGTGGCGTGCATAGACTTTTTGAAGGGCAGGGGCGAAAAGAAAAAAAGGCACCTACAACACTTTCTCTCCCCTGAAGAGGGCACTGAAGTTTTACCAACCAGGGGGCACTTTAGCACATGTTTTTGCCTCCAAAGAGTGCACTTTCATGCCTGTTTTTCAACAATTGAGCCAAGAGGTGAACCAAAAACCAAATGTAAGCCCCCATCTGTAAAACTTTGAAGATCTCTTCATACCACTGGTTAACAGTAGGAGGTCTGGGCTTGATCCATACTTATGCAATAGTCTTTGCTGGACATGCGACAAGATAGCGACAGAAACAAACCAGGATTGATTTGTGTTTTCTTGCCCATATTGGAGTCAAGCTGCTGTGATACTTTCTCCTAAACTAGAATAGAAAGAGACATGGGTGTACTGACTCTCTGTTAACCTGTTGCATAAGAAAAAAAACACTTTCCAACACTGCACTGCACGAGACAACAAATGACAGTTATGTGGGGTGATGTTTGATTAAAGTCGCCTGAGATGATGATGATGATGATGATGATGAGGGACTGAGGCTCTCTCCTTTTATACATCACATCCATGGATGTGTTGTACAAATGTGGCACTACTGCTTGAAAGAAAAAAAAAAATAGGAAAGATGAATAAATAAAAATCACAGAAAGCTGACAAGAGCTGCTGTAACTGGCTGCCAGTAT
Organism: Synanceia verrucosa; assembly: GCA_029721515.1. Taxonomy (NCBI): domain Eukaryota; kingdom Metazoa; phylum Chordata; class Actinopteri; order Perciformes; family Synanceiidae; genus Synanceia; species Synanceia verrucosa. Next base: position 19,808,287 of record CM056567.1, read on the forward strand.
CATGTTGTCATCTTGAAGTGTGCTGCTCTAGTGTTGTACCTTTGAATATGTCCATATTGTTCTCATAGCTCCAATAACTTAATATGTCAGACTGTTATAGAACACAAACAGCACTGCTCTGATTGCAGCAACAGCAAGAAATAGCATTACTATAAGTGATACTATTGAAAAATATCTTCCTCAGCAAATGGAGTCTGCTCATCCCCTTCTTGTACACAGCCTCTGTGTTTCCAGTCCAGTCTATTTCTGAGCACCACTCCCAGGTATCTGTAGTCCTCCACCTCCTCCTCCTCCTCCTCCTCCTCCTGATCTGTAGTGGCTGTGAAAGCGTCCTCCTCTTCCTGGAGTCCATCACCATCTCTCTTAGCCTAAAGTCCTGAGTCATTGGAGGCCAGGTGGCTCCGGCCACTCACCTGTGACAGGTGGCAGGTGTGGGAAGCAAAGCCTCATCAGAGGAGACTCCTTCTGCTAGTGAGGCCATGCTGAGTTAGAGGAGCTCAGTCCCTCCTGAGAGGAGGCTTTGATGTATCTCAACTAAGTCAGCGAGTGGCCCCGTGGCTCAGGGTAGTTTTCGATGACTCTGGATAGTTTTTGGTGGCTCTCTGTATTTTTGGTAGCTCAGGGTAGGTTTGGGTGGCTCGGGGTAGGTTTTGGTAGCTCAGGGTAGGTTTGGGTGGCTCGGGGTAGGTTTTGGTAGCTCAGGGTAGTTTTGGGTGGCTCGGGGTAGGTTTTGGTAGCTCGGGGTAGTTTTGGGTGGCTCGGGGTAGGTTTTGGTAGCTCGGGGTAGGTTTGGGTGGCTCGGGGTAGGTTTGGGTGGCTCGGGGTAGGTTTTGGTAGCTCGGGGTAGGTTTGGGTGGCTCGGGGTAGGTTTTGGTGGCTCGGGGTAGGTTTGGGTGGCTCGGGGTAGGTTTTGGTAGCTCGGGGTAGGTTTGGGTGGCTCGGGGTAGGTTTTGGTAGCTCGGGGTAGGTTTTGGTAGCTCAGGGTAGGTTTGGGTGGCTCGGGGTAGGTTTTGGTAGCTCGGGGTAGTTTTGGGTGCCTCGGGGTAGGTTTTGGTAGCTCGGGGTAGGTTTGGGTGGCTCGGGGTAGGTTTTGGTGGCTCGGGGTAGGTTTTGGTTTTCCAGTTTTGGTGCCAGGGTTCCTGGAGGAGCTAGATATTCTGTTTTGTGGTCAATACAAGGTTAAGCTGTCTGTGATTACTGCCATGATTTCCCTGTCCCCTACAGTTATTTTACTAAATCATCTTATACGGTGATTGAACTACACAACAATTAACACAACAAATTCATTTACAATCATTGTCAATAGAACACAACATAATGACTTCTACTGGCAAGATTTTGACTACATTTATCTGATGATTCTTTTTTTTTTAACTTAACTAAAGGACTAAACTCTTCCTCCCTCCTCTCTTTGTGTCACTGACTCATCTCCAGTGATCTCATTTTCTCCCCTCACATCTAAACACTCTTTTTGACTTGTACTGATCCCTGTCTGCTTGTTTTCTTGATTTACTTGAAGGGCTTGACAACAGAACATTTTATTAAACAATGAAACCTCCAGCAGTCTATTAGCCTACACATTCCTTTTAAATGCCAGGGTTAACCACACTATTTGCTCTCTGTGAGTTAATACATGGCCTGCATGTTTTCTCTGCAGTGGAGCAGGAGCGTGACCTCCTGCAGCCTCGTCCCTACTGGAAGGAGTTTCGTTTTGACCTGACGCCCCTCCCTCAGGGCGAGACAGTGACAGCGGCAGAGTTTCGTATCTATAAGACCCTGACGATGGGCCAGAGAGCCAACCGAACACTGCACATCTCCGTCTACGAGATCCAGAGAGAGAGCAGACACAGGTGTCCCTCCTTTTTGTCTTTTTTTTTCCTTCTCTGTAACATTATTAGGAAAAGTTTATTAGTAACAATAATATTTATTTTTGCTTTCTTGGAAGTCACTGTATGTTTCATCTGAAGCGTAGCCTCCGTAATTATTCTCTCTTTAGATAATTAGTTGCTAAATAATGAATGACTTTAGACTGGGTGGCATCACAAGAGGAGAAACAAATGTGTCCACTCTCTGAAGATGATCTGGTTCACACACCTCAGGACGTCCATCGTCCTCTCTGACATCGTTTTCTGTGTTTCGCTCAGAGAGCCTGAGCTGGTGCTGCTGGACATGCAGTCGGTGCCTGCAGGACAGGAGGGCTGGCTGGCCTTCGACGTCACCTCTGCCTCCAACCACTGGCTCCTCCACCCCCGCAGCAACCTGGGCATACGTCTCTATGTGGAGACCGAGGAGGGTGGGTGCACCTCTTTTAATTTGATCTGAAGTGCTTATTGGCCAGTTTATTTGGAAGATGGCACTAAGGTGGCCAGTATCCTCTGTAGCTCATCCACCTCAGGCTAAGCTCTTTCTCTAAATAAAGTTGTATCTCAATTTAAAGTAAATTTGACCTTTTGACCTGACCTACTGACTGAACTCTGTTCCTGTTATCTTCCTCCAGACCGCTCCCTGTCTGCAGGCTGGATCGGCTTGGTGGGCCGCAGAGGTCCTCGCTCCAAACAGCCCTTCATGGTGACCTTCTTCAGGGAGAGTCAGGTCCCCTGTCGACCCCCACGAGCTGTCAAACCACATCCCCGCAGGAAGAAACCCAAATACGACCTCCCAGTCCCCAGCATACATCGTGAGGCTACACTTAGTGGGATTAGAGCCCTGAATTTGATGCTTTAAAGTTACCGCAACACACTCACCACCACTCAGAGTATATTTATCTGTGTGAATAGTCAGTCCAGCCTTCAGTCTATGAGCAAATGACTGAAATAAAGATTTAACACTGATGTTTGTTATTATGCGGATAAAAATAACAGGGCCAGAAACTGTGGTCTGAAAAGTTCATGTCTTATCTTGAAATCTTTCTTTTTATGAAATGTTTTTCTTTCTCTGCTCAGATCGGAGTCCTGCAAACAGCGGAGGCCAGCCTTGTAAAAAACATGAGCTCTACGTTAGCTTCAGTGACCTGGGATGGAAGGTCAGCTCTGAATTTCACTTCTTTTTAACTCTTGATTCATGTTTCTGTGAAGTCTTTATGAATAACGTGTCAGGGCAATTTAGTTTTATTCATCCAGTTTGATTATTCTACATGTCATTGTATTTCTTGTATAAATGACTGGTGTCATTGCTCATGCTGTAGAATCATATATTGAATGATAGGTAGCACAGTAGTGTAGTGGTTAGCACTGTCACCTCACAGCAAGAAGGTACTGGGTTCGATTCCCGGCCCGGGGCCTTTCTGTGTGGAGTTTGCATGTTCTCCTCATGTCTGTGTGGGTTCTCTCTGGTACTCTGGCTTCCTCCCACCATCCAAAAACATGCATGGGGATTAGGTTAATTGGTTAATTTAAATTGTCTGTAGGTGTGAATGTGAGTGTGAGTGTTTGTCTGTCTCTATGTGTCCTGTGATGAACTGGAGACTTGTCCAGGGTGTACCCTGTCTTTCACCCTAAGACAGCTGGGATAGACTCCAGCCCCCCAAAGACCCTATGAGAGGATAAGCGGTAGAAAATGGAGATTGAATTATTCTTAAGATTTCAAAAACACTACATGCACCACTCGTTGGATTACCTGCAAAATAATTTTCGTCAAACATGCCAGTGCCATCAGGATGACATGAGAAAGTACTCTGAATGAGGTCATGGTACAATGTGTTTGGAAAAAGTCAGAAAAATGGCGTCTTATAGCATATCAAAAAATGATGGAAAAAATATAATATATAGAATGTTCTTAAAGTCGTCATGTTATATATTATAGTGTATTGAATGAAGTCATGGTCTAATTTGTTGGTAAAAGTCATAAAAAAGCCATATAATAGCATTTCGAAAAATATTATTAAAAATGTCATAATATAGTATAACGAAAAAGTCATATTTTCATAAGTCATCAAAAGGCCATATTATAGTATGTTGAATGAAATCTTGATATAATGTTTTGGGGCAAAAAAAAACAAATAAAAAAAGCCGTATATTTGTAAAGCCATAATATGGTGCAAAAACAGTCATTGTACTGCTGTCATTGAAGTGTTGAAAAAGTCATAGAATAGTTTTGCAAAAAATCCCAAATGTCATAGTGTAGTATGTCAAAAATGCTAAAGCTTTGTATACAATGTTGAAAACGGTCATGAAAGCCATTGTATGGAAAATGTTGTTGTATGCAATACATAAAAGATGTGTAGCACCGTAACAAAAATAGCCACAGCATGATGTGTCAAAAAGTCTTTGAAGTCATTGTACAGTATGTGGTGTAAATCATGATGAAGTCTATACAGAAAATATAAACATATAATAACTTACAATTTACTAGTAAAGGTATGCAAATTGTGTATAATAGCATAGCAAGCTAAGAAAAAGGCACTTCATGATATTTAACCAAAACAACAGAGAATGACCTAATGTTTTTTTAAAGTCAACTGCACAGTAAAAACTTTACTTTTCTGCGTTTCGCATGTAAAAATAACATTTTACAGCTGTTTGACAATGTTATACTGTTGCAAATTAACAGAAATGTTCATGTTTATTATTTACAAATAGCAGGGTTGTATTTGTCTAAAAGACATCACTATAAGTTCATAGAGTACACTTAATAAATTGTCACTGTGTTTCTGTGGTTCCGCTCAGGACCGGGTCTTTACTGTGTTTCTGTGGCTCCGCTCAGGACCGGGTCTTGACTGTTTCTGTGGTTCCGCTCAGGACCGGGTCTTGACTGTGTTTCTGTGGTTCTGCTCAGGACTGGGTCTTGGCCCCCACTGGATATTCAGCTTACTACTGTGATGGAGAATGTTTTTATCCTCTGGGCTCCTGCATGAACGCCACAAACCACGCTCTCATCCAGCAAGTGGTCAGTACGATGACAATGCATTCCATTATAAACTGGTCTAGATAAGGGCTTCAGTGAAACATGACCTGTATTTGACTGCAGGTCCACCTCCTGAAGCCTGATGAGGTTCCTAAGGCATGCTGCGCCCCCACCAAGCTCAGCCCTATCTCTGTCCTCTTCTACGACGACAACAACAACGTCATCCTGAAAAAACATCGGAACATGGTGGTGAAGACCTGTGGGTGTCTATGAGAGCCAAAAAAGGTCCAAAACCAGAGAAAATGTCCATAGATTTTCTCTCCTCCACACAAACCCTGCCTGCATCAAAGAACGCTGATGACAAAGAAAAGAAATCTAACTTAAGTCAGTGTCGAGTTTAGGGACTCCTTATGCCTTTTTTATTGTTTTCATCACTGACAGATTTAAGATACTTGTTTAGTTGATGGCAGCACTACTATTGTTGCAGCATAAAGTCTATATAGAGAGAGCATTGTATGAAATTAATAAAACAATATTCACAAATCTCTTCTGGTCGTAGTTTTCACCAGAAAAGTGGACTAACAAGACCAGACAAGACTGACAGATTCAACCAAACAGGCAGACAGACACAAAGCTAGCATAACCAGACGGACGGACAGACGGACATCAGCAAGCCAGTGAAGAAAAGTGAATCTCTTTGTTTAGGTTTTGTTTTGTTGAACATTCAGAAATATTTGAAGACTTCACACTGGTTTTCCAGAGGACTCTAACAGGCTTTTTGCTACCTAAACCATTCTAAAACAGCCAATGAATTGATTATGAAAATAATGTAGCCCGCACATACTCTAATGTAAAGAATATTTATACAAATCAGCTGAGAAGACCAGTCCAATACATTGTCCAATTTATTGAAAAGGGTTTAAAAAAAAAAAAAAAAGTGAAAGCAAATTAGTGACATTTTTGCAAGTGAATACATGAAGAAGTGAAAAGAACAGGTATTTAGCACTGAACTTCTTTAACTTTCAATCCTTTGTGCCAATTAGTTTCTTCAAATAAACAACCACAACAGCTGAAAGCATGAGCCCAGAGCAGATACTGTGCTGCTTCAACTGAAGTGGGACAAAGATGAGGTTATTGCTAAGATTATGTTGGGAAACGTGCCTGACGAGGAAAACGTTAAAAATGAAAAGAAATAGCAGAATTTGGGATGAAGGTATGAGCGTTGCTGTGGTTTGATGTGAGGTACTGTTGTGAGGTGCTACTGAGTGAGGACACCTGTGGAGCAGCAGAACAGAGGAGGCAACGCTGTCAAGTCTTAGTGGACAAAAAACAACCAACAGGAATCTCCAAAAATAGTTTGAGGAACTCATATTCTACATTATACCATCACAAACATACACAATTATACATAACGCCAGTCATTTTCAGAGGCCAATTGAAAAGTACTTTTATCTTGTATGGAGGGTGTCACTGATGTGAAACCCTCACATGAAAATCAAATGTCCCGGCAGTGCCACATCCATTGTAGATGAGTGAGTAAATACAGATCTGGGTTCTTAAATGTGCAGTCTATTTCTAGGTAGCCACATATTAAAAAATACTTGTTCCTGTTTGTTTGTTTTTTTTAAACTTCCCATCATAGCTTTTCCAGACTCACACATCTCCCAGGAATTATTAGCAAGACAAGATCATTTATTGTTAATGGGCTATCTTGCAGATCTCCCCCATGTGAATAGCAAGGTAGTTGTACATAATAAATATAAAAGTGGGCTGCTGGTGTACTTGTGTCCCATTGTTATTGTTTTTGTACGTACACAGCACATCCCATCTCAACATGTTGTCCATGAATACTGACGGGTCCCAGTGTTCGTCCTCAACATCCTTCAGGTGCAGTGATTTGAGAGTTAGTCCGTGGTCATTGGGTATCTGGAAGCAACAGTTTTTGTTGGTTTTTAGTGTTATATAACAGAAAATCTGAAAATATAGAGATGCACACATCAGCAGCCAGTTTGCTGAGCAAGAGTTTAGAATCTCTAAATGACAATAACTTAGCGGCACAGACACTAGTGTCGCATTTGCCAAAAGTCTAAAATAAACTGGAGGAACAACCACCTTCATATCCCAGAAACGCTGCTCAGAGTGCTCACAGTGACTGCTCATATGCTGACATTGTGGAGATTAACAGTTAATATTAAACACAGGTGGCACTGACTTGCATTAGGACGTGTCCAAATTCGACTCAGTCTGTTTTTGTTCACCCCATTAACCAAGTTATTAGATGATTCATCATTTAATGGGTGCATCCACAGACATACCCAACTTCAGTCTAACAACTTCAGCATAGTTTGACAGAAACTGAGTTTTATTGACAAAACTGGCAAAAATGGACGGCTGCCAAAACTTCACAGTATAACAGGCAGCAAAGTTTCCATTCAGCGTGGTCAAGTAGTAGACATTAAAGTGTTTGGGTCGCAGTGTTTCCTAAGATCAGCTCTAAGCAGCTTATAATATAAACCTGAATCTACTAATGCCAAAATTTTCTCCTGATTTAGAGTTTAATTGGAATTGTCCATTTATGAAAATAAGCACTCTAGATGACAATACAGTAAAAGCATTATATTTAGATTTTTTTATGGTTTCCGATGACTCTGGGACAGTAGAAATTTTTTTTGAGGTGGTGGTGAAAAATGTCTCGAGCCTTTGCAAAAAAGATAAATTACAACAACAAAGCGGGCTGCACTCACATCCCTAATTGAAGGAGACTGAAGTTGTTGTTTTGTTCACAATGTAGAAAACAGACCAGGGGTTTGATGAAATCAAAATATCAGTTATTACAAGGAAACTTTCAGGAGATGTTTCATAAAGCTGCAGTCTGAGAGAAATACACTGTCTTACCAGGTTCAGGATCAGTCAACAGCTGTTCATGCCTGGACATCCACCAGCTCAGCAGGCATGGGGGACTTGGGGTGTTTGCTCTCAAAATGCTGCTTAAAGGTCTTGGGGTCTGGCATTTGTGTCTGAAAAAAACAACAACAAAAAAACAAAAACAAAGGAGAATCAGAACTGAGCATGTGCAACTCCTAACAGCATATCTGTGTTCAATTTGTTCTTCAAATCATCTATCCTTATGTCATTTAACACAACATACATCATTAAGAAGGAAGAACATTGTATTGAATGCAACAGTTTGCCTTTTATGTATCTTATGATTTGTGTGTTGAGCTCTGTAAATACGAGGTATGTTTTCAGAAAATGTTTGTAAACGGCAAATAAATTGATTGAAACAACATATGTTTGTTTTATAAGAAATGAACTAAATGTGTTTGGGTTTTTAAAAAAAAAAAAAAAAAAAAAAAAAAGATTTGCAGAAACGCCCATGGGGCACAGGAGAATTTTTCAATATTCTCTGATATTTTAAATACAAATCCATAGTCCGTAAATGATGTAAACAACTGTTTATGGTGTTTTTCTTCAGTATCATTACTTTGGATTTCAAACTTAAACTAATTTTGATCTTCTCCAAAATGTGGCAGACTGATGTAGAATGTAATTAAAATACTATTACTTGAAATACCTGATTTAAAATAAATATTGTCACAATATATATTTATCTTTTCATAAAAAGTGAACACATTCAATTTTGGGTCAATTTTTGCTGTGATATTGAATGTCAATATTTTCAATGTATTGCATCCAGGTTAGTAATCCCAGTATTGTGACACCACTAAACCCAGTTTGACACTCTGTACACACCCGGCAGACGGGGCAGCTGTGGACCAGTGCAGCCTTCGCTGCAGTCTTCTGGTCAGCAGCCTGACTTTTCTTCTTGTCTGCTGCCTTCTTGGCGTTCTTCTGCTGAGACTGAATCTTCTGCTGTCCACGAGCCATGGCCCTCAACTTTGACCTGCAGGAAAAACAACAAGAGAACACAGATGACTTTTCCTGCCCAGACTGTAGATAACAGCTTTTGTTTACTCACACAATGTTAGATCTAAATGCAGGGTAAAAGTAGGATGTAATCAGCTGGTTTAATGAGCTTGAACTGACACATTATCAGTGAAAGACGCAAAACACTTATTTTATAATTGTCTATGCTCAGAATCAGTCATTTGCTGCTAACAAAGTCACAGCCAGATGGCGTGTTAGTTAAGCCTGATTACTTTAAGATACTCTGGACAGGATTCAAAATTAAAAGTGGTCAAATGGCCAACCATACCATTGATAATACAAGCCCCTGACCTCAACTCCATCCAACACCTTGCTGATGAACAGGAAAGCAGATTTCAAGCAGGGCTTGGTTAAGCAGCATCAATTGAACCTCACTGATGCTGCTGTGTCTGTGTGGGAGCATGTCCCTGTCCCTCCACAAAATAGTAAATATCATGGCAGGTAAGTGTAGCATTGCCAGGCCCCTGGACTAAAATGAAATCAGTCTAATAGAGCATCACTGCGATGAATCCTGCATGGTTATTTATGTTGATGCTACTTCACAGACGTACTGGTGTACAGGTACGGTTATGTATAATTCACTAACATTGAGTAACCCACGATGTAATAATCAGAATTATTACATAAAATGTGTAAGATCTGCGCAGACTGGCTGCTTGTAAGCCTATTGACACCAGTCTACCTAAAGTAACGTTGCATTCGTTCAACCGTTTCCGTTAATTGTCGACTTCACAACACGACTTAAACTAGCCAATTTACAATCATCCATGTTGACGATAGCGCTAAAATACTGTTAACACCTGGGTTTCTGTTTTACATAATCACACTAGTCAAGCAGCGGGTTACTGATTGTTATTTGCATATGCAGTTAAATGATGCTTTAAACGTGTTTAAAACCGTTAGCTTGTTAGCATCGCCCAAAAGGCCTTTCGTCAACCGGTGCCGCCTTGCTAACACAGTTAGCTGAGCTAGCTAAAGAAGCTAACGCTGCATGTGACTCCGAATTGCTTCGTAACACCATGTTGTAGCAGTATAAAGAAAACTGTTTCAAATACAAATCACTGTTAGACAACGCCATGATAAATAGTGACTGCTGAACATTCATACAAGGATTCGTTTTCTTGCGGACTTACCTCCGAGATGTGACTCTCTTCGCTCTTTTGTCGGCCTTTTTTGAATGCCAGAAGAAACTTCAAAGAAGGTTTTTAACCGTCACATCTAGTTAAAACCTGCCAGAGAAACAAGCAGCGCCTCCAACAGGAGTAGAGCTGAACTGCACCATTAGTGGGGTTTCCGGGACAGATGGCTTGTCACCGAAATCAAGGCCATTATTCTCTGTTGGGTATTTTTTTAAATTCCCCAGGCATAAGACAAAGTTGTAAAGCCATCTTACTCATGTCATTTTATTTCCTTCGCCAGAATATCAATTAAATTTACTCAACATTGATGTTGTTAGATGAAAACTATATTAGATGCTTGGAGAGACATTTATTTTCTTAGCTGGTTCAGATAGCTGATGTGTACTGAACAGTTTTTTCTTGAACAAGGTTGTATGATCCAATGTTTTGTGCACCCCTCATCCAAAGTAGAGAACTTCTTTTTATGATTATCAGCAATAAGGCTTCCTAAATTCTTACTATGTAAGCTGGTCTTGTTCCACAGATAAAAGGAAGCCTGAGCTCACACTTCATATCTCCCCAGAGGTGATCATCTAAGAAGCAGACAAGACAGAAATGTTCCAATCAGCAGTTTAGAAGTTACAGATTTCTTGACTTGATAATCTGGTTGGTTCATCACAACATTTTTCTCACAGTCACTGTCTCATTGTTGTGGGGCACACATGTGCTCCAACACAGGAAATAAAACAAAAGTCAGAAAAAGGGACATATCTCAGACGGATTATCAACAGTCTTTAGCACCCACACTCATTTGACAGTATAACTGACACTTCATTTTAAACATGAGGATAAGAGTTTTTGTTCTCTACCTGAACAGCATCAGTCCCACTGACCTAGGCAGAGGAAAGCAACCTACTGTCCTGGGTGATGTGTGGAGAAGAGGACCGCACAATTATGAAACCTTTCTGTAAATTTCTGTAAAAAGACGAAATGTACAAATTACACATAGACTCACTGGCCACTTCATTAAGAACACCTTAGTAGTACTGGGTCGACCCCCCTTCTGCCTTCAGAACTGCATTAATTCTTTGTGGCATAGATTCAACAAGGTGCTGGAAACATTTGTCATAGATTTTGGCCTTTTGGTTGACAAGATAGCACAAAATTGCCATTCCTCCAAATCCTAAAGCTGCTCTGTTGGATCGAGATGTGGTGACTGTGGAGGCCATTGGAGTCCAGTGAAGTCTTTGTCATGTTTTAGAAACCAGTTTAAGATCTGAGCTTTGTGTCATGGAGCGTTATCCATTCAGATGATGGTCCACTGTGGTCATAAAGGGATGGACATGGTCAGTAACAATACTCTGGTAGGCTGCAGAGTTTAAACCATGATCAGTTGGTACTAAAGAAAATATCCTCCACCATTACACCAGCAGCAGCCTGAACCAGGATGGATCCATGCTTTCATGATGTTTACTCCAAACTCTGACCATCTACCATGTGACTGTTCAGCTGAAATGGAGACTGGTCAGACCAGGCAACGTTTCTCCATCTTCTACTGTCCAGTTGTGGTGATCCTGTGTGAACTGTAGCTTCAGTTTGCTGTTCTTAGCTGACAGGAGTGGCTCCAGGTGAGCTCTTCTGATTACACTGCTATAATATGTGATACGAGTTATTATTATTATTATTATTATTATTGGTGAGTACTCTGCATATAAAGATATAGGTACTTATGTATAATGTACTTGATTCAAATCAAGATCGTGGAGTGTCAAGCTCTACCTCTGTAGACGAACATGAAACATCATTTTGTGAATTTCACTACAGTATTTCCAATCTGTTAAATATTTAAAAAAATAAAAACAAAATAGAAATGTTCTCAGTCTCACCTGGTGCAGGAAGTACTGCAGGGATAAAAACAACCTCATTGTTATATTCATGAAGAGGACTGCTGTATACATTAAGAATTGATACTCACTGTGAAACAAAACAATGCATTTGTCTTGAAAGTGGTAGTATACACAAAATTTTACATTCTTACCTAAATCTGTGTGTGTCTGCAGGCTGTGAATTAAATCATGCAGATGTGCAAAATTACAAAGAAATTAATGCTTATTTCACAGTAACGGTCCAAATGTCCACTTAATTTATTGGCTGCAGTTATCAACTTAAAAACTTAAATCCAGTTCTTTACCCCTAAATAGGAACTGATCTTGAAAGAGAAACAGTGCACACGATGGAAACACAGTTTCATCACTTTATTACAGTAAATGAGTCCATATTATACAGTACATACACAGAACAGAGACAGACAGGTTTGTATTTCTTTCTCTCTCTCTGTCCGTCTGTCTATCCCTCCATCTCACCACTACATCTATCCACCAGAGCAGGACGACACTGTGACATATGAGCTTATAAAGAGACACAGCTATTTCCCTCAGGAACAGAGGGGAGGCTTTCATCAAATATCTGGTCAATAACAGTAACTCTGGACGCCACATGGCACATAATATAAAATGTGTTGAGCTGGACGTCATAATGTGATTTCTAGTCAAGGCAGACATGAGACAGCACTTTCTCTGAAATGCCAGTGATCTGAAGCTAAAACAGATTTACTTTCTAAATACTGCACATTAATGACATATTCCAGTCTGTCACAACTCACGAAGTCCTGTTCCAAAATGAGAAAAAAAACAAGAAGAAAGATTTAACACAGTAAAAAAGATTACAGGTTTGGGGGGGTGACAGGTTGAGCTGAAAGTGATAAAATTGGTTGGGGGTCTGTAGTGGCTTTTTAAAAATTAAATGAGAAATGTCATTTTATTATTAATGACTGCTGTTTTGGAGACTGGAGCTACTGGAACATATTTTTAGTATCTTGAACGTTTCTCCCCCTGGTCTACTAAAGACTGAACAGCTCCCTCTAGTGGAAATCTGTAGCCTGACAAATGTGCTACAGAGTCAATTAAAGCTGCTTTTAAATTTGAATGAAGAAAAACTAAAACCAACATCGCTGTTTCAAACATTCTCCATTGATTTCACTGTGTAGATTAACAGTATAGGTGAGCGCTGCCATGCTAACATGACATGCCTCAGTCCTTCAGCTCCTACAAAGCTCACATCATCTTTTATTTAATGTTATATTTTCCATCCAGAAAGGACAGAAAGGGAGCATTTTGGAACAGAACCCTTAAATATTTGTTTGGTACAGTCAAATGTTCCCAGAGGACACTTACATTTTTCACTGGACGACAAGAAAGAGAGAGAGAAAGATCATCAACAAACATGAGGAGTAGGCAGACTTTTTTCTTTGCAGTATTTACATTTTGACTTGTGAAAAAAAGAAACTTATTTACAAAAATGCAAAAACTAAGGTTTCATCGACAGGATGAGGGGACATAAGATATAAACAGCTCTGTAATAAAAAGTAAAAAGAGGAAAATAAAAATTAGCAATATTTACATGAAGGGAGAAATGGCTTCTGAGGTTGGAGGAAGAGACGAATCAGTCGGGTTTGATCCCTCTCACCGTGTCACACCTTTTCATAGCCACAGGAAGTCTGAGCGCTCTGAGTGTGACACGCCCAGCAGAGGCCTTCAAACAGCCTGGTTGGACTCTTTCCAGCAAAGAAAACAGAATGAGTCCAGCAGTGACCAACAGGACCGGAGGAAACATGCTCGCCACTCTCCTCATGTTAAATAAATGTGAATGTGCCAAATGTGGTGGAGATTAAAAAAATAAAAATCAGAGTTCTTTTCTTATATATCAAGCAAATAAAACAAAGCAAACATGAGCGCTGTTTGGAAACAGCGGGTGGAGGCATGGAACAACAGTATCAAATATACTATACTACAAAATTCAAGTGGTCTGCACTGCTTACTAATAATCAGTATTGTTGACTGCTCTAATTCCTAAAACACTGCAGTTCACACTGCAGGCTGCAATATGGTCATTTGTACTTCAGTACTTGAGAGGATGCCAACTGGGATGAGCCCTGACTCTAACCTTGACCTCCATCAGCTCTTCTCTTTCTCATTAAAATTCAAATTGGTCCTCACAAACCCAGAAGTACGACGAGCACAGAAACACACAGTCATCTAACAGGAACTCCTGCGCTTGAAATTCATGTTGAACTACTATTCACATTAAGCCCTGCATTCATCTTCCTTTAGCTCTGCTTCTGTGTACATGTCCACTCATCTTTGAGTTATTCACTTTCTGTAAAAAACTTTTCAACAGTTTCCACTGACAGAAGAACAGTTCACACTGAAATTAACTGACATCCGACTCCCATCACAAAAAAACAAACAAATAAATAAATTCACATGAAGCACCCCTCCCCACATCAATAAAACATTAGAGCCCCATCCCTACATTCTTTAGTTTCTCTGCTGCATTTAATCAACACAAGCACAAGCATTCATTCAGCTCCACACAAACATCAGGACACCAGTGATCCTAACTTGCCGATTCGGTTCAGGGAATCTTGCAGGGAGAGAGAGATGTCTTTACTATATTGTGAAAGTAAAACACATTTTAAGACCAGGAAAACCACCATATTGTTTTCCGACATGTCAACAGACAGTACCGGGAATTGTAAAGAGGAGTCATGAAAGGACAACTTGAGTATTTTTCAACTTGGATCCCATGTTTTTGAGCCAGAGTGACAAATGAGGACAACCATTTTTTTTTAAATTACAAAAAATATCAGGACAATGCTGCAGATTTATGGAATTATGGAATTGTTGTATTTCGGTAAAAAGTTACAAGTCTCACAAGACTTGTGAATGAAAATCGCTCGGTATTGAACCAATGTCAGAAATGGTTGTGGCCATTAGTCACTCTGACAAAAAAAACAAACAAACACAAAACAGGACACAGGTGGAATAACACCAAAAGCAGCAGCGGTAGCCCTAACTAAAAAGTTTTCGCTTCTTATCATCAACCATATCATGACCCCAATAAAAGTTAAGTTTTCCTGAATTACATAAAAAGAAAGCCAGTGTTAGTAGTGGAGCACATCTGCCGGTTCCTCCACAGTAAACTGACACGTTCCAGCCCAGAAGCATGAATGGTTTTTCTGTGGTTGTCAGAGGAGACGTAAATTGGTAACTTTCTTCAGTAAGTAAATTATTAGGAAGCATAGATGGTAGTGACACTGAGTCTCTTGTTTATTAGACTATATCCATTTATGGTTTTAGTGACTGCAATGATCTAAATCAGTGGTATCTAAACCACTGCATGGTTTCAGTTCACTGTGAACCCTACAGACTAGAGAACAAGCTGCGCACAGAGCAGCATCCACTACTGTTTGTCATTTGTTTGCTTGATTTCAAAAGGCTAATTTTCTAGATCTGCTTTTGCTGAGCCCAACGTTCAGACTTTCTTCACAGTTACAGACATTTACATGTCTAAACACATTTTTGAGGTGATGAACAAGAGCAGTAGTTGAGAAATGTCCAAACAACCTCTGCCCTCCTGGATGTGGAAAACTGGAACAAAAACCCTAACAAACGAAGAAAAGGAGCCTAAATCCACGATTGAGCCCACTGGTAGCTCTACTGTGTAAGGCAACTGTTCTTTCAGGGATATTTCGCTCTTTTACCAGACACCTGAAACAAACAGATGGCTAGCAGACACAGTGACTGGTGGAGTCAATCTGGTTCTTAAACCGGCCTCTATAAAGTAAAGCAGCCACTGAACATGATTCACCTCATGGGATACACACCTCCAGCCAAACACTGATAACTGCTACCTGGTACTGATGAGGTTTTCTACTCTACCTGACATTCAAGCAGGTCAATTAACAAGATGCAGATGGTTAAATCAAACCCAAACACCAGGCTGGATTGGTAAAATAAATAGGCTGGAGGATTTAGGAATGTATCATTCCATGCATCCGCTCTCTCACCCTGAGCTGAATAAAACATCCATTACCCTGATGACCTGTGTGGGTCCAGTTCTGATCTTGGTCAGGCAGTGTACAGTTCAGATGCAAAAACACTTAAGAAGATAAAAAAATAATCTGAAGTGGAAAAAAAACCCTCTAGAGATAAAATGTTTTGTGACCATGTGGTACTTTCAATTAGTCAAATAAATAACAACACAAATATAAAGAAGATAAAGAAAAGTTGGTTTAAAAAAAGGTTATATCACAGAGGACCAGCCCCCACTATTGAACCTTCAGACCACCGAGCAGCAGCGAGACAACTGTGTGAGTGTTTAACAATCACCTGCCCTAGTTTCAACCCTGGCAGCTAAAGAACTAATGTTTGTTTGTTCAATGCATCTACTGTACAAAAACAGATCACCTAAGAGGAGAGCAAGCAGCATGGAGGAAAGCTGTGTGTGTGTATCTGAGATAAGGGTGAGGCTGGCAGGCAGACAGGTGACAAGCTGCTTCAGATGCTGTTAAGAGATCCTGGTACTGAACTATGTTGAGATGAATCTGAACCGGTACCATCTGAAGGACACAAGAGGAAACAAGAGACAGTCAGTGGTGGATTAACAGTCCAGTACACAGAGGACCTGACAGCAGGATTTTACATTATGAGCCACAATAGTTTCTGAAAACACGTCAAAATAGGGTTGTTACACCTAAGGACCACACAATAGTAGGGCCATTGAATTAAAGTCAAATCATAATCAATTAATCACGCAGTGCTGTTTTGTGGCTTCGATGCACCTTTAGTTGCAGCATCTGCTTCCTGCTGCAGACATGGAGCATTACGACAGCGAAACACTTCTGAATGGGTTCTTTTACTTTTTAAAAACATCAAGTGACAACAGCTTGTGGCTGGTATTGTTTTTACCTCGCGAGTCTGTATTTGTGTCATCATGGAAAATGTGGCCATGGTAGTGGGAACTCCAGAAGAGATCAAAACGAAGCTGTTTGTGAAGCCAGTCTGAAGGTGTGGTCAGAGCGAGGGCAGCCATGATTGGGTTTTGGAAAATCCTACTCAGTGTATCTTTGATCTAAATACAGTGTTTCATGCTTCACGTTTATGGAGAGAAATGATCCAGATATGTGAACGAACTTCTCTCCACACTAATGGACTCGATTCAGGGTCTCCTTTTATTCGAGCCAATACAGTTTATTCAGTCTGGACTCATTTCTGAGGAAATGATGACGAGTAGTTCACATCTAATAAGTTCATGACAAGTTTTGTTCATTTTGTGTCATCTTGTGTCAAAATTACTCTGGTTTCAGCAAAAATAGAGTAACAGAACTGTTTAAAATATGTCTTTCATGTCACTTCATTTGCTGTAGACTTGGATCTCTGACAATCTGCTGTGTAACTAGTGGGAGGGTTCACACGGACACTATCAATAATTATAAATAATTGCAAATTCCCGGCCATTTATAATGTGCATTTCACAGAACACATGGATATTCACATGGATAAAACAGTGTAAATGATTTGCCATTATGTATTTTCTGACCCAGAAAATCCTGCCAGACAAAAAAAAAAATAAATGAGTCCTTTCTGACACGATGTCAAACAGACCATCTTTCATCACCAAGCTAATTAAAAGTGAGCACATAATAATGTCTAAAAAAAGAAAAGAAATCCTCCAGCCAGAACAAAACCAGGATAGTAACATTTACAATAAAATAATAATAATGACATTAACATAAGAGTTTCCCACCGTGGGCGGAAGCAGCTGTATGAGAGCGAGCGTGAGGAGGAATGAGGGTGGAGTTCAGCTGGGGCTGGATGGACAGCTCTGCAGAAAACACAAACACAGTTCATGTTTAATGAGTCATGTATCAAGAGGACAAGATCACAAACAATAGATGGTGTGTGCTGCGTTAACTGTATCCCCTCTGAGTTCACGGCATGGTCCAAAACAAACAAAGAAACAGCACCTGACTGTATTTAGTGAAACAGATGCTCCTGAATCCATCGAGTAGAACTTCAACACAACTAAATAACCCAAATCTGAGTTCTCCTCACTACTGAATAAAAACACTACTCTTTGGACAAAACAGATCAGTGTGGTGCTGAATTTAAACTGGGACCGTCAGAGGGACAGCTCAAGTGGTGAAGTGCGGTAAGATGAGTGTGCTTAACTCTGCTCTACATGTACCTGTGGTGCTGAAGTTGAAGAGCATCGGCAGTTCTCGGCCGCTGGGCAGTCGTGTGTTTGGCTGGCGCAGCTCGTCAAAGAAGGCATGTGAACAGGCCTCTAAAGGGGAGAACCGTGAAGCTGGCGTGTACTCCAGCAGCCGGGAGCAGAGAGCGATGGCCTCTGGAGGGGTGCGAGGTTTAAACACCTGAGGAACAACAAGAGTCCAGGTATCTGACCAGCATGACGGCCACACTGAGTCATTTCTAGCATCAAAATAAAGCGCTCAGCAGGAAATGTAAAATACCCAGTATCCCTGATGTGAAGTGCCCAAACAAGGAAACTGCACAAGTAATAACTACTGGAGATTAGCATGTACTATTTACATCATTTTATTTTGGCAAACATAGTAATGAGTAAGACTGTTAATTTAGGATGCTAGGAATAATAAATTTGTCAAGCACTGTATATAGAAATTCAAAATATTTGTTTCTCCACATAAAAATGTACAAAAACATCTCATGCCATAATGCTGTCAAAAAAATCAGCGGTGACATAATGCTAATAAACAGCAACTTCCACACCTTTACTATACCTCTACTTTTCACAGATTTTCTTTCTCAATTGATGGATTTTACAAGCATTCGTACCTTGGTCCATGGATGAGCTTTGATCTGAGGAAACTTGAATTCTGTGTAGTTTGGATTCATCTCTCGGATTTGTTCCCTTGTTGGGGTTCCTAGCACCTGAGAATAGACGGTGGAGTATAAGCAGTATTCTGTAGACACTAAGGCCATAAAGGTGTATGACTGGCTGTCGTTAGCACACCCATGAGCACAAATCAAGTAAGCACCCTACTGACCACCTCCACTGAAAACAGGAATTACAAGTGTTTCCATAACAGTACCTTGATAATCTCTACAAGCTGGTCAACCCCACTGTCACCAGGGAATATGGGCTGTCCAAGCAGCAGCTCTGCCAGTACGCAGCCCGCTGACCAGATGTCGATGTTGGCTGTGTAGTCTGTGGCACCAAAAATGAGCTCAGGGGCACGATAGTAACGTGAGCAGATATATGACACGTTGGGTTCACCGCGGACCAGCTGCTTGGCGCTGGGGGAAAAACAAGAAATCAAATTAAACGATTAAGATGGTGATGGAGGGGGTGAAAAGTGTCAACTATTGATTTTATACAAACTGACTGGACTGGCATTTGTCATTTTCACTAGGACACTAGTTCTGTGTCACAACATGCATATATTACATAAAAACTGCAGTGCATTAGTATTACACAATATGACAAGTAGTTAACATAGTTTTTTCCTAACAGACTAACAGAGCCTCTAATGTTTGACAAGCCGGAGCCATTTACTGTTGACCCAAGGCAAGAGGAACAGGTTGTGCATTTTTTTAAAGTGATTTTTGGGATGATGAGACAACACATTAGTCTCAAACAAAACTAATATAGCAGCATTTCAGATATGAAGCTGACCAAAGGGGTGAGTTGAGAAACATGGACAAGTAACACTGGTTCAACCCTAAGAGCCACCGTTCAAAACAATACCATTGGGCTGTATTAAATGGTTAATTTATGCCCACACCTTCACATATTATCTGTAATGACAAATACAGAATACCCCATCAGCGAATGTATACCAATCAGTTTAATTCCATTCTTTCTGCACAAACAAACATATTACATATCTTATTTTAGTGGGCAATGATACCACAGCTAAAATCCTCCCATGCGTTCATGCAGCTCACCTGCCAAAGTCACACAGCTTGAGGATGGCAGTTTCTGGATCGACAAGCAGGTTTTGAGGCTTGATGTCCCTGTGACACACGCCCTGGGAATGGATATACGCCAGACTGCGAAACAACTGGTACATGTACACCTGAGGAGGTCACAACATGACAACACGTGGTAGGCTGTTCAGAAGGAATCACTGTAGCACTGTTAGAGTTTCAAAGAGGTCCATGCCCTCTCCAGAGTCATTTATTATGCTGTCATACAACAAATTCTAAAGAGCTGCCTTCGTATTGCATTACTTACCTTCACATATATGATAGGAATGATGCTTTTGGCCTTATTAAAATGCCTGGCAACCCTGTAGACCGTCTCTGGGACAAAGTCCAGCACCAGGTTGAGATACACCTCATCTTTCTGTGCAGCATAGGACGAGAGAGAGAAATCACAGAGTTAAAATAGGAATGATTTACATAAGTTTGCAAGCCCTGTCCATTGCTATTGATATTGATATATTGATATATTGATGATTGCTATTATAGGGATACACACAACCAACTGCCAGTCTAAGAAATTGACTGCTTCCCCCTTTTTCAGGGTTTGGCTACTTCTTTTTATGCTGCATCTGTGTTATGTTACATCTCCTATATTTGATGACTCAGCACAAGTTTGTTTGACCAGAAAACAGAATGGATTTTTTAGCAGGAACAAATGGCACTAAAACACATGAACTGTACCTTCTCTCCACTGGAGTAGAAGAAGTAACGTAGTCTGACAATGTTGCAGTGGTCCAGCTTCCTCATAATCTGTAGCTCCCGATTCTGCAAAGACAAGAAAACACATGAGACATTGAAAGGACAGTAAATAAGAACAAACAACAAAGATGTTTATATTACTACTTAACTTAATTTGAATGTCTAACACTGTCTCCTGCATTTTTGTTTTTTGTTTGTTTTGTTGAATGGAGAAATGAGTATACTACCTTGAACCTCTTATCCTGCAGAACCTTCTTAATGGCCACCATCTCTTGGCTGTCGATGAGGCGAGCTTGGTACACAACACCAAAGGACCCATTGCCAATCACCTTTGAAATAACCACAAGAGGAAACAGTGACACAAATTCATGAGAGATCACCAGGTGTACACACATGCTGTGTCACGTTTCTGACTGCTGATCTATAGCTGAAGCTTATCAATGAAAGTCCAGCTACAACAGAGGGTTAAAATGCAGTTTACAATTTTGAATAACCTCTGTCACAACTTTCCAGCTTGTGTTATGACACCTTGATAACCTTCAACTGCAGCAGATGTTGGCAAAGTGTCAATATTTCTGATCAGCCATTCATTCATTCATCTTGAGGCGACAGAGCCAACCACTGCACCACTGTGATGAATGTCAGTAAACTTAAAAAATTGAACTTGGAAAAGGTACGAACAAGTTTCTGGCTCAATACAACATCAATCTCATCCCATAAGTCCATTAGCCTCTAGCTGACACACTTATGCCACACTTTCACATCGGAGACGATGGCGAACAGGAAGTAGGCCATAAAGTCAGCACTGGAAGCCATAAATCTCAGCACCAGGCAAAGTAATTATGGAGCCACCAGTATTGATCAACAACCTGTCAACTTCAACCACATATTGTAGTCACTGTGTGCAATGAGGTGATGAAAGTCTTAGTTGAGTAGTAATGAGGTGAGAAAGTTATACTTATCCAAGTACAGAGTGTCTTGAGGTCTTGGTTTTACTCCCTTGCTCACCTTGATATCAGTGTAAGAGACTTCCTGCGGGCGGTCCGGTCCCTGACCTGGTGTGGCCACGACTGTCGTCACCTTTCCGCTGTCTCCTAGGAAACAAGTAGGATCATGGTCAATATGAGGCCAGGGGATAAAAGAATCTAGTGGTATGATTCAGATTCAGAACATCTAATTGCAGGTAATTTGTTAATTGCCTTATTGTGCTAAAATGTGAAGTTATAAAAAGCATCTAAGTGGGATGTGGTCCCTCTGTCTTTTTCAACAAGAGGTTATGCTACACCTTCATGGTGTAAGACAATAGTGCCTGACATACAACCCACTGCAGCCAGCCTTAACATCTGCTCTGTCTCTCCGTCATCTGAACATTTAGGTTAATGAGTGGATGTCAACTTTAAAAAGCCTCCAAGGAAGTAGAGAGGAATGGCAGAGTTCATATTCAAGACACTGTGACTAATTAAACTGGGAATGAACCCAAAAATAGGACAACCACTTTCTCTGTCCTGATAAACTGTTTTAAGTGATTTAAGTGGCCTTTCCATACAAGGATTATTTTTACTCAACTAATGTGTGGCACTGCACTGGTCGGTCACCAGTCAAGTACAATACCTTGCACACAATGGCTGCCAGAATAACGAAGAAAGTTTGCCCCCCACTTTCAGGTGTTATGGAATTAAAATGCTACTGTCTGTCAATTGCAGTCATATAATGTGGGCGAAAATCATAAGCAGTAATAATAATAATAATGAAATGAGAGTGATGTGTCAGGCTCTATTTTCGTTACAGCTGGACTGCAGTCAGGTAAGCCCTGCCAGGTGCATCAGGAGTGTGCCAAGAGCACTTTTGGGAATTTTGTGGCCAGGCTTATTGGTGCCCCTCTACTTAGACATAAAGTGGGATCAGAAAAAAAAACACATGCTATAGGTGGGTCAGGTGCATCAAAGGACAGACAGAAAGGTGACAGACATCCTTGCTGAATCACCCATCCTCCAGGGCTCCCTGTCATGATCTACTGACAGTTTGTGAATCCTGCAGGATTTTTCCAGCAAAAACGTTGTGAGTTGTAAATTATTTTTTTCACTTTAGTTTTGAACTCAAACCATCTCTATCACACCACGTTGTTCGCTATGGGCACAGTATTAAAGGCAGAGCACTATTTTGGCCTGATTTATTTAGGATTTAGACACCAGATAAAAGATTGACAGGAACCTTCTGAACGGAGAGTGATTCACAATCTTTTGTGGAACTGAGAATGGTTTTCAGTGTCAGCCTCCAACACGTCTGTTGGTGTGCAGAAGGAACAGTGTAGAACAATGAATCAAAGTTGAACCGGCAGATCTGTCATGCCTAACTGTGGCTAGACAGTGCGCTCTGTCACTCCCGTTGGAGACTGCAGATGGGACAGATACCTGCTGCCTTCGGATGAGCGACAACCACTAAAAACACAGCCCAGTCAGCACAAGCGCTCAGAGCATGAGGGCGACCAAACAGAAAAAAAAAAACTTTGTACTTTGAATGACAAAATGCAAATTTTTTTAGGAGGCAACCTTAGTGAGTTCACCACCAATGCTGTCATTTCACCAATACAGCCTTAGAACAAAATAGTACTAATTTATATTGCAGCAATAAGGTGCTTCAACAGCACACACAGGCTGATGACAACATGCCATTATACTGATAAAACACTGTATACCTGTACAAGTCCCCACAACAATAATCTTACACGTTTTATAGCTTTTTGGGCTAACTTGGACTTTGCTGCATGTCAGTCCTATTTGCTATTTCTGCTGGTTAAATATAAAAAAAAACAAATTAAATGTACACTACTAGTGCATAGCAGTTTTAGAAATCCACAATTTCAGATTCTATAACTAATAAAGCAGAATTGTTTCTGAAGACAATTTCCAGAGATTTGCAGCTTAAACTTCACCTTTGCAGCATTTAAAAAACCCGACACTGTTAAAGTTCTTGTTTAAGTTGAACTACCAGTGACATCTGATAAGCTAAAATAATGTCAGAAGGAGAGAAAGAGATTTTAAGTTGAAGTTTTATTCAGTTGAAATAATTGAATAGTTGAAGATGAAAGCACAGAAAGATGGAAAATTCAAGATTTTTTCTGCTCAACATGCCACCCAACAACCCAACCACTAAGATGAGTAGATTCATTTCTGTAATTTAGACAAAGTCACACTATAAAAATTGAGGAGTGTCCCGACAACTTTTTCCACTTCTGTCACAATATCAATACTGCAGCCTTGAGTATTTGCTGATACTGATATCAATCAGAAACAATATTTTTACTTTTTTACTTATTTTGTAGTATGGAATAATAGAAAAGGCTTGATCAAGTGATATTACTCAAACAGAGAACAATAGTCAGCAACAGTAGGTCTGAGTTACATCAAATTTAACCTTAAACGTGAGAATATTCTACAATTGAAGAGAATAAATAAAAAATAAATTAGAGGACCTTGAAAAATAACCTCAATAAATCATATAAATTAAAAAAAAGAGATATTTTAAAGTGCAAAATAAAAACTAGATTAAATTAAACATATGAATATGATAACATCTGTAACGGACTCTCTGGAATGGACTGCTGGTATTAGAGTGCTTATATCGGAGATTTTAGATGCAGGTTGACATAATCCGATACTTTTTTTTTCGATATCGGACCGATATCTAATTTCAGTATCACTCCTAATAGGGATGTATTCAGCATATTTCCGTTTTCTCTGCTGATCTACGCAACTTAAATAATCCACCTTTTGCCATCTCGCTGACACTGTCAGCTTGACCATGTCTCTCACTGCATACTTACTGCTTTGTTTACCAAACAAAACAATGAACTTATTCTTATATAGTCAGAACTACATGTCCTGGTATTCCTGTATGCCCACATACACACATCAAACTGTCCTCACCACAAAAGTGTGGTGGTCATTCAATGGGCGCGCTGGCAATATCTGTTACAGCTGAAACTGTGAGGCCTGCAGAGTGACCGGGTCACTGGGTTCTCTTAACTCAATGACTGGCTTCAGGACTACACACTCACACAGGGCTCCAGGTTAAAACTAGGACAGATGGTTAAAGGATACGTTTGAGCCAACTGTCCATGTTGCTCCTCCTCTTACATTTTTCTTGCTGATACATCAGCAGGTCAGTACAGCCATGGATATCAGTGCTCTTTACCCACTGCCGTTCATTTTTAACAGTTTGAAACACTACTCACAGTTCACAGACTTTGACACAGTTTGACTTTTGCTTCCTTTTTATCACAGCAGGAAATAATGACATTTTTAACTTTGTCACAGCTACACCTATTTATTATTTTTAAAAATAGCACAAAATTTATTGGCAAGTGTGACAAAGCATGTGCCGTAAAGAGGTGTCAGAGTGAGGGGGCTGCCCCTTATCTAGGCGCCCCGAGCAGTTGGGGGTTCGGTGCCTTGCTCAAGGGCACCTTGGCAGTGCCCAGGAGGAGGAACTGGCACCTCTCCAGCTACCAGTCCACTCTCCACATTTGGTCCGACCTGGACTTGAACTGGCGACCCACCGATTCCCAGCCCAAGTCACTACAGACTGAGCTACTGCTGCCCCCATTTTTTTTTTTTTTTTTTTTTTTTTTTTAGAAAAAGAACACACAACCACACCACAATCCCTGAACAATCTGAAATATACTATGCCATAAACTTTTCTGATTAATACATTACCAGCAGCTTTTCAATGTCATACTCCATATTTTTAAGCAGAGTAGCTTCAAGAGAATTACGTTTACCGTATTAATATGCAGTTTAATGCAGCAAGATCTTCCAAAAAAATCAAACCAGGTCATCCATTCTACAGGGAACACCTCTGGTGTAAGTGTGAGGTTCCCATCAATATTAAGTATTGTTTTGGAGCCATTTACAACTCATTTGACAATTATTTTTTCAGCTTCTTAACCATAACCATCTCTGTGGTGTTTGCCAAAGAAAACCACAATAACGCTGTTCTGTAAAAGGAGAAATCCACTCTAAAATAATGATGTTTGCCAACAACATTTTTCCACTTTATTTGTGAATTTGAGGATTTCTCAATAGGACAGAGCGAAGAGACAGCGTATGGTGGTGATGATGTCATCCAGAGACAAATTCTGACCTGAAGCTCCTCCACAGACAGTGAATAATGGAGCTGCTTGGACACACCATCACCACAATTGGTAATTATGCTGGGATGTGGGAAGGTTTTCTGATTCACTACCCTGGGCATTACTTTCAAATCCCCTTGGGTATACTATAATAACAATAAAACACTGCAGACCGACTCCAAAAGTGTCACCCATTGAAATCATATATTCCTCCTGTTGATATGGCATTTTCTAAAACACTGACAACTATTTCAGCTGAATAAAGGCAGCGGAAAATGATCCACTTAAGGAAAAATGTCATCAAATTGAAATAGTCCAGTGTCATTGCAGTACAGTACCATGTCTTTATCCACTGACACCATGTCTGGGCTTTGTCCTTGGGACATTTGCACCAAGTGCTATAAGATAACAAATACTGTATATCTATTGAGTCTAACAATTACTAAGTACTTCAAGTCAGCAGACAGGTAACACAAACATCACTCAATCTACCTGCCACACGTGCTCATTGTTTGGTATCACAAACAAAAAAACAACACACAAGAATAAGTGTGATCCCCAACTGGTACCAAGACACCACATTGTGGAGAAAATACTGGCCTTACAGTATGAGGAGTATTTTATATTAACAGGATTACTAAATGGAAACTCTATAACATTTCATCATTAGACATCCTTCACTGCTGTTCAAAATAAAAGATCACTGGTTATGGTGACACAACATCCTTAATGCTCCATGCCCATGTTGAATTGTATGATTAATTCTGAATGTCAAATCACACTCTTCTTGCTTACAAATATGTGGGTTGCCATGTCTCTTGAAATAGCCTTCAGGTCTCTTGAACCTGACAATGTATCCATCAGTCATCTTCACCAGCTGAAAGCAACACTTGGGGCTTTACAGTCTAAGGCAGTGTTGCTGGGGGAGGCAGGGCGAGGAAAACAAGGGTCACACACTGCTCTGAACTACAGATGACCTCCCTTTTGGCCTCTAATATCAAACACACACACCACTGCCTGCTAATGGATGATGAGGTGAATTAACACAGAGAGAGTTCTCTGCTTACATATGTTACTATGGTGATAAAGAGGCATACTACAAGTCCATCCAAGACAGAGGAGACCTGCTCCTGAGTATCCCAGCAGACAGCCCAGCTCTTTTACTGGATATGCATCACTTGCATCCTCCAGGCGTCAGCCACCTGCTGCTAAGCCTTTGCCCCACAGGTGACCTTGGTGAAAAAGGCAACTTTCAGCCCTGACCCTTCTCCCAGCGAGTCAGGCTGTGAGCTGATGCAGAACTCTCAACGTCACCAACAAAACGAGACCTAAATGTAGCACACAAGCTCGGGTAATTGAGCCTAGCTTGGCCACAAGCTAGAACAACAGAGCCCCGTCTTACTGCTCACTCAAATTGTCCAGAAACAGTTTCAGTCATTTAACATTAGTTAACCAAATCACTACCACTGGGTGTTGGTAATGACCAGCCAGGTGCGTAGTATGACATCCATGGGACTGAATAACGTTACATACTTGCATCAATCCATCGGCCGGACGGGGAACTAGTAAGATACAAAACAAGTGGCTAACGTTAGCGTGCTAGCTAGTTAGCATGCTAGCATGTTGGTTACCTCTACACAGGAATTTTCACTGAATAGTGGCACATAATGCTTGCAGGGATTTTTGAGATAAAAGCACAGAATATAAAGTAGTGGATGTACATACTCTAGCAAAAAGCTGGTGTCTAATTAGAACTTACTGCCAAGCTTAAGGTTCGAGCATCCCGACGAGCTGCTGCCGGAGGCCTGCGGGACCCCGGACTTTCCTGTGCTGCTCCCCACGGCAGCGGCTGATCCGGAGGACGCAGCTGCGGTTCCTGGAACACCTGGCGGCTCAGCAAACGAGCTGGTCCTGGGCCGCCCGCTGCCGCTCATATCTCTGTGCAGGGGTCAGGGTTGTTTTTCACTATTTTCAGCCAAGCCACTATCAATTATCAATACCCGGCAGCGAGTAATCGTGGAAAGACACAGGGAAACACCGCTCCCGTTGCCGCCGGCTGTCTGGGCTGATAGCTGTTGCTAGACACCTAGAAACAGCACGCTCGCAATGCCACCTGGGAGATGAAGTTCAAAGTAGCTGTTGCTAAGGTTTGTTGTACAGGCGTTGACAAATCAAAACAACTACAAATTTAAAATGACTTAACGGTGGACGTAGGCCAAGGAAAAAACAGCACAGTGCATATTACGTAAATAAAAAAAGGCTAAACATTTAGTATTATGATAAAAATCATTAAGTTGTCCACCACTTTATTCTAACAGCACAGAAATTATTTTTACATTACAGATTAGTAGAGCTGGCCCATTATTTTTTAAATTAATTTTGTAAGTCAGTGTGAATAATGATAATTTATTCTTTGTGGCTGAGTAACAAAAATAATGCAATAGATATTGTTTTTGAAAATATGATTAATTAATTAATAATTAATGAAAGACATTTTGTCTCCTTTTCTTAACCCAGTTAGTGTTTAATTTTCCTCAGGTATGAAAATATCCAAATTGTGCAGATTAGTAATCCTTCGAAATAATCAATCATTGTCATCTTAAAGATGATGCATATCTGTCCCATATTTATGATAACATGACCTTACTAACCTTATGACAGATTTGATGCAGACATACTTTTGTTTGTTACCATTTACAGTAAATAATGTAATGTGACACTACAAACATTTCACTTAGACCCTTTATTATCTCAGTATTTGCTGGAAATACACTGACACATAATTCAGTAACATTTTTAGATCTGTTTTAAAGTGGACAGACTATCCTAACTTCAAGCTTTCCAGTGTTTTTGCAGATAAGGTAGGCTCCCTGACAAGGCTCCCTTACCTTAACCCACCTCTCACCTAATAAGACCTGAATCTGAAAGGCTGCTCTACTCCAGTACGCATTAAAAACACCGAGATACACACTGTGTGTTCCTGGCATTTCAGGGACTTGCCTGGTGGGTTAACATGGCTGTATTGTCAGTGTAGATCCTGTGTAAGAGAGGATTAATTTGCCAGAACTATTCTCCTGTCTCCACAGCCAAATTGCCTGTAGAGATTGTAATAAATCAGGGAGTAGTCTCATTTTCTGTGTTTGGTGAAGCATTCACTGATATTCAAGGCTGTGTAATAAAGTCACGGACATAGGACATTGTGTTAGAACTTTAATATTTTCAATATTTAGTTTTTTTGTTGTTGTTTAGAAATATTGCACATGGTCAACATGCCTGCTTATCAGATAACACTCAACTTGCTCATTCTAAAATTCCTTCTCCAAAGTAAGGACAGTTTATTTTAAGCACAATCATACAGTGTACACACATACGTGTGTATGCACATAATGTCTGTGTGGGTGTGTGCACGCGCGCATGTGATTGCACATGCATGCAGATGGGACACTTTACAGCCCTAACCCCAAAGAGATGTGAATTGATAGTCCTCTATTACCTGTGTGTTTTCATATATATGTATGTGTTGAATTATCCTGAATATATCTTTCATATATATCCTGAATCAATTGATTTTGATAACAGTCAAGATGGTGCACAAAATAGTCATGGTGACTATAAAAATACTGTCTCTAAAGTAGAATATAGACTGTAGAATACAATGAAAAATAGACTATTGATAATGTTGCTATGTGGAGAAAGAACAAGAGGTTGGTTGTGCTAACACGCTACCTGCATGTGCCAAAACATACACACACACCCGAACACAGACCTAAATGCACATATATGGAAATACCGGTATATATATTTTGTCACACATCCAACTGTATACAGAGAAATAAAAGAGATACCCATAATAATAACTACCCCCACTCTTCACCAAGGAAGCAAAGAGCCAAAAAGTGCTATTCAAAAATTGTCTTTGACTTTTAGTAAGTTATACTCTCTATCTCTTCAACAATAACAATGATTGTGTGATTCTTTTTTGTTTCTGTTTTATACCATAGTTAAAGACAGTATCACAACAGCTCATTCCTCTCACTGACTGACTGCACTGGATTTAACATCTATGGCACAGAGCCTTCCCCCTGAAAAAAAAAAACAACTAAATAACCAACCCCTTTCCAAAAAAAAAAAAAAATAAATGTCCTATTGCACCATTTGATGGGAAAGGATAAAGTGTCGAGAAGAGAGGGAAGAGGGGAGGGCTCCAGAGACTGCCCTCCAGAGCTGGTCTAGGATCTGCTTTCCCTGAACTACCGGTAACCCTAACCAGAACCATCCTGAGCTACATAGCGCTTGACCCGGGACCAGTGCTTAAGGGCACTTTCTAACAACACTTGAGGGGTTGTGGTTGGGAAGTAAAGAAGGAGAGGACTGAGGAGAAATAGATTGAGAGGAGGGGAAAAGCAGGGGAAGAATAAGGTGGTTGATAACATACGGAACAAGGTTATTATTTTTTTCTACTAAAACAATCTCTAAAAACAATACTTTCCTGATTTAACTTGCGGCGAGAAGGGCCGCACAAATTGTGCAAACACCTGATTTCAACGTTTTTACAAAACGACAAACGCCCTGCTCCCCCACTTCTGTGTCTGGTGAGAAATCGAAGAGGAGGGAAGGAGGGGGGGAGGGGAGAGCGAACCACCCCAGGTACAATTAAAAGTGTGTGTGGTGGGGCACAGACTGATTTTGTCCCCTTCTTTGTCCAGAGTTTTTTTGTTGTTGTTGTGATTTTTTATGCTGGAGAAGAAACACAATAGAGCCACAAGAGAAAAACAGGCCACGGTAAAACTGGTTATTTCCACGGCAACGATAACGAGAGAAAGCAACATTACATCCACTGGGAGATTCAGAGAAGTTTGGTTCAAACTCTACTTTTTCTCCCCGTTGATACGCTTTGCCATGTTGTCCTTATTCACTATTATTATCTTCCTATAGTTGGAATTATGAATCCAATGAGTGTCATCCATCTTCCTTTGCCTTTTCTCTGTGCTCCGTCGGGAGCCGGTCGGTGTCGAGCATAACGTTGATTCTTCAAAGCCTCACAACCAATGGTCTCTTTACATAATCTCTTTACGGTGCCTGTTCACACAGGTTTTCGGGGAGGGGACCCCGACGGACATACAGACATAGAATCAGCTCCCGCCAATGAGGACTCAGTCTTTCATAATGGCAATAACTGAAGGTGCAAAGATTGGTCACACTATATCCTACTCCTGCCTTCTCTTTTTTCCAGGAGCAAATTAGATTTCATGCTTCAGTTTCTCTTCTCACTACAATCACTAAAAACTGTGCAGGCCAATGGCTTGGTCAGACCAGGGTTGACTATGTCTGTGTACGAGTGCTCACATTGCATGTCCTGTATATGTCTGTGTGTGTGTGTGTGTGTGCGCTGTCTGTCTTGCAGCATCAAGGGGCTGTGGAATATCAGTGGAGGTCATTGGGGTTGTGTTTGTGTCCCGACCACTGTGCTGAGGAGTGGAAGGGCGAGAAGGAGGTCAAGTCAATGGCATCTGAGGGCTGGCTGGCTGGCTGGCAACAGCAAACTGCATCTGCACAATAAGTGACAAAGTGCCTTTGTGTGTCATGGTCCTTGGTGGCTGCTCCTGGGGACTGCCAACCAAGAGTAACAGTCTGATTTGGTAAGGGTGTGTATGTGTGTGTTTATGTGGGATCATGTGCATGCTGGAGATTACATATGCACCAGGGTTTGTGTGTGTGTGTGTGTGTGTGTGTGTGTGTGTGTGTGCGCCAGAGTTTGTGTGTCAGAACTACAAACTACCGTACAAATGTGCTGAGAGCAGACCTGGGCAAAGTGTGAACTGAAATTATTCTGGATACTTGGAAAAAAGAAAGGGAAAATGACACTACAAGAAGCACTTGACTCATCAGGACTGCAAGTGATTCGTCCACTTTCGAGGCTTTTTTTTTTTTTTTTTTTGAAAAAGTCTGATTAGACGAATCGAGTGTGACTCCAGTAGTTTGAATATTCACGACCATATTCAAATGCATCTCTGCCCAGGTCTGGTGGAGATTAGTGTCAGTAGGGATCACGTTGGAGCCATTCACAGTACTGGTTCAACACATACAAGAGCATTCTGCGGGGATGACACACTCCTCTCGCTTCTTCTTTTCCTTGATTTTTTTCCTCTTTGTCATCCATTCCAGCTTATGACCCTTCGTTTTTTGGCTCCTCAGGGCTCCGGCCTTTGTCTCCTTGCTGCTCCACCCCTCCATCTTCCCGGGCTGATTGACTGAAGGAGGAGCTGTGGGATGGGGAAGGGTTGGCCTCGGCTAACCCTCCTAACACTCCAGACTCGAGGGTGCCGGGTGTGGCTGTCTGCATGATCTTCTGACGGACCTCGCGTATCTTCAGCTGCAAACACACCTTGGTGGGGAAGGTGTCTGAGTAACGTGCCTGGAAGGCAGCAGTGGCCTGAGCTGGAGAGGAGGAGAAGAATAGGAAGCAGGAGTGAAAACAGAGCAGCAACATTAGCCGATAAGATGGAGCGATTCTCCTCATGGAACAGATCTATATACTGTACAGGATCACAGCTGTCTTATTAAGTTGTATCTTTTAAATATTAAAGCATGTTTTAGTAGAAAAACAAAATACTATGTATGAGGCAGAGATCAACAGGCTCAGAGTCATCCAGAATCCCCAAGCTGTTACTGAAACTGAATTTCTTGGACATGGTAGACAAATACAAAGCCAACATCAGGTGCTGGAAACTAGTTCCCTTTCAATGACTGGCCACATCAATGCTATTAAAATGCTTCCTCTTCCATGGTTCCTGTTCCTGAAACATTCCTATCTATTTACTTGTCTTTTGTGAAACAACTACATTCAGCAATCATCTTGTTTGGGCAAATAAACCACCGTGTATCTCTAAGCCCACTTACAAAAGAATGTTAACAGGGGTGGCCATAGCCTTCCTGAATTTAGGCATTTTTACTGAGCTGCAAATGCCAGGACCCCAAAGATAAAAATCAAATCCACGTCTCTCTTCCTGTACTGTTCTTTTCCTGAACACAGCCTTCTCACAAATTACTTGGTCATGACGTCTTTCTGTGACACTCCCTGAAGATTTTAAAATAAATAAAAATTATACCAATAGCATACAGGGGCTGTACTGGATCTGCCTGCTTCATCATTGCTTTTCTGGTACCAGTAAATACCAGATGAACTGTGGGAAGAGAGCCTGTCTGCTATATAGAGCTGTTGCATTCATTATAGACTCATTTATCTTACAGTTTTACACAGACTGCATTACTTTAAAACTTAGCAAGATATTTGAATTAGTGTCTCCCATGTGTGACGAATAGATTAGAAGTATTACTATCACACTTACTCTGGGTGGTATATTTAAAGGGGACCTACTTGAATATGTTCAATGAGGATGCCATTTTAAATTCTCTGTCTGAATGTATCATCATAACGTTCAATGAACTCACTGTTTTGCTCATACTGTGTGTCTGAATATACCTGTTTTCACCGTCTGTTTTAGCTCCTGTCTCTTTAAGAGTCCCTCCTGACCAGTCTGCTGATTGTCTTGTGAGGAAAATATGGTGTGCATATCACATCCAGATAACAATGATTCAGTTTAATGTTTCTAACAGTATTCACTTAACATTTGATCAGTGTAGGATAAGTAAAAACAGGAATAATACTGACAACAAAATGACCCAAGGAGGGGAAAAAAGGCAACAAAGAGCCCTGTTAACCCAACCAAGTTCCCTTCGTGTTTGAATTATACTGTGAAATATTATAACTCTCTATCATCATGGATTATTTTCTAACTTCCTGCAAAGCACTTTCTTAGGGAGAGTTTTTTTTAAGTATTATGAATTGTGAGATGGGGAAACATCTAGGCTGCTAAATGTCCAGTCCAGTAGTAAAAAGAGCTGCAGCCAGTGAGAGCAGACATGGTTGAAAGGAGCATTGGCTGCAGCAACAACAACTTCTCTTTTTGTTCTTTCCCTACATGGTAAAACACAAACATCCTGGAGGGCTGCGTTCTGCTCCGTGTCCATGTTTACAGTGAAAAGCTTGCTACTGACTGTGCTCTCGCTAATTCCTGGTTAATAAATGAGCCGCTCGTTGTTTTCTAGTGTTCAAATAATCGTGTGTTCACAGTGATCACTGAAACGACTGAAATCCATCTTCAAAGATAGCAGAAGAGGCTTTGTTCTAGTGTTTGGAAGGCAACATGTCCATATTTTCCTTAATATTGTCACTCATATTTACAGTGAAATACAGAAAAAATGCCGCGGACATTTTCTTTATCCCACAAGTTTAATAAATTCAATAAACTTTGTGAAAAAAGAAAAGCACCTGTCAGCCTCAGAGCCGTTTCAGTAATCACTGTAACCAGCGATCATTTGCGCATTTAGAAAACAACAAGCAGCTCATTTATTAACCAGGAACTAATGAGAGGAGGCTGACTGGACAGCAGTGCAACAGTCTGACACGCCTTAGTCCTGTAGTGTGAACACTGTATAACTCTGACGGGAGAGGAGAGAGTCACTAAGTGTGAACACCATGGCAAGTCGATGACTCCGACAGTCGTGTAGTGTGAACAAGGCGTTAGCTGTAATGATCAAACTTTCTGAGCTGAAGTGAGGTTTGCCTGTGCAGCTCAATAAAGGTCAAATATTCTCTATTCCAGTCAGTCTGTCTACTGATGGTTCACCTGAGGGAAAGAAGCCATGTTCCTGAAACAGCTGCATGACCAGGGCCCGGCGCTGGTCCAGAGTTCTACGCAGAGACGAGTAGGGGACCCGATCCAAATCTCCAAGGAGATCCTCTCCTTCTGTACCTGGTTGAATGAGGAGAGCACTTGAGTCACTGTCGGTGTGTAAGGTGTGATATGTTGTGAATGTGTTCAAAGTGTTCCTGAAAAGACAGAATGTCTCTGAGTGAATATCCCGTGAATCAACAGAGGTGAGGAAATAATGTACCTGTACCTGTACCTGCTCTGTCAAAGGTGAAGATTTCTCCCTCACACTTGGCGGCACTCTTCGGGGTGTTGGGCTCCGAGCTGCAGCTAGACAGACGCCGGGTCTTCCTCCTTGGGGAGCTGGGGTCTTCTGCTGTCAGCTCCAGCTCTGAATACAGGAAGTGACGTGAAGGATGAAGAAAAGGCATATGACGGAAGAGGGGGATAACAGAGCATGAAAAGAAAGAGGG
This sequence comes from Synanceia verrucosa, assembly GCA_029721515.1. Lineage (NCBI taxonomy): Eukaryota > Metazoa > Chordata > Actinopteri > Perciformes > Synanceiidae > Synanceia > Synanceia verrucosa. Next base: position 19,843,081 of record CM056567.1, read on the forward strand.
ATGTAGAGAGGCATTGGCATTAAGGGCGATTTGGAGAGAACAACAGCAGAAGAAGAAAAGGTGGACACAATGAAAACAATGAAGAAACAGGTAGAAGATGTAATAATACAATGAGATTCTCCCTGCAGCTCACCGGTGGAGTTGCGTCTCTTCCGGCGGTAGCTTCCCAGGATAGCTCTTGGTGAGGTGGCCAGACTCTGCAGAGTGGGCGAAGGAAGGACCTCCTCTGGGTTAAACTCTGGAAGCTCAGCGAAACGCTCCTCAAAGTATGTCTCTGACAAGACCCTGCGAACAGACAACAGTCCAATAATCAGGTGGCAATATCAAGGGATGGATGTGCATTCCTCATGCCTTTGGGCTGAGTTCTGCCAGGGCTTTCGCTTCTCTGTGGCTTCCCCACACTCTCCTGCTCTCTAAATAAAGGGTAGAGTACTCTGCCCACTCATATTCAGGAAACAAAGAGTCTCCACCATCATTTTATGAAGTTGGAAGGTTTGGCCATAGACTAAAAACAGAACTCAATGCCATGATGTGTGAAAATCAGTGTTAATTAAATTTAACAAATGGAGTGCTGTCCAGGATGATGTATCTCATCTTCAAGCTGCTTCACGCTATAAATTGCAGAAGATAAGCTACTGTTATATCAGCTCTCAGCTTGAGAAAATGTAAGCTGTTAACATAGAGAACACTGTCTTGGAATCAGAAAGCCAGAAGGACCAGGCAGACTTGTTTTATTTTGCTTTGGCACTGATCCTACGAGAGCAACAACTTAAGTCTGATCAGGAGCATGGCTAAAAAACAAAGTCTGTCCTGCAGCCAAAGAAAAGGCTAGGCTTAAATTAGAAAAAAGCATTTAACATCTTACATTCAATTCATCATTCAGTCCATGTATTTTTGCAAATTCTGATGTTTCCTTTAGACAGTGAACCCATCCAGATATATCTGATACAGTGAAAAAGGCCCTTCCAGTGTTGACACTGTCCCGCTTACTTTTCCAGAGAGTCAGGTGTTTTTTTGAGCGGTGGGGGTCTGAACTTGGTCTTCTTTGAAGATGAGAGGGACTCTCTTTCTGCAGGAGGAGGTGGAGGAGGGTCCAAACCTGAGGGTGGTGGTGGAGGGCTGCGAGGTCCAGCCTGGGAGGAGAGAGAGACCGTTTGAGTACGATTCCATCATGATGATCTATTTTTTTCAGTCATCTCCTTACAACTAAACATAAGGACTGATGGACAGAGTGGCTTCCTCACCTCTTTGCTGCTGTCGCCCATGCTCTGTTCATCTCTGTCTCCCTTCTTTTCACTGTTCTCCTTCATCCTTCTCTCTTGCTCTCTCTCAGTGTCGCTCCTCTTCTCTCTGCTCTGTCCATCTCTGAGGTTTTCCTCTTTGATGGGCAGACCCAAGTCCTCCTCTTTTTTCACTGGAACACATCATTTCAGACTTTGATGTAAAAATACTGCATCTACAATAACCTATTTATCTATTCTAAATCATCCAGGCTCAGTTTCACAAGATTTTAATCTGTGAAGCATTCACTGAAAAGTCTGCAATGTAATATACCCCTGATTATTAAGTATTATTAGTAGGGCTGTCAAACGATTAAAATTTTAATCAGATTAATCACAGGCTGTTGTGGATTAATTTTGATTAATCACAATTAAATATCATTAATTTTTAAATCTAATCACGTTTCATTTTGCATGAGCCAACAGAAAGAAGGGAATATATCTGCACTGAACGTGTTCATTAAACACCTTCAACAGTTTCAACAACACAACTTGAAACAACTGAACAATGTTTTGTCTCTTTGTTTTAAACAATCTTTTATCCACAATCAACCATCGTCAGTCTATCTGCTCCACTATACGTGGTCGTCAGGGTTGAATGATGCTGCGTCTCCTCCACTTGGAGACTATAGAAGTGGATATTTGGTGACTGTGGAGGCTCCTAAACTGTCCAGGAAGCCTCGATCAGAGCAGCCACAGTGAACAATGAGGGGGATTGTTGGAGTTTATTAGCGGATATCAGACAGACAGAGTGCCTCAGTGTGAACCAACCACTGAGGAGCATCATCTGGTCTGTTAGAGGTCTGCAGAGACTCAGAGGCTCTGTAGCCTCCAGTGAGACGAGACCAGAAGAAGAAACTAGTCTGGTTGTTTCTGCTTCCTGTCTCTACTGGATCAACTGACCATTTGAGCTGCTAACTCTACTGGGATCAACTGACTGAAACGAAGACAATCAGAGTCATTCTGCTGCAGATGGTTAATTGAGTTAATGTTGGATGTTTTGAAGTGGGGTTGCATGAGGTTCTCATTCATAGTCAGTGCATTACAGACAGTAGATGGCCAAAACGTTGATCTTGAAGCTTTAAAATTGTAATCCACAAACCAATGGGTGACCTGATTGTGCTTTTGTGTCTTTCTTATATACAATCTATGGTATTGCTGCTGCTCTGTCCATGACACTACATTGCTTTGCCCCTGTGCTGGTACTCCTGTCTGTTTCTGACCGTCTACTGTAGGTAAGAAAATTATGTTATGGATGAGTACCAAACTATCCTTTATGGCTCCACACAAAACTTTTTTGAGTAATATATTGAGTAACCCATCCAACCACAGTAATCCAGGGGAGTATTACCTGCAGTGACATTAAACGCACAGGAGGAGCTGGCAGCACAGCTCGACCACCCCAGTCCTCCATCCTCAGTTGCACCTTCCGGCAGGCTCTCCCTCTTCACCTCCACCTTCAGCTCCACCTCCTCTGCCACGTTAGGCTGAGGGGTTGTTGGCGATGAACGCTGCACCCCTGTTGCCGATGGAGAGGAAGAGTTCGTCACGTCCTGGGCCGGGGCGGCCACTGCAGGTGGTACAGTGGTCACAGAGACCACAGCAGTAGGAAGTGCAACATTCGGTGCAGGGTAGATGGCAGTTAGTACCTGATGGAGAACACAGCAGTGACAGCAACAACAGACTTGTGTTATTTTTCAGACGAGGCTTTCCTGGATTTACCACAAAGAAAGATAAGATGTGATAACAGCCAAACAGTGAACAGGATAAGATAAAGCAGAGAAAAAATGGAGATGGAATAAAATCTATTTATTATTTAGTAAAATTGTTTCCTTACATGAAGTAAACTGCGTGCTGCATATCAACTCAGCAGTTTTCAAAACTGATGCCGCACAATGTAAAATGTAGTGTAGTAGCAAATAAGAGTTTTCCTAAAGTCTCAAAAGTAATGTAGCAATGGTTTATGATACCAGAATACTATATCTACCAACACTGGAACTGCATGTGCTCCTGACCAACGTTTGACTTTCATTTTTCTCATTTACTTCATGACCACATGCATATTTGTCTTTGAATGATTTCTCTTCCTCTTTACCTGACGACCAGCAGCTCCGGAGGCCTGACCTGGAGGGGTCTGTGATTGACAGCTCAGGGGCGGGGCTGGAGCTAACAGTGGAGCTTGACCAACAATCGGCTGAACCAGGGTTTGTCCAGCTGGAGCGATGGCGGTGAAGCCCAGAGTTGCCAGTGACGATGGGAGATATGCTGGGCCTGGAGAGGGTGTGGCTTGTTGGGATGTTGCCGTGGCAACTCCTGGGCCAGATTGGACGTAGGTGATCCTAAAGGAGAGAGCGCGTTATTAGTGTTAAAACTGAGGATTACAATTAAAAAATGGCTCATAGGGCAAACAACACAGATTAAATATCAATATGAGATATCAATATCATAGAGCAAAAGCATCCTTACAAATATGCAAAGTTTAAAAAAAACACCAGTTATTTGTATTATTGGAAATTTTGTTAACTAATTAGTATAATAATTGGTCTTAAAAGAGTATAATAGGTAATGAAAAATATTTTCCAAAGCACTAGCTGACTTCAAATTGCTTGTTTTGCCGACCAACAATCCAAAGATATTCAGTTTACTTAAAAAACAAAACAAAACTAGAAAAGCACCAGAGAGCACAGACCTCCGCCGTGGTGGCGGTGACTTTTTATTTAACGTTACCCCCGCCGCCAAGATGGTTATGTTTTCACTTGGGCTTGTTTATTTGTATGTTGGTGTATTTGTATGGACGGGTTTTGACAAAATTTTCAGGGTTGGTCCGAAGTGGACTAACTTAAAACTGATTAAATTTTGGTGGTGATCGGATCCAATTCGACGGCACCACCAAAAATGAATTGGTTTTAAGTCAAGCCCCGGTGAAAACATAACCTCCTTGGTAGAAGTAACAAAGATGGTGGAACCTATAATTGCTTAAAATGACATTGACAGTGATACATATTTTGGTAATGAATTCATTTTTTTGCCTCATCTAATCTGTCTAATATGTATCAACTCATTATTTTAGACTAAACCCCCATATTTTTTCCATTTCTTTGGAACAATCTGCTACCATCTCTTAAAGTCAATCCAAAGAGTGAAGAGGAGAGTCAGCCAGACTTGCTTGTAGGTTTTTGAAGCTGAATGCCTGGATGAGAGTCTCTTCTCTGGCTCTTTGAATGTGACCACACTAAGCTTAGCATATTTCTCTTCTACTGCTGTGGCAACATTTTAAGTTCCTACAGATAGTATCATAGTTCACATCGCTCTGAGGGATGTTTGAGCGTTAAAATGTGTTCAAACTGTTGACTTTCTGTTTCTGCATTTACTGCATAATAACTACAATAAACTCAGTGACCTGGAAAAATGCAAATCTGACAGCATCTTTAACTGTTATTTAACTCTCTGAGGAAGCTCTGACCAGCTGAAGCAGCAACTGAGGAAAATAAAAGTGTCTTTGAGGTATTAGTGACCTGGTGGGTGGAGAGGTCAGAAGAACGGTCTGTGGGGGCGCGGCACCGGGAGTCATCACAGTTGCCACGGAAACAGGAAAGGGGCTCCCAGGATGCACTGCTGCTGTGCCGCAAGGGTGAATGTTGGTCTGGACTACAGGCATGGGAGCGATCTGGATAATCTGAGGAGGAAAACACACAAACAAAAGGAACTAACTCTGTGATCTGCTTAGTTACCATCAGGGAAACATGTCATGTGTTGTCTAATTTTAACACTGCTGATAGAAGGTAGTTATAGATTTAATCACCTTGTCACCTGTCGGCAAACATCTATTTACCTTTGACTCTGGTGACACTTGTTACAGAGGTGACATTCTCACCTTGTTTCCTGTTGCGGGGCCGTTCTGCACAGGAAGAGGCGGAGCAACGAGGGAAATGGAAGGATGAGGAGGAGTAGACCCTGTTCTCACTGTTGCCATGGGAACCAACATCTTGCTCTGCAAGACTGGCGACTGGGTTTGGACTAATGAGTGAGAAGGAGAGAGAGAGATAGAGAGAGAGGGAGGGAATTAAAAGACTCTGCGTGATAAACAGATGAAGTGAGCCAAAAGAGGGGAGGTGAGGACAGCACAGGAGCGACGGGTGGGTGGAGACACACTGAGACAGAGAGGACACTGCAGCTACTGATAATAGTGAGATTCCTCTCTGATAACAAGGCGGAACAATGTTCTGTTGCCTCATTCTCTTGAATAGAGAGTGATTAAGGCATGGGTGGGCGGCAGGCGCTCATACTCATGTCAACAGTGTTTCTCCTGTCAATCATTTATCTCCCGTTTATGTAAGCCAATGAAATCTATTTAGAGAGCTTCCTGCGGAGATGATTAATATGAAATAACAGAATTACAGTAAAAAGATAAGTGAAAGTTTTCAGTGGACCAGCAAAAACACTAAGATGAAAACTCTTTTTTTTCCAGCCATTGTTGCTCTCTGTCTCACCTCTGGTTCCAGGGCTGACTGACGCAACTCTGATTCCCGCCCCTGAGTGAAAGCCATTGGCCAGGGCGCCACTGGTGGGCAGGGAGAGAATTTGCTGGTGGGTGAGTTGAGGGGAGGAGGGGCCCTCAGTAGGCAGGATGTACTGGACCTGCGCTAGTGACTTGGGGCCAGCAGGAGGTGTGAGAGAGGAGGTGTCAGCAGTGGGGTGGAGCTGGGGCTGGACGACAGGTAGGGGGGGTTGTGCATGCGGCAGCAGGGGCTGAGGAGGGGTGAGGAGCTGCACTGGTTGGGTAGCAGGAAAGGACCCTCCCAGAACTAGGCTAGTGACCAGACCGCTGCTCCCCACAGGAGTAACACTGACTGGACCGGGGGAGGAGGATGAGGACAGGTACCCACCCCCCGTGGCGACTGGCAGCTGCTGAGGTCCGCCTCCTCCGATCAAAAGAGTGGCCTTCTTGTCCTGAGGCAGGGAGTTGAGGGCGACTGCTCCTTCCGCTGGCTTGCTGGTGATGGGGATGGGCGTGCTGGTGACGGGCTTTACCACATTGGTCACCACAGTGGGAGCCATGTGGACAGAGCCCAGGACCTGGGTCACACCCTGCTGGGCTGAAGCGAGGGGAGCCTGGCCACTGGATGTGGAGCCACCCACTTCTCCTCCACCTGCTGATGATTCTTCTCTCTTGGATCTTCCCTCGCTCCCCTCTTCTCCTCCATCTGTACCTCTTTTTCTCTTCCTCTCAGACCCCTCCTCACCACCTCCTCCTCCTCCTCCGTTCTCTTTAGCTGAGGTGGAGTCGGAGTGAGGGATGGAGGGAGAGGAAGAACGGAGAAAGGAGTGAGCCACTGGCTGGAAGCCATGCTGGAGGGAAGAGAGAGATGGAGAGATCAAAGCTGTAAAAGTTCTCCTTTTCTTCATGAATACCTGAAGTTACTTAAGAACCTGCAGTAACTGTGGAAAATTTGTGGATTTAAAAAGCTTGATAGAAATAAATGATGCACAGAAATATGGTGCCTTACACTGTTGATAAAGAAAGCACCTCTTCAAGGCTTTCTTGAAGATAATATAGTGAGCAACATGAATACTTTACCTACACGGCTGATGAAGACCCACATTCAGTTTTTAATAATTAAATGTTTTCTCAGTGCAGCTTTTTACGAAATCTTGTACCTCTTACTCCTCAGTAAACCAGATAAAACCAAGGACTACAACAAAATATTCCATGTGACTCAAAGTGAAGTCCACTATGGATAGTAATCAAGTTATGTAATGATCAGAATAGCTACCTGTCCATCTGGCTCGTCCTCATCGCTGTCTGTCACTCTCTCTTTACACTTGAGGTCAATGGAGCCTTCAGGACAGGAATCCTCTGAAGACAAGACAACACATTTCAGTGAAGGAAACTTAACACACAACAAAACTGCTCCTTGGAAGTAATTTCATTTGCAATCAGTACCTTCAAACCACCAATATCATCAATTATGAGCTATTCTTAAAGTTAGGTTAGAAATAGCAATTACCAGTCTAGGATAGAGGCTCACCAGATGACAGATAATTTAAGCTATTAGGTGTTTTACTGCAGTCCTTATTCAGACTAAGAATTTGTGTCTGTACTGATTATTAAAGAAACTGAAACAATGCTGATCCTCTGACTCACCCATGACATCATCATCTCCCTCTTCCTCACAGATGACCATGCGTTCTTCATCGCTGGTCACATCCTCGGTGACCCCGCCCTGGTACAGGGACTGAGGGAGGGGTTGGTGGCAAAACAAACTCGCCCCATCCTCCTGACAGAAAAGAAAAAGCCCATTTTAAAAACTTACTTGAAAACAAGGAGTCTCTGTCTGTGGTGTCTACCTATGAGCACCGTTCACCCAAACTATTCTGCACCTGCCAGGTGTACTGCTGGGGATTCAAGGACACACAGTAATGAAGTTGGTGCAGTTTTACTAATCTATGCAGTAATGGGGTGGAGCCTCAGGCATGCTGTGGGCTTTTACAGGCTGTGGCTCATTGACTGCAGTTCAGTGGATGCTGGATATACTGACGTCATAACCAAACTCTTCTTCCTGTCACTGGAATCAACGAGTGATCAGGAGTTCTTGAGAACAAATGCCAAGCAATCAACTCGGTCCACACAGCCACAGCCCAAAGTGAATCTAAAAAGAAAACCCTTAAGTACTTCAGAACACTTCAGACAGAAGTAATATCACTATTATCAAAGCATGCATACAGTTTTGCCAGCAGCATTAAATGAATACCTTTAAAACAAAAGCGCTCACATCAGGATCTATCCCTCTGTGAATCGGAGTGAAGCAGCAAACACCACAGTGCCTTCAAAGGCACTAAAAAGTAGAAAGTGAAACCTTTGAAGTTGGAGGCTGAGCTCCCCCAGAGCTTTCAGTGGGCTTTCAGCAGCAACAACTCCAGCCCTCACACAAAGAACTAACAGAGTCCATTTGAACTGCTTTTGAACAGCGTGCTTTCAGTTCAACCCAAACGCTTCTCAGTGTGAAGGACACACGTCTGCTGTCTATAAATACACTCATGCCTGTTAGTGCGTAGGCATGCATGTACATGCAGTGACCCTTCAAATATTAACTTCAGTGTTTGTTTTCTGCATTTTTATGTGATGTAATTAATTTTGTCTTTGTCTCCTTGGATGCAACAGATGTGTTTAAAGAGCCTGAATACTGACAGGCTTTTCATTTTCTCTAGCTTTCAACTAGTTGGTAATCTGGATCCGTTTGCTTCATGTTCTTAAATCTCCTGAGTGGGTTTTCTGCCTTTGAGCTACAGATTAACAAACACCCACCTTCTCCAGGTCTTGCTCTCTCTCCCTCTGCTCCAGGGTGTGCACGGCACTCTGGGAAAAGGCTCGGGGACGGGGGTGCTGCCCCACAAACAGCCCCCCTCGACGCTCTGATCCCCCTGTCCAACCAGATCCGCCTCCCTTAGCCTCCAGGGCTTGAGACTCTGGATGGGGATCTGAGGAAGAGAGGAGAACGATTCTGATCAAAGATAAAAGATCACAGCGCATCATGTGTGAAACAGATTAATGAAACTAGTTCCATGAGAGCATTAGCAAAAAAAATCATTATAATGTTTCAATGGGTCAATATGACTAAATGTACTTTAAGTGACAGGTAGGTTTACAACAGACAAAAAGATTCAAAAGAGTTTGAATCACTGGTCAAAGATGTTTTCCTTGTAAATGGCATACAGGTACAAACAATGGTCTGTAAATGTTCATGAATGCTAATCAATTGATAGATTGAATTACAGGAGAAGTTTGGACAGATTCAAAAAAGATGGTTAATCTAATTTTAGTTCTGCTTCATGACCTGCCAGCACATCTCTGGCAACACATTTAAGGTAGTTTGTCCAAGTAGAGTTAGACTGTCACACAAATTTGCGATTTGTGCGTTAACGCTTGATTAATCACATTAATGCACTAATTTTGACAGCCCTAATATAAACTGAGAAACAGAAAACCAGTGTGCAGGTAGGCAGTAGAGAAAGATTAGATTAAGTAAAAGTGAAAGGTGAAAAAGTGAATGTGAAAGTCTATCTCTATTAGAAGGTAAAGACAGCAGTCTGGACTTGAACACACTCCTCTGTCTGCTGGTGGTGCTGCAGAGGGTGGAGGCCATTGTTCATGATGGAGAGCAGTTTGCTCAGAGTCCTTCTCTCTGCCACTGATGGAGTCCAGCTCTGTCCAGACCACAGACCTGCTTTCTTCACCAGTCTGTATATACCTATACATATGGATTGAACACACACCTATGCTCTCTGACATGCTCCTCTCCCGTGGCTCCTTTGGCGTCCCACGACCCTCTGACAGCGACTTCCTGCGGTCCTTGTTGCACCACTTCCAGTCCGGATGGGCTCTGAAGTGGGCCTCTTTCACCTGCAGGAAGAGTAGAAGAGGGAATTTAACATTTGTCATCGATACCAGGCAGTCTGCTATTGCTGTTGGTGAATCTGGAGGTCTGGAGCACAAAATGAAAAGCCCTCACATATTTCACACTACTCTGTTAGTTAGGAGTTAAGTGATCTGATCTTCACCTGGAAGGCCAGATCGTGGTACTGCTGCTTCTCATTGGGCCCCAGAGCATACCACCACTCTCCCAGGATCTTGCTGACTGTCCGGTTGTCCTGGTTGGGATGTCGCTGGTGCACCAGGGCCCGGTGGCGTTTACTGAAGATCATGAATGCATTCATGGGTCGGCGGATATGGTCCTTCTCCCTCTGATTTTTCGTTTGGAAGAGGACACAGAGTTCAGTTTTATGCTCATGAATGAATCAGTCTTACTTTCTCTACATCTTTTTTTGGGTCTTTTCTACTCCACCTGCATGGTGGACTGACCTTCCTGTCTCCATCCTTGGGCAGGGCGCTGAGGGACTGCGTGCGTCTCTTCATGGGGCCAGCGGAGGGCGCCGCATCGTTGGCCACACCTGGAGAAAACCTGCATTCATACCCACAGAGAAAAAGTGAAACTGTTGAGTCCAGTTCTTCCAAATGTACCTTTGAGTAGTTGACCAGTATCATGTTATAGTGTATAAATATTACCCTTGATCACAGTTTGTTCATTGATTCTGAACTAGAAAGCCATGAGATCACATGGCAGCCAACCAGAGCAGTGTTTTACTTGTGTCTTTCCTAATTTTCTTCCCTTAATCTGTTCATATTGGTTGTTATCACTGCCAGCTACTATTTTTATTGATGTGGTTAATTCTGCAGAATTGGACTACTCACTCTTTCTGTGAGCCACTGGGTGGTTCCTCGTAACCAGACAGAGTAAATAATGAAAAAGCTGCCACAAACTGGGTTAAGTTTGAATTATTATTGTGTTACAGCAGTTGGAAAGAACACAGCAGTAAAGATATGCTTGTATAAAAATTCTCATTCTTATTTTCTGGTTTCCATGGGCTATTTTTAGACCAATACATCAGTGGAGAACAAACCTAGATTAGCCAGATTTTCTTGGCTCCACAGGCGAGAAATCTGTTCAGATTGTGAGCACTGTGACCATTAGAAAAGTTTATTGAAACTGTGAGCCGGCAGACAGAACAGCATCTGAACTCAGTGTCAAGCCATGACTAAAAATGAGTCTAGTTTCACTAAACCATTTTATTACACACACACACACACATACACACACACACACACACACACACACACACACACACACACACACAGGATGTCAGTATTTTTTTTGGGGGGGGGGGGGGGGATAAAAAAGAAATAAAAAAGACAGCAAGATGTAGAGAACAGACTGAGAATTGACAGATATGAAGTGGTAGATAACAAACGAATGAAACATGGTCCTTTTATTTTGATGTCTGTCTGTGGGCACGCCGACAGTGGAGATGCATTTATCCAAGCAGCTGATAAATAGAGTGCAGACCCTGTTCATTGTTCATTACTCTCAGATAGAAAGAGGAAGAGCGAGAGAGGGCATGACATGCAGCAAAGCACCACAGGTTAATTCAAACAGCAGCTGTCACTGCGGCAAGGACTCAGCATTGGCACATGGTAAGCCCGCTCTACCAGGTGAGCTAACTGGACGCCCCTTCACTTTGTTTTCATTAATAATTGGTCTCTCCATTGAGATGGAGCTGGATAACACTGAGAGATCGCTGAAGCGCCTCTACTAGTTCTAATGGTGGCCTTTATGAGCACAGTGACCCTGAAACACTGGCAGCCAGACAGCCAGTGGAGATGCTGTCTGAGTCACTCTGAAAGAGCAATAACCCACCCAGACTGAGTGGAAGGAACAAGCACAGACTGTAAAACTCCTGCCAGACACACACACTGAGGCAGCTGGTACAAAGGTTATTTGTTGTTGTTTACTTCTTTCAAATTTTGCTGTCAGAGGTGGATTTTTCATTTCAGCACATCTGTTCTGAGCGTAGCATCCTTGAGACTTTGTAAGTCTGCGATTCAAACGACACAGACAAACTGCATCTAATATAACCTACAGTTACTATCTGTTTACTTGTGAGTCATGCCCAGAGCTGCATAAAGGTAACACATTGTATAAAATTAGTTTAAATGAAGCACCTAAACTTTTTAAAGGACAGAAGGTTACTTCTTGTTTTTTGTTTCTTTAAACTTAAAGTATGTGGAAGGATGAAATATAGGTAAATGGACGGTGGATAAAATCACCCTTTTTGTACTTACGGGTCATCTGTATCACTCTCTGTCTCGCTGTCAGCCCCGCCCCTGTCAGGAGGAGGATTGTCATTGGTTGAGGGAGGGCATGACATGGATCCTCTCTCTGGGTCTGTAGGGCCGGTCCGTCCGTCACTCACCAGGGCCACAGCACAGCGAGGCTCTGAAAAATAAAAGCCAGTTAGTGAAAAGCTTCATGAGGACAAAGAGTAACAGTGCCATATGTGTACATGCAGGGTTTCCATACATGCAGCTTTATTTCAGCTGAGAGGCATGACAAACTCTGATGTGTAAGATCTGTTCAAAATATGCAGTGTATGTAAGTTCAAATGACTAACAGTATGTGAAGAGGTTACAGTGCTGACATTGTGTCAAAGATGTCCATGTATCGTGTTGCAGAGATTTCATCTTCTGAAATGAGCATGCTAACCAGCTAGCCTTGGCCCGTCCTGTCTTGTTATATATATATATGTAGATTTACTCCAGGGTGGCAGAGATGATTTATGTTTTTGTTTCCTTCTACCAGCTGCAGGAAGTTACCTCGCAGTGAGGAGAGTGGGCACAGCTTCAGGAAACCAACCTTGCTCTGATTCTTTTCCTTCCTTTTTCTGAACACATAATGTATTGACTGCTCCCAGGGTGGAAGGACCATTTCACCCAATATAACAAAATGTGACAGCTTTAAATTTAATCCAATACACAAACATACACAGACTCACTTTAGTGGCACAGTAAACACAGTCAAGTTGTGAAGAATTATAATTTGCCATATATATTAAACAGTCTAGAATGATTAATCTTCTGTCTGCCTGGTTCTGGTCTCTGAAATGTGAAGGTTTGCTGCATTTGTTTGTACTTTATGGCAAATTTTATATCTTTGTGTTTTAGACTGATAATGTGACCTTGGGTTTGGAGAAACTGTATTCACCATTTGCAAAGAAAACATAAACAACATGATTAATTGTCTCCCTAAAGCATATGGACAAGAAAGATGAACTTCAAGACCACAAATAAGGGCTGCTGGAGCCCTGTGGAAGTTATAGACTGTCCCCATCAGTCTCTGAATTCATTTTATCACACCAGTCAATAACTAGTGTGATCAACAATGTCACTGGAACTCTTGTGGTGTGAACACCAACTGTGCTGATTTGCTATTCAGTCGCAACTGTTTTGGGAAACGCTAACTTGGCTGCTCTTACGTCCAACCAACATTTGTACTGTGTTTTGGCAGAAATGTGGCCCTGCGTTCTATTTCCAGTTATGATTATTATTATATTGAGGGAAATACTTGTTTATAACATGTAGTTATATATACAGTGCTAAACAAATGTATTTGAACAGCTTCCATATTTGCCTCCAGCATCATGAAGAGCTTTAACTCAGATTCTTTCTTTCTCACTCAGTTCCCTATGCTTCAAACACCTTTCACTAGATGAAAATACATGTTAAGTAATGTATATATACTGTTTGGATACAGAGAAAAGGAGTGAGGTCATTTGCTACCTTTGCTCTGATTGACAAGTTGCTGGCCATCAGCAGGCTGGGCAGCCGCTCCTGATTGGCTGGGCTCCAGGAAAGGGACGAGCGAATGCCAAGGGAACACTGGCACCGAGCGAGGCTCGACGTTGGTCCAAACTGTGGGAGCACGAAAGGAGAGAGAGAGAGAGAGAGAGAGAGAGAGAGAAAGTGAAATGTCATCATGTTTGTCTATCTCAGTGTCATGGACTGTAGACAGAAGGTAGCGCTCTGCCCTCTGGCAGCATGTGTAGTCCTGCATGACTGTCAGCCAGCAGTGAGCTGAAGAGCTGCTAAAACTACACTTTGATAGAAAGTGAAGACCATGAATGGAGCTGTGTGTTCAGCCCCTCACCTTCCCTCGGGACAATGAGAGTCCAGGGGGTCATGTGGTGTGATGCGATGAGGGAACCTGTTATTTTATCCACAGTATTCCACACGACTCACTGTCTAGACTGATGCCGAGCCCCAGACACTGGACTGAAGGAACCATTTCAAGTCAACACAGATTACAGAGTCGCTTCACCAGCGATACTCCTCTAACAACAAAGTTTGCAGCCTTAAATCTGTGTGCTTCAGTAAACTTTGGACCCAATCTCAGAAATATGTCCTGATAGAAAACCGCAAACCTCCATTACTACTGTTTTGAGATGTTTACAAGCAAAATAGAAATATTAATGTAAGTATTTTCCAAAATACAGATATACTGTATATCACAATATTTAGGGCTGTCACATGATTAAAATTGCTATTAATCGTATGATTGTCCATAGTTAATCACGATTAATCATGTAATGTATCTTAATGGGAGATTTGTCGAGTATTAAATAGTGGGCAAATGTCTTTGCTTTATGCAAATATGTATATTTATTATATAAATTAATTAACTACACAATGATAAATATTGTCCAGAAAACCTCACAGCTACTGCATTTACTGTCAAAATCACAAGTTGCATTCATTTTTTGCGTATATGTTAAACAGGTGCACAACAGGTGAACAACCACAACTAATACTTCTGAAGGACAGAGAGAGGATGCTGTATATAAGAATGTATATAGAAATAGTTTGAGGTTTTATCAGCAGCAGTCACGTCTGTACATTTTCTATGGATATATAATTAAAAATATTATATAATAGAACATTTCAGCCCACTTTCACTCTCCACTCCTCTGACTGCAGTGGAAATAAACTGGCTATGAACTCTGCTGCAGCACTGCAATGTCCAGTTTCTGTTTCCATCAATCATTTTTTAATAAAGTATTAAAATGGTCTATCTATTTATAGCTAACCATGAGCCAGATATGGCTCATCTAAAATAGAGATCCACATACTGCTCAGCTGACAAAGAAAAAAAATGTAAACATAACCTGGACGTGCAGTTCACACTGTTCAGGAAGTAGAGTCCACATGTGTCACATGACTATTATTATCACTTTACTCTGGCCTTTGTACGCCTTACTACTTAGTGACATAAATGTTTACATGGGGAACTTCAGCTGAGGAAGTGAAGCTTATTCACATGTTCCACACACCAGAAGGAGGCAGGAATTCACAACTACAATTCAAGGGCACATCAGTAGTATTGCCAAAATTACACTTTTTTGTTTGAAATGATACAATATATGAGATATTTATTTACATTAACACATGACATAGAAGAAAAAATATTTTTAAAAGAATTGTGACCAAGATACATCCTGGGAGAAACATTCTGCAGCTGAAACATCAACTTGTTAGTGCTCTCTGGAAAAGCTACTGTAAATAAACTCAAACCTAGTTTGGGCTTTCTCTACTAATTTGTTGTTACTTATCAGCAGACATGTACACTAATACCAATGTAAACCACAAAAAAGCTAATATTGGTCTAGGTCTGATCATCAGTGTAGATACTTCCTTAAAAAATGTCTTTAAGTTTAATACTTTCTCCATACTCTTTTTAAGAAGAAAGAAAGAAAGACAGAAAGAAGTTCCAACTGAATGTAGCACACTGACTAATTTGCGTGAAATCAGGAAGTGTGCACAGGGTCATTAAACCTGCCGTGCATTAATGTAACAGTGAAGCTACACGACAGGCAGACTGTCAGCCAGCAGAAGTGCTAAATCAACACAACTCAGTGCCTCCACCCACAGCTGTGGCTACTATGTGGCCCACCGTACTTTTCAACACTGTGTACAGACTGAAATGAAAGCACAAACAATAAGAATGAATCTGTAGTCGGTGACATTTCAGCACAAATTCAACAAATTCCATGAAAATACAAAACCAACAATGACGTGATCACAGACGAGTATTATCTGTTTTTGCTAAAGCCCACCATGCCTTATTCTTCTGCTCCACTGTAGTAAATAAACAGATTAAAAACACATTTTACATCCCTGCGATGAACACCACAATTTAGCTGAACATAATCTGACAGATACCGCACTACTGCTGTAATCACCCACAATAATCAAAGTATTGATCCACTGTTCAAAATACGGTCAGAGTTATTTTTTTGTTAAAAAATAACAAATGCACTGCTTACTTTCATTTGAGTATATTTGCTAAAAAATAATCTGTTTATTAGTGACAAAGTTTGTTTGCTTCAAAGTGAATCAAGTGAAAAGAAAATGAAATAATAAATAAGTATAATAAAAAAAAGTTTACAGTACATGTGAATGACCTTTTTTAGAGCCAGTTGCTGGTTGTGTAATAAACAACTCATTTTAAGGCAAGAAAAACACAACAGTTCTTATTTTCAGGTGATTATACCTTAAAGAATATTATTTTGCATGTCAATCAATAGTGCTCCCTACATGTTACACAAGGACGTATAGTGTAATTTGCTATGGTATTGTTAATGGGTTTTTAGAGACATCTTACAACATTTTGCAAAGGGTGGTCCAGCTATAAGCTGATACTGTTTATACTAAAGCCCTGCCATAAGGTGCTAAACTGGCTTGAGAGAGCTTTTATCTATCAAAGGAGCTGCTGACACCCTGAAAGGTGAGGCATGAATATTCCAGTGAAGTACTGACAGTGGTAGAGAGTGAAAAATATCAGACAGAAACACTGCACTAACCATCTGTCTCTATTGGTTCACCTGAAGTGGCAACAGTGATGACGAGCGAGAGACAGCCATGAGACGGAAACACACCTGACAGGGTGAAGCTGTCTTCATGCTTCAAGGTGGGAATTTATGCTCAACTTGACTGAGGAAGTAAGCCATGACTACACATTACCACTACTACTTGAGAGTTTCTCAAATAATTTCTCCAGTGGGTGCAGAAGCAATAACATAGCTCCTGAGCTGTGTGAAAAGATGGGACCTCAGCTCCACTCATCTCTGCTCCACTGAAGGCTGCCGACGGACTCAAAGAGAGCAGTAATGAAACTTGCGATGCTAATGCAGCTGCACTTGAGCTGGGCTATATTTAGGCGAGATCTCAGCCGTGGGGGCTCCACTGCCTTCTGCCTGTGTTTGTTTCTGGGCTCACTCTAGGTGTTGTTAAAAATGTATGGCTGAGGAAACGTAATGCTACAGAGGCAGGTGGCTTTTCGCAGCAGCGCGAAGGACGAGAGAGGGAGAGAGGAATAAAAGTGCGCTCCGGTTATCAGCTCAGGCCTCTTAACGCTTTACTGCGCTAATTCTACTGGTGGAAACCGCGTATCCATGACAACACGCTGGCAATATGATTACTCTTTTTTCTGCTGAGAGTGATGAAACACATTCACATCACGCTGGACTTGCCCTTGATGCCCTGTCTGAGGTTGTTGATTGTCTGGAACGGCGGAATGAATGTGTGTGCTGGAGGAGGTGTGAATGTCCTCGTTGCTCTCTGCTCTCCTGTCTTGCATGTCTAGACATGTCAATATTCTCGCCCTTTTAAAGTTTCAGTGAAACACCTCTTGATTTTCTGTCTCACACACACACTGAGTCACAAACTACACACCATGAACAGCAGACTGCAGACTGATATCTCAAACTTTTTCTGATCTTCATGCCTCAGAGGAAACAGGTTTCACTCTGAAGTCACCTTTACTGCTTGAGCCAAGCTGAGAGATCGTTTAGCCAGAAAAGAGTTACCTGATACTAAATACTGTTATTAAACTAAGAATTTTAACATACTATGATGCTACTTTTGACACTGTTAGAGCTGCAATCTCTGCATGTTTTCATCTACATGACCCAAAATACAACCTCTTTTTTTTTATCAAATATCAGCATCTGTGAAACTGAAACACCTATAAATTGACAATATCTCTCTGCACTAAGATAAAATCCTATACATTTCTTACACTTTCAGGTTTCAGATTTAGAATGCGCTGTGATAAAATGACACAAATGAGAAATCATGCATTTCAAATGCAAACCATCTTCCTCGTTCCTATATTAGTAACATTTCTGAGTTTTGGGCTGTGATATCGCAAGGTTGGCATGGAAACAAGCACACAGTATATGATTAACCCAAACACCTCTATTTCTCAGCGGCCAATTTTCTTGTATCCAAGAGGGTGCACACAGAGCTGATAAAAATATTCTCACAACAGATTTTTGAAATACATTCTCTGAAAGAGAGCAAAGAAAATTGCTGATATCGCTTTTCATCCTCCCTCAAACAACACTGACATGTAGAGTGCAACTTATATTTTAGAGCGTTAGCTGATGGTCCGATTTAAGAAGGCAATGAGGAAAATTAACAGGGTACATTCCTAAAATACCAAAATCTACAAGCAGGACTGAAGCTTCTTAGCATCTATCGTCTGTGACTTTTCTTTTTCTGTCATCAGCAAAATAGGCACTAATGCAATAATAGGCATGCCTGATTAATATGAATTAATAACTCACAAACTTGGCAAAATCAATGGGGTCAAAAATCCTGCTTTGAATATGGTTCCACTCCAACACTGCAAACAAACAATAGTAATGTGGGTATGACTCATAGTCATAGCAGTCTGATGACAATCCTGTAACTCTAGAGAGATAATGACGAAAGCAAGAATACCTAAGCTAGAGTACATACGCTTAAGCCAGCACATCTTTACAGTATGGCGGCTCAGCAGAATGTATCTGAAGGGAACAAAGGTCAAAGCCACGGTGCCATAATGATCTCTCATTCCCTCTCCCTGTCCTTACTCACCAGTCCCTGGTCGTCCCATGATGATTTGCTTGCGTGGAGCAGGATGAGGCGACTCGGCTGGCAGTATGAGTGGCAGCAGGGCAGTCGGTGTGGGGTGACAGGCAACTGGCTGTGGCAGCCCACCTCCAGAGGCGTCCTGGTGTCCCTCAGGTTTCCTCTCCCTCTCCCTGCCTCCAGAACCAGAGGAGGACAGGATGGAACATGAGGAGGTGGGCATGGTGGAGGGGCTGGACAGGGCAGTGTGGCCCCCTGTGACTGGAGTCAGGGACTAGAATGAGACAAGAAAAGTTTTTAGTATTCAGAACTGACATATAGCTCTATTATAGTAGATGCACAGTGGTTAACAAATTTATCAGAACACCACCCAGTGTGAGGTGTTTGCTCCGCTGCCAAAAATCAACAGTACAGCTGATTTTTATGTAATGGTTAATACACTAGTATATGCAAACTCTTTAATAAAATATCTTTATGGCTAAAATGTAATTATTTTTGCTGTCCTTGCAGAAAAAAAATATCAAAGCTCATCAGTATTATTTATTGATTGAGATTATTCTAGATTCATGTGTGACTTCTCAGTGAATTCCAGTGTTCTGGATCAAATTTGGGTCTAAAAAGGTGAATTCAGTTTAAATTCCTCACTCCTGTTCAAAATGGTGAAGAGTAGTGAACTCAGTGAGGAAGAAAGAGTCCAGTTAAAGTGAAGGAGATGAAGCTGGATGCTGAGATAAATAGGGTAGGTGGTCTGGTAAATTTGTGAAACATTTCTCAAATTAATATTCAAAATACAATCTATGCTTTGAAAATTAAATACTTGTTTACTCCTGCAGCATAATTCACTTCTCTTAATTCATTAGTTCAGTACATCCCTTACAGACAGTCTTCACAACACTTCTCATAACACTACTTGCATGGCACACTATTTGTTTAAGTGCAGGACTGGTTTCAGAGGTTTCTAAGATCCTTTTGATGACTGTGGGTCTAAACTGGACAGAAAAGTTTGCAGGCTCATGAAAGTGACCCACTTTACACAAACTGAACTAGGGTAGGGTGATAAGGCAATACGTTAACAAACAAAGATTATATTGTGCTCTACCATTACCACATGATGTAATATTTTTATCACATTCTACAAAAACGACACATAGTGACTTTCTTACTGAGCTGGAGGTGACCAGGACAAGTGTGGATGTGGGGTTGCGCAGGAGGACTGCACCGTTGGTGGTGGCCCCATTGATTGGGACAGGGACCTGCAGGCCTGGGAGAGCTGTGTGTTGGTGTTGGCTGTGCTCCCTGGACCTGCTCCTCTCTCTCCTCCCTAATGGGCCATCAGAGAACTTGGCCAGGGGGACATCTGGGTTACGGACAATGACTGGGGAATCACGAAGGGGCACAATGCGGCGTGGGGAAGGTTCCTGGGGCAGGGGGGAGGGAGGAGTGGGGGAGACCAGCATGGGTGGAGGCGTGGAGGCAGCGGAGGATGGTGGCCTGCTGGTGGCGCTACGGGGACGGGGAAAGGAAAGTGAGGAAGGGGTTGTGGGCTGACTCTGAGGGGACAGGACTCTGAAGGCAGCAGGGCTGTGGCCCAGATTTGGGTCTCCCACCACCCCTCCCCCTATGCCCACCAGCTGCTGTTGCTCAGGTTTGGTCTGGTAGTCCTGGATTGCAGGCAGTGGAGGGGGCGGGTGGGTGTCGAGCTTCCTCTTGCTGGGGCTCATGGGGACTGTGAAAGTGAGATTGGTTTGAAAAGTGGGTACAATCCCTGACAGGTGGCGTTCTCGCTCAACACCTGGTGTACTCATCTTAGTGCCGCTAAGCTGGCGATGGCGGCGTGACGCAGGAGCAGTGATGGGACTGAAATTGGCAGGACGAAAGCCGAAGAGCGGAGAGGGCGAGGGTGATGGTGTAGGAGAGAAGGGCGACTGGTTGGAGATAGGGGAATATGAGGGTGTGCCTGAGCGGGAGCCCCCCAGGGAGACGAGCATTGTCGCTGCCTCACACTCATCAAAGTCGAAACGAGACAGGTCCTGGGGGAGCAGAGAGGGAAGGACCAAGCGGGGCCGGGAGTCTCCTCCACGGCTGCTGGCTTCACTGCTTTCACGTGAAGTCTCATCCCAGTCAAATTCTGAGCTAGCTCTTCCACCACTCATTCGAAGGTCAGATGGAGTCAGGGTCCCTGTGCTGCTAGCTCCACCACGCTCCCGGCCACCTCCACTGGCTTCCATCTCCTTGGTCCTCATTGAGAGGTGTCTGGAGCAGTATCCTCGGCGCTGGGACTCTTTAGAGCAGCCCTCCCTGGAGCACAGCCTCCTCCACTGCTTCCCATTGAACTTCTTGCGGATGCCTGTTGGTGTGCACACCACATCTCCCTTCTTGTATTTTTGCTGGGCAGCTGTCAGTGGGGTGCGGGAACGTGAGGAGGATGACGAGGAGGAACCTGATCCAGATCCACCGCCTCCACCAGCTCCGCCACTAGAAGAACCTGTGGCCTTCTCTACTCTGGAGGAGGATGTGGTCGTAGAGGAGATAGGAGGGAGAGGAGGGAGCTGAGGGGTGGTAATGACAGCACTAGCTGCTGCGGCCGCTGGGTCAAGGCCTAATAGGACAGGTGAAGGAGGGGGGTGGGGGTTCAAGGCCAGGTGGGTAGGGTGAATCCCGATGCCCCGCACCACAGACAAGTGGGGATTGAGGTAGCCAGGCGGGGGCTTAGAGATGATGTGGCGGTGTTGGGGAAGTGCCATTGGCTTGGCCCCAGGTATGATTGCCCCCATTGGCAGCATATTAAAGTGGGACACCTCCATGTCTTCTTCAGGGGTGAGTGGCATATATGGATGGTGTTGTTGTGGTTGTTGATGCTGCTGCTTTGCACTGTTCTCCCTTTCACACTCTCTTTCCCTCTCTCTTTCCTGTATTCTCTGGATGTCCCTCTCCCTCTCTAGGTCTTTCTCTATTTCCCAATCCCGGCCCGGGGCCAGGCTGAGGACGGATGCTGGGGTAACTGGGGAGGTAATGTTGTGGCCCGATGTGGAGGAAACTGGGACCATGCCAGGGTAGGGTATTCCTCTCCCCAACACTGACCCCACACCAGGTGTCATCCCCCGACTCAAACGACACACCTCCTGCTCTACATCTATCTCCTCCCTGTCCTCCCTCTCCCTTTCCTTGTCTCTGACTCCTTCTTCTCCATCCCGTCCCCCTCCAGATGGCAGATCCAGGTCCCAAGGTGGCACCAGAAGTCGGAGTGTTTGTCGTGAAACCCACACCGCCTGGGTGCCACCAGTTGTCCCTCTGCCATCCTCTTCCTGGTCCACAGAGTCATGTCTTTCCTCAGACAGCAGGACACGGTAGCGGTTGGCCACTGCAGGGTGTGTGTCTACCTGGGTCACCACACCTTCGCGATACCACTGCCACTGGCCCTCACTGCCTTCCTCATTGCCAAATGGTACACAGACACGGGTGCCAATAGCTATTGGATGGACGCCAGGCGGCGGGGCATCTAGGATAATGTCCACCACCCCTGGGGGGCCATCATGTCGATACGGATAACAGCAGAGTGTCTTCTCCCCATTTAGTTGCACCTCCAGGCTTCTAAATTCACCGCTGACCTTACGGACCACTCCAGCCCGGAACACCAAGTCTGTAATCCCTCCTTCATCCCCTCTTTCACCTGCTCCATCCTCATTGCTTCTTCTCCTGAGCTGGCGGGCGAGAACACGCTGATTCTTCAGCCCTTTGGCGAGGGCATCAGACAGTGCATCAGACAGACTGGCTGGTGCATGCGCAGATATCTGTGTGAGGGTGTGTGTGTCGCCAACTACCTCCAGGTCAGCTGAGTGCTCGCTGGCAGTGTCTGTTGAGGAGCAGCGGGGCAGGAGGGTGGGTGACACTCGATCTGCATCTCTCAACCCTTCACCTCCTCCAGGCCTTTCCCTGTCCCCTCCCAGTGACAGGGTAGGGGGTCCTGGTGAGCCATCCTGAGGCCCCTCCCTGCCAGCGGTCCTGCTGTGGAAGTCGTCCATCAGGCTCCGACTCTGACTGTTGCCATCAGAGTGCGAGACACAGATGTCGCTTCCTGAACCTGTTGACCCGCGGTTGATCACCCCACCACTAAGAGGAAGAGGAGGGGGAGTGCTGGAGGAAGGGTTGCTATGGTTACTAGTAGCAGACAAGCAGTGCTCAGAGGTATACTTCTTCTTGGGAACACGGGCCTTAAAGGTGGCTGTTTTTCGGCTGGAGGCGGGGTTTGGGCTGTTGTTGGCGCTTGGTGTACTACTGTTACTACTGCTACCACCACTGTCACTGTGGCTGCTGCCGCTCACAGCTGACCTCCCTGATCTATCATCTGAGGATGGAAAAAACTTCCCAGAATCCATTGCAAGTGTTGTTTCTGACAGCCCTTCTTTGTGAAGCCCCTCCCCCTCCACAGAGTCCCGTGCTCTGATTGAGTCCATCTGGGAGGACTCTGAGTGTGAGTTAGAAGAAAATGAAGAGGAGGGAGTTCGGTTTTGTGGGGATCTACTTCTGTCTCTGTTCTCATCTGAGTCTCTCTTCTCCCCTCCTTCTGGGACATACCCCGTTCCACGACGCTTCCCCCCTTTGGCCCTGGTGGAAGGAGGAGAGCGCCGGCCTTGCTTTTTTATCGGCTTCATCTTTTCATGTGGCTTGCCTTTCCTCCAAACTAGTCTTTTAACTTATTTATCCCAGAGATACTCTTTGGCGTTCTTCTCTTGCTCTGCTTGTTTTTTTCCCCTATTTTCCTCCTCTGTCGGGGCCTCTCTCTTTCATCCTGTCTTGCCTTCGTTGCGCGACTTCGGCACTTGCCCACCTTATTCCAGTGTCTCTGAAAGGAAGGGAACAGGCATCTTAGTTTACTCATGTGGAAAACACATTCGGACAAGCACAAGGTCCATTCATCACGAAAGATAGCTACTAACTGAGAAGACAAGCGACTGAGTTTATTAGAATCGAACATCTATAAAAAAATGGCATCAAAGTCACTCAAAATGAAGGCAAAGTGTAACTACGTAATCACAGGCATCATAAAAACAGGAGTAATAAAGAGTTAAATATTAACATTCTAAAAAAAATGTACTCCCTACTAAATGATGCACCATTGTGCTGGAGTAGTACTGAAAATGATTCATCTGCAAATTCATTACACATTAATTTATTACATAACAGGTTCTACTCACATTACACAAGACCTGCATCCATGGTACATTGAAAACAAGAGGCCATATTGTAGGGTAAACACGATGTAGGCTTACAACACAGTATGGAAATAGTGAGGAGCACTTTGCAATTTGCCCAGACAAGCCTTTCAGCATGCACACACACTCTCTCACACACACTACATCTTGGCCGGGGCAGTAGAGGCGGGGGAATTCCTCCTTCACTCGCATACTGAAACCCTCCCTTTCTCTCTCTCTCTCTGTGGCGACCTTTATCTATGTATTTCAAAGCAGAGTCAATCCGCCCCTACAAACTCCATTTCCTGTGGAAGACCATTACCTAACTTCCCTTTACTTTATTCCTTCTGCTCTCTCTCACTCTCTTTGCTACTATTGCACCTTCATTCTTATACCCTGCCTGCCTTTTCTCTCTGATATTGATTTCTACCTCTCGTCATTTTCACTCCTCTCCTTCCACTTTTTATTCTCTATCCTTATTTAGTGCTGCAGTCACCCAGAAAAGCAGAGTTGTCCTGAATACTTGTTATTCCACACCAGAGCCATTCAGCATCGCTCTTAGCCAGGCCAGAGTCATTCAGAATATCTCCTGCTTCCACAGCGGACTCATTCACAGTTCTGCCCCGCATTCAGAAAGTAAAACAGATTGATTTTGCTGACTTTTTGAACGAGGGCTGTTGTCATTTAACTGGCTTGTTTGCTGTGTGGCTGATACGCGCGGGACTTGCCTCAGGTCCTAGCTGCTGTGTGCTCTGCCTCATTTCTTCCAATACAAGAGTCTCCACAGAGCTACAAGTGCCAGCAGGATGTTAACAACATGTGTATAAGAGGAGAATCTCTCTCACTCCAATATTCACTGTCAAAATGTTCTGGATTGACGTCTGTCATCCACCACTAAGGCTTGTCTGTGACTGTTTGACTATTTGTTAACTTCCATGTCTGCTCATCTGTCCCTGTTCCTACATCCATCCTCCCACCAGTCTCTTTTCTCTTCATTCAGGTCCTTTTAATATCTGCCACATCATATCAGCGAGAGAGAAATCCATTTTCAGAGATAAGTGCCGTCTGTCTCAAGGCCACACACATACACAGCAAACATCTATGTGATGATAGCCGAGAGTGCACACAGACAGCTAGGGAGCTAATAGCCATCACTGCACTCTATGTAAATCCCTATTTAGGACAGACAGCCGTACAGCAGCCACCATAAAATAATTTGGCAGCCGGCCTTACTTGGTCAAGATAGAGGTATGCTACGTGTGTTTACTCGCTAGTGCACACTGTGTACAACAGCTGGTGTCAGAGTCATGGGCCTAATGAAAACAGCTTCAAGACAAACTGACGCAACTCGCTCTCCCCACGCTGAAATATGGAGCCGTATAGTAGGCCGACATGTTTCATGCTCTGTGATCGAGGAGAGGTATACATAATGTCCAGATTAAAGAGTTCTGTCACACACTGTTTACCTTCTGTTATAGGTTGACACAAATACCCGGTAAAAATAACTATAGGCAACATTAAGCTGATACAAGTCATGAAAGGTGACAAAAACACAAACTGCCTGCATAATTTAGTTCTGATCAGAGCTTGTCCAGCTTTAGATACTGGTTGAATCACTTTTTTCAACCAAAAATGGGCTGCAATTAACCCAGAATTAAAAATGCATTTTATTTTCAAGTGTTCTTTATAATGTGCATGCTATAAACATAATGCATATCCAGCTGCATGTATCCCACTACAATTCACTATACTTTCAGTTCCTTATAGTATGTCTTTTAATGTAGCTACATCATTTTAATGACTATATGTAAAGTTTTGTCACTGGAGGAGTTCCTCTTTAAAAGCGTATAACATGATTACTACACCATGACAGGCCAGCCTGTATAAAAATATTCATATAATCATAATCCAGAGTGGATAACAGCTGCTAATTTGTCCACACAAGGTCAAATTAAAGCACAAATTGTAAAACTACAGGAGGAGATGTCATCATCTCTGGTTTAGCTGGATAGTACCGTGTATGTGTCAAGCCCTCGTAGTACCGCGATTACTACCAGTTTTACTCCACAACACGGCAGGCAGGCCGTGCAGCGGCCAGGCCTCAACTACACACAAGGCCGCTGGAGATCCTCAACTCACTGACACCGGGAAATAACCGGTTTAACGAGCATATTAACCCTTAATACCAAGAAACACGGCTCGTAGTGCCGGTGCCGCACGGCAGTGTGAAATGTCCCAAACGGATAAACACGCTAACTTTGTCAAATACAACACAGCTCCAAAAACAGCAGACAAAGTGTTGTTGTTTGGCCAATCCGAAAGTGACAGTGGTGTGAAAACACAGCTGGGTAACTTCGTCGTCATTTGCATTATTGCAAACCGAGGAGACTAAGGAGAAAGTGTGTATGAGGCGACTGAACTAGTCCGAGCAGAAAGGCCTTGAAGCCCCTCGAAAACACATTAATTCAAACAGCCACGTTGATTCATGAAAAAGAGGAAGAAATGACACCGACAGAGGAAGAGTAGGAATGACAAGCGAGTTTTCGAGGCTTTGATACAACGCAATAAAACATAACAGTTGTTCTAGGAAGTCCAACCGCAGTTATGGCGTTGAATTTATTTCTGGTGGAAAAGTTTCAAGCTCACTATGTCTATCAGCACCGCTCCCTTTTTTTCGCAGAAGACCCACAATCCGCTCTCTGCTCCTCTCCGTAGGCCACCCAGAACCAGGAAAATATGCTCCTCTGCTCAACTGCTAACACTGTTTATGGCCACAGTAAACATGAACAGCGTTAGCAGCTCGGCAAAAAGCACAACAAGCCCCACTGCAGTGCTGCAGGAGAAAGATTTGTGGGCAGCTAATACTCACCAGAGATAATATAGGACCACAGAGGGCTTATCTGTTCAGTCCGCCGGTTAAAACAGGGCAGGGTGGCCGGTAGTCCGCGGCTGCCAATTAGCGGCAGGTCATGTTTCTCCGGCAAAGCAACTTAAAAGGAGGAAAAACTAGTGCCCTGTACATTCTACACTACAGTCGCAAAATGGTGAATGAAGCCCCCAAAGCCTTGACAACCAGCCCGGGCGGCCAATCGCGGAGCACGAACGCGTACAGTAGCCAATAGGATTTCGAGGAAGGGAAGCGGGGGCGGGGCCACACGTCAAAGTAAATGTGAGCGACGGCGCTCCTCGACCAATCACAGTGTGGGAAAACACAGAACAGCTGTTGGGAGAGCGAGGCTGCGGCGGCCAATGGGGGTCCTCTGTGGGCATGTCCGGGACTCCTGAGGCACGCAGGACGGGACTGAAATCTTTCTCTCTTTCTTTCCTCTTCTTTTCATCCCCTCTTCATTTGTCTACAAACATGAAAACGGGCGTGGACAGAGTTGATGCTGTCGGCCCTTTTTGAAACGGGTTAGGCTTGTTTCAGTGCAGAACACGGACATACTATTATGACATTTAATATGGATCAATATGTCAATATGTCCTAAACTGTGTCATATATTCTAAATTAAGCTAACCGCTTTAATTACAGCAGATATACATTTCTGTATACCCTTATATGTACATATGGTCAGCAGCAGTGTGATCCATGTGAGCCACAGGTTGAGTGTAGTTTCAAGGGAACCACAGAGAACACCAACTCCCAAATTCTCATGCTCTCCCTCTCCCTCTCTCTCTCTCACACACACACACACACACACACCCTACCAGCTAATCAGAGGTGCTCTAAAACAGCACAGCATCCCTAAGTCCCGCCTCTCCAGCCAATCAGGACAGTCGCTGCTGGCTGTACGTCACCAGAGGAGCGTGTGATTGGCCGAGAGTCCCGGGGTCTGCAGGCCAATGACCGAATGCTGCGGTGAGGTCATTATGCTTGTTGCCATCAGCTTGGCCAAACAGGAAGAGTGAAACCCCAATGAGTAAATGGATGCAAACACAGGCATTATGGTTCCTAAGAGACTGACCCATATACACTATGGACCTCCCTACACACACACACACACACACACACACTGTGCGGACGAGCAAGGAGTTATGCATGTGTACAAGAGTAGGTACAAACTGTAATACGCTGAGGAATAGCCAACATGTAAACAAGCTGAAAAAATACACACAACAGTCGCGCATTCATAAGATAATGACAATTTCAACTCTGTTTCTATAGCTTTCAAGCACAGATGGCAAGTTTGGTCAATGATGATACAGAACTGGCTGGTTGCAGCATTGCAGTCTGATTGACACACACACACACACACACACACACACACAAATGGGCACACTTGGCACACTTGCACACAACTGGGCGTATACTCACACAAGCAAGCACTGACACACATAGCAGGCGGCGCAGTGGAGTTACAACATGCCTTAGCGTTACATAAGCTGTACGTGTATTGGAGCACACACATTACGACCAGCCCTGTGCATTATTAGCACAGACAACCTCTCCACACACAAACACAGACACACCTCACCACGTCTGTATTTACTGTACATATTTCATGGTCATAACATGTAAACTTGTGACATGAGAGTGAGTGATATCTCCAGACGTCTTCCACACCCTGATAGTGAAGGATAGTGAAGCACTGCAGTCTCTGTCTCCCTATCAACTGACTGCTCATTCACTGTAGATGAGTGCATATTCAGAAATGTAGGGCGAGTACAGCAAGTGCCACCATTAAAGAGACCAGAGACTGAAGACTCAGACAAGCTTTGGGATGCAAGACGAGTGGTAAAAGTGGAAGTGAGATGGACAACAAAAACAGTTATGAAACAGACATGGCAGCAGCAGGAAGAGACCAATAGTAAGGGGAAGAAATGAGCCAAAGGGGCAGAACAAGAGTGACTCTGCTGCAGAAGTCAAGCAGTTTGTGAATGAGTGCCATAAATCCAGCGGGTATTAGCACCTCTGAGCACTTTCTAAGAATGAGGCAGAGAGCTGCGGCTAAGCCCCCCAATCCCAGTCACTTTACAGTAAATGCATTATGACCACTTAACTGCTAAACAGCTCCAGGGACCCTGCTCTGTACGTGACCCCCACACTCTAATTCAAGAGGGTATGTGTTTCCAAAAAGATCTAAATGGAGAGTGAGAGATGGACTAGCTGAGTCCCGCTCATCTCCACCTGGGCCAACAACATTTTGAGGCTGAGGAGAAGTACAGTCGATTTAACAGCCTGCACCTGCTGTGAATAATGAACTCATAGTGTGGAGTCACACACAGCCACTGCCTGTATAATAATAGTAAAGTATATCTGGTAAAATGTTTATGTCTTCAAGGTGTTGGAGGAGTTTGTATTCCAAATTAATTTTGATACAAATTTTATACAAACCCTCTACTATGTCTTAATATTTACTGTAAACAGAAGGCAAGTATTCATTTCCTTCCTCAGTTCAAACATAAACATGAGACATGAGACTATAAACTCACCTACCTGCTTTTAATGCAGATATCAGGCGATCACATGGCTGCAACTCAGTCCATTTAGTCATGTAGACGTGGTCAAGACAACGTGCTAAAGTTCAAACCGATCATCAGAATGAGGAAGAAAGAGGATTTAAGTGACTTTGAATGTGTCATGGTTGTTGTTGTCAGACAGGCTGCTCTGAGTATTTCAGAAACTGCTGATCTACTGGGATTTTCACTACAACCATCTCTAGTGTTTACATAGAATGATCCAGAAAAGAAGAAATATCCAGTGAGAAAGATGCCTTGTTGATGTGAGAGGTCACAGGAGAATGAGCAGACTGGTTGGAGATGGATGATAGAAAGACAACAGGAACTCAAATAACCACTGGTTCAACCAAGGAAAGCAGAATATCATGTGTGAAGCTCAACACTGGAGCCTTGAAGAAGATGGACTAGAGCAGCAGAAGAGCACACCTGGAGCCACTCCTGTCAGCTAAGAACAGCAAACTGAGGCTACAGTTCACACAGGATCACCACAACTGGACAAGAGAAGATGGAGAAACATTGCCTGATTGCCTGATAAGAGTTGCATCATGGATGTGCCGACAAACCCGAGGCAACTGAGTGATGCTATCATGTCAATATGGACCAAAATCTGTGAGGAATGTTTCCAACACCTTGTTGAATCTATGCAACAATTAATGCAGAAGGAGTCCAACTGCAGTTTCTTGACAACTTCACAAATTCAGTCTTCTGATTAGGAACCAGAGCTCAAGAACAATTGATATATTATTTTATTTCCCTCTGAAACATGGTGTAGTTAAAGCATAAATTAGCACAAAACATACTGTATTTCTCAGTGATATATAAGTCTATGTTTAGTTTATTATACTTTTTCATCTCTTTGCACAGAGATCGGAGCTGAGTTTTTTAGTGGTTACTTACTGTATTGAGGCCATCACGTGTCTACCAGCAGACTGGGAAAATGGGCTATCATAGTATGAATGCTGTTGTTTATGTAACTTAGTAAGACCACATGAATAAATAGAGTGAATAGAGTGTTTGGTTTGTGTGGAAACAGACACATTTTTCCTCATCCTGGATGGTTGTTCTGTTTTGTTCTTTCTAAAACACCTGCACCAGTCTCTACTGCTCAGCAGAGGGCGCTGTGTCCTAAATATAAAGTGAAGCTGGTGATGCTCCTGAGTTGTGTTGTTTGGGTGACACTGTGATCATGCACACCTCTATTAGAAAGAGTTTGAATGATATATTTGACACATATTTCTCAGTTTCACAAATGAATAAAAAGGAAGGTTGAAAGAGGAACTCTTACTAATTTTTCATCAGTAATCAAATTGTATTTGATGAACTGTTGACTCGTCTAGCCTGGCTCAGCCTGGCTGAGACACTCAGCAACAGATACAAGCAGCAGCTAGTGGACGCTCTCTTCCTGTGACTCCCACAGATAATGAATCCTTATTACTGAGGCTCACTGAGTTGCGAGGACAATCTACATCCAGAAATACACTCACGCCTCCTGCTGCACAGATACTCTACTGTCAGCCTGTAATCCTCCACACTGACTGACTGACTGACGACCTGCTCAAGACCTGAACTCCTCTGTTCTTCTTCATCATGTTTTAACGGTGGGCACAGTAGTTTAAACTCTGTTCATAGAGAAAGTAACTATAAACATATTACTAATAATAATAAAGGAAAATATTTATTTATAACATGCAAATATTGTGCCAAAAGAGGTGAACACAGCACCATTGTAATGCACATCTAATATGCATCTATGACTTGATACACAAAGTATGTATGAAATGTATATTATATATTATGTATATATTGTTATATATATATATATATATATATATATATATATATATATATATATATATATATATATTATATATACATATTACCTTTCTGTGCAATAACGGCTAACAACATTTATGCAATAACTTTATAACTTTATTGTAGCAATAACTGTGCTTTACTCCTGTAAATATTAGCTTATATTGAAACTTTGTGTTTTATCCGTTTTGACTTAATTTTTTTTTTTACATTTGACCGAGCACATATGTAATGACAATAAAGGATTTTGATTTGATTTGATTTTCTGAACTAAACTGACTATTAATTTACATAAAGTCAATTTAACACATTAGAAATCTGATTACACATAAAACATGAATATAATGTTGCTTTTAAGCAACTGTCTACTGTCTACTGTGGAACCTCTTCACATTGACATACACACATATATGAAGTCAGTAGATAAGTATAATATGTGATAATAATCACGTGCCTCACTGGGGTTGAGTTGTTGGAGGTCCAGAGGTTTCACTGTGCTGGGGAAAGTGAAGGCAGGCTCCCAGCAGGAGCCCAGCAACAATGCATGATAATTAGCCTTCTGTTGTGATCTGGTTTCTGTCTCAGGCTCTCTGGACTGTGACCTCTGACCTCGTCCCACAGCCAGACGACAATCCCTCTCGGCTGGAGGCCAAACAGCCCGTCAATCATCCTCCTATTAATACGGCCTGTCCCCTGTTGAGATCAACAGCCGGTGAATGCTTCCAATCAGGATGCAGTGGAGAGGGGCGAGACGAAGAGGAGGATGGGAGGATGGTCAGGAGAGAGATGAAACAAATGCAGGAATGATTAACAGAACAGAGAGAGAGAGACCGTGAAAGTGTGGGTACAGAGAGGTCAAACTGCTGCTATACCTTTAGCCAGAGCGCAACGTAAAATGTTAATACTGCCAAAGTACTTCACTATTTCTATTTGATGCTACTTTCTATTTCTGCTGCACGACATTTCAGAAGCCAACATGCAGTTTACAAAGAATCAGATTTTGAATGCACAGTAGTATGTGAAGTAAAAGAAGCACCTACCATTAAAGACAGTTAGATTAGAGGATACAGCTAGCCTGGAACAAAAGCTCAAATTCCAGCACTTTAAAAGCTCATAAAAACAAAAAACAAGTTTTGAAGCTGATACATTGCTGTACAGAGGTTTAGCGTCAGGTTATATTTAGCACAGATTGTACATAAGAAGTGGAAATAGCCTCAGTGACATCACCCTTTAGTTTGTGGATTGCCATTTTGAGGCTACACATTCTGCATTTCCGCTGTCACCATCTTGGGTTGTTGCAACCAGATGGATGAAGCTACAGAAAAAATATACCTGTCACTGTTAAATTACAGTCTACAATATTAGACTAGCTATATGACTCAATCATTATTATTCATACATTAATGTAAGAGCAGGATTTTACTGTTGCAGCTACTTGAGGTGGAGCTTTTTTTTTTTTTTTTTAACTATTAACTAATGATAGGTTTCATTATGGTTAATCTGCTAATCATTATTGTATTAATTGATAAAAACCTGTTAACTGACTGATTTATTGTGTGTTTTGTGTACAAAATTAATTTATAATGTAATTATTACACAATTTTCTGCTTGTTTATCTTGTTACCTACATATTTTTACACATTTATTTTTTCTGCTTAGTCTACTTATGTCACTGCTTATTATTTTTTATATAGACTCTTATTATTATTATTATTGCGCTATCCACTTGCTTCTGTAACAACATACTGTAAATGTTCCCCTTGGTGGGATGAATAAAGGTTTATCTTAAACTGAGTAAATGTACTTAGTAATATTCCACCACAGCTTTAGTTTCTATAATGTTATAGATCAAACAAACAATATAATACATGTTATTTATTTATTGTTATTTGTAGGCTAACATTAGCAGCTTCCAGACTAAGCTAACCACCTGCTAGCTGGTTTCGTATTTAGCATGTATGAGCGCTGTGTTATTCAACAGCTCCACTTGTACTATTTAGTATGTAGCACTTTATGTTTGTCTGATAGCCTAAATAAAGAGCTAAGCTTAAGTTTACTCATCTCAGTCATGTTTCCTAACTGGAAGTTTCCAGACTGGACAGATGAGTCTAGACCTTTTACACTTTCATGTAAACAAACTGACACTTCTGTCTGACACTTATTATTGAATCATGATGATCTCACAGGCTCACATCCCCCATGTTTCCATGACAACTAAGATGTGTACAGAAAATGTAATACAATAGACAGTCTATAGTCTATGACTAGAATATACAGTCTGTACTCTATGACTAGAATATACAGTCTATAGTCTATGACTAGAATATATACAGTCTATAGTCTATGACTAGAATATATACAGTCTGTACTCTATGACTAGAATATATACAGTCTGTAGTCTATGACTAGAATATACAGTCTGTAGTCTATGACTAGAATATATACAGTCTATAGTCTATGACTAGAATATACAGTCTGTACTCTATGACTAGAATATATACAGTCTGTAGTCTATGACTAGAATATACAGTCTGTAGTCTATGACTAGAATATATACAGTCTGTAGTCTATGACTAGAATATACAGTCTGTAGTCTATGACTAGAATATATACAGTCTATAGTCTATGACTAGAATATACAGTCTGTAGTCTATGACTAGAATATATACAGTCTATAGTCTATGACTAGAATATATACAGTCTGTAGTCTATGACTAGAATATACAGTCTGTAGTCTATGACTAGAATATATACAGTCTATAGTCTATGACTAGAATATATACAGTCTGTACTCTATGACTAGAATATACAGTCTATAGTCTATGACTAGAATATATACAGTCTATAGTCTATGACTAGAATATATACACTCTGTAGTCTATGACTAGAATATACAGTCTGTAGTCTATGACTAGAATATATACAGTCTATAGTCTATGACTAGAATATATACAGTCTATAGTCTATGACTAGAATATATACAGTCTGTACTCTATGACTAGAATATACAGTCTATAGTCTATGACTAGAATATATACAGTCTATAGTCTATGACTAGAATATATACACTCTGTAGTCTATGACTAGAATATATACAGTCTGTAGTCTATGACTAGAATATACAGTCTGTAGTCTATGACTAGAATATATACAGTCTATAGTCTATGACTAGAATATATACAGTCTGTAGTCTATGACTAGAATATACAGTCTGTAGTCTATGACTAGAATATATACAGTCTGTAGTCTATGACTAGAATATACAGTCTGTAGTCTATGACTAGAATATATACAGTCTGTAGTCTATGACTAGAATATATACAGTCTATAGTCTATGACTAGAATATACAGTCTGTACTCTATGACTAGAATATATACAGTCTGTAGTCTATGACTAGAATATACAGTCTGTAGTCTATGACTAGAATATATACAGTCTATAGTCTATGACTAGAATATACAGTCTGTACTCTATGACTAGAATATATACAGTCTGTAGTCTATGACTAGAATATATACAGTCTGTAGTCTATGACTAGAATATATACAGTCTATAGTCTATGACTAGAATATACAGTCTGTACTCTATGACTAGAATATATACAGTCTGTAGTCTATGACTAGAATATACAGTCTGTAGTCTATGACTAGAATATATACAGTCTATAGTCTATGACTAGAATATACAGTCTGTACTCTATGACTAGAATATATACAGTCTGTAGTCTATGACTAGAATATACAGTCTGTAGTCTATGACTAGAATATATACAGTCTATAGTCTATGACTAGAATATATACAGTCTATAGTCTATGACTAGAATATATACAGTCTGTAGTCTATGACTAGAATATACAGTCTGTAGTCTATGACTAGAATATATACAGTCTATAGTCTATGACTAGAATATATACAGTCTGTAGTCTATGACTAGAATATACAGTCTGTAGTCTATGACTAGAATATATACAGTCTATAGTCTATGACTAGAATATATACAGTCTGTACTCTATGACTAGAATATACAGTCTATAGTCTATGACTAGAATATATACAGTCTATAGTCTATGACTAGAATATATACACTCTGTAGTCTATGACTAGAATATACAGTCTGTAGTCTATGACTAGAATATATACAGTCTATAGTCTATGACTAGAATATATACAGTCTGTAGTCTATGACTAGAATATATACACTCTGTAGTCTATGACTAGAATATATACAGTCTGTAGTCTATGACTAGAATATACAGTCTGTAGTCTATGACTAGAATATATACAGTCTATAGTCTATGACTAGAATATATACAGTCTGTAGTCTATGACTAGAATATACAGTCTGTACTCTATGACTAGAATATACACGGTCTGTAGTCTATGACTAGAATATATACAGTCTGTAGTCTATGACTAGAATATATACAGTCTGTAGTCTATGACTAGAATATATACAGTCTATAGTCTATGACTAGAATATACAGTCTGTAATCTATGACTAGAATATACAGTCTGTAGTCTATGACTAGAATATACAGACTGTACTCTATGACTTGAATATACAGTCTGCAGTCTATGACTAGAATATACAGTCTATAGTCTATGACTAGAATATATACAGTCTGTAGTCTATGACTAGAATATATACGGTCTATAGTCTATGACTAGAATATAGTCTGTAGTCTATGACTAGAATATATACGGTCTATAGTCTATGACTAGAATATATACAGTCTGTAGTCTATGACTAGAATATATACAGTCTATAGTCTATGACTAGAATATATACAGTCTGTAGTCTATGACTAGAATATATACAGTCTATAGTCTATGACTAGAATATATACAGTCTGTAGTCTATGACTAGAATATATACAGTCTATAGTCTATGACTAGAATATAGTCTGTAGTCTATGACTAGAATATATACGGTCTATAGTCTATGACTAGAATATACAGTCTGTAGTCTATGACTAGAATATATACAGTCTATAGTCTATGACTAGAATATATACAGTCTGTAGTCTATGACTAGAATATATACGGTCTATAGTCTATGACTAGAATATAGTCTGTAGTCTATGACTAGAATATATACGGTCTGTAGTCTATGACTAGAATATACAGTCTGTAGTCTATGACTAGAATATATACGGTCTGTAGTCTATGACTAGAATATATACAGTCTATAGTCTATGACTAGAATATATACAGTCTGTAGTCTATGACTAGAATATATACAGTCTATAGTCTATGACTAGAATATAGTCTGTAGTCTATGACTAGAATATATACGGTCTGTAGTCTATGACTAGAATATAGTCTGTAGTCTATGACTAGAATATACAGTCTGTAGTCTATGACTCGAATAAATACAGTCTGTAGTCTATGACTAGAATATACAGTCTGTAGTCTATGACTAGAATATATACAGTCTGTAGTCTATGACTAGAATATACAGTCTGTACTCTATGACTAGAATATACAGTCTGTAGTCTATGACTAGAATATATACAGTCTATAGTCTATGACTAGAATATACAGTCTGTAATCTATGACTAGAATATACAATCTGTACTCTATGACTAGAATATATACAGTCTGTAGTCTATGACTAGAATATATACAGTCTGTAGTCTATGACTAGAATATACAGTCTATAGTCTATGACTAGAATATATACAGTCTATAGTCTATGACTAGAATATATACAGTCTATAGTCTATGACTAGAATATATACAGTCTATAGTCTATGACTAGAATATATACACTCTGTAGTCTATGACTAGAATATATACAGTCTGTAGTCTATGACTAGAATATACAGTCTGTAGTCTATGACTAGAATATATACAGTCTATAGTCTATGACTAGAATATATACAGTCTGTAGTCTATGACTAGAATATATACAGTCTGTAGTCTATGACTAGAATATATACAGTCTATAGTCTATGACTAGAATATACAGTCTGTAATCTATGACTAGAATATACAGTCTGTAGTCTATGACTAGAATATATACAGTCTGTAGTCTATGACTAGAATATATACAGTCTATAGTCTATGACTAGAATATACAGTCTGTAATCTATGACTAGAATATACAGTCTGTAGTCTATGACTAGAATATACAGTCTGTACTCTATGACTTGAATATACAGTCTGCAGTCTATGACTAGAATATACAGTCTATAGTCTATGACTAGAATATATACAGTCTGTAGTCTATGACTAGAATATATGCAGTCTATAGTCTATGACTAGAATATAGTCTGTAGTCTATGACTAGAATATATACGGTCTATAGTCTATGACTAGAATATATACAGTCTGTAGTCTATGACTAGAATATACACAGTCTATAGTCTATGACTAGAATATATACAGTCTGTAGTCTATGACTAGAATATATACAGTCTGTACTCTATGACTAGAATATATACAGTCTGTAGTCTATGACTAGAATATATACAGTCTGTAGTCTATGACTAGAATATACAGTCTGTAGTCTATGACTAGAATATATACAGTCTGTAGTCTATGACTAGAATATATACAGTCTGTAGTCTATGACTAGAATATACAGTCTGTAGTCTATGACTAGAATATATAAGGTCTATAGTCTATGACTAGAATATACAGTCTGTACTCTATGACTAGAATATATACGGTCTGTAGTCTATGACTAGAATATACAGTCTATAGTCTATGACTAGAATATATACGGTCTGTAGTCTATGACTAGAATATACAGTCTATAGTCTATGACTAGAATATATACAGTCTGTAGTCTATGACTAGAATATACAGTCTGTAGTCTATGACTAGAATATATGACTAGAATATATACAGTTTACAGTCTTTGACTAGAATATATGACTAGAATATATACAGTTTATGACTAGAATATATGACTAGAATGTACAGTCTATAATTTATGACTGGAATGGTTGACTTAGAATATATACAGTGTTTAATCTACAGTATGACCAGATAACTAGAATATGTACTACTGTAAACTGACAGCAGGGGGAGCCAGACAGTCAGTGAGACACCATGAGGTGGATCAGGCTTTTGGTGGAGCAGTCGGGTGATTTTTACACATAAACAGGATGGAGAAAACATGAGGAGGCCTCATTAGAGTCCTTTAGTGAGACAGATCTCAGATCTGTCCATGTGACTGCAGAAGGACTAAAGCTATTCTGCTGCTACTTCAAATATGGGATAAAGTGTGAATTATGTGACAACATATTAAACCAAAGCATCTCACTGAACGACTACGAAACATTTCTGTCATCTGAAGATCCACAAGAAAATTTACACAATATGAACTCTGTGTGCTGCAGACCAACCTTTCAATAGTCAGTACTTATCCTGCACCTGAACAAAGATGGAGACAAAAACCAAATCCATCGCAGGCGAGCACAAGGCAGAATGTCTGTCCTTGGATGACTTCTCTTTTCTTTCATAAAATGTGCCAGGACTACAGACAAGGACAAGTGCAAAGTACTTGACTTGCTGTTGACATGATGACTTGCATCATGAGGCGCTCAGAGAGGCGAGCTTGACGAGGAGGCAGGTTGTTGAGTTAAAGCCCACATGCATGAAGGAAGGAGATGTGACTCAGTAATACAGGATGGACCATGTGGAGGTTATTGTTTCCAACAACAACTGATATCTGTCACTTCATATACAGAGTGTACTCTTTGTTCCTCACTGAGTTCACTACTCTTCACTTCATTTTGAACAGGAGTGAGGAATTTAAACTGAATTCACCCTTTTAGACCCAAATTTGATCCAGAACTCTGGAATTCACTGAGAAGTCACAAATGAATCCAGAATAACAAACAAGCACTAAAACACATTTTACTGTTCAGGAACGACAGGAAATAACTTTTTGGCTAATTTGACTTGTGCTCAATTTAAGCTAAACAAAAATACAGTTCATTTTTTCAGGTATTTGTCCTTGACAAACAACTATTATGACTTTACAATCATCAGTCTAGCTGACAGTGAGGATAAGTGACAAACTGTTTCACTGCCAGTAACAAACCAAAAACATTAACGTGAATAATTAAATAAATGAAAGAAAGACAAACTGACATCCATTTTTACCTTTTTTAATGAACCCTGATTATTGTTTAATTACAAATGAAGATGAACAGATAGAAGAGAAACTGAAGTACAGGCGGTTCCTCCATGATAAAAACTAAAAGTCTCTGTCTCCTCTGGAGTGAGAGCTCACCACTGAGGTGGACAAAAGAGAAGAGACAAGAGACGACCAGAGAGGACAAGGGGACACTTCAAATAATACAATGGTTAAACAGTACAAAGCTTTTTTTCTTACAGAATCTTCCAAAATGAAAAAAATATATGTACAACATCAAAAAAAATGAACAGTATCTCCCCCTGCTGTATACTGTGTGGGGATGATGACCCTCCTCTTATCCACGGTAAAATGATATAAAATCAGCGTTGAGTAAAAAGAAGGAAAAAAAAAAAAGAAGACGAGTGCACTGAAGCCAACTAGTTGAAGTTTATGCGAAAGAGTGCAAACTGGAACAAAAACTCACAAAGAACTGGGCAGGAGGGTACAAAATAATCCAAAAATAGTCATGTTAATAATATAATAATTACAAGAATAACAGTAATATGTCTGGAAAAAATACAGAAAAATGCATGGATGAAATCGAGGGGATAAAAGTGTCGACCTGGTGGTGGTGGTGGGGGGGGGGCAGTTATTCTCTTGTGTCTTCAGCCATGACAGGTAAGGCAGCACAGATGCTACATCTGTCCGAAAACGATCCCTAAAATGACTGTTTTAGAAATCTCCACTGACAAGTGATGATGTAAGAAGGTCACAAAGAACCATTTCAAAATAAGACTGGAGCTGGGTGGACAATCTGGACAAGAAGCGGGACATGATCTAGTTAATAAATGTATATATATGTGTGTGTACATCATTGCCATACAAAGAACACATCACAAGAGCACGCACACACCAAGCAGAATGAGCAAGTCAGCTTATGGGAAGTCCCTCTCTCTCCACTCCGCCCGGAGGCTTTATGATGCTATTTCCTCTGTGTGTGTGTGTGTGTGTGTGTGGTTTCTATGGTTTGCCGTCCGTGGGGGTGTCTGATGTCACATGTGATGTCATGTTTCCTTTTATTCTAGCTGCACCACTGCCTCACTGTAATCAGGACAGGGTTCAGACCAGCCCACACACACTCAGTTCACACAAAGCCGCTCAAGTCCAGAGTCCAGGCTCAGACCAAAGTCCAGTCCTATCAGGTCCTGCTGGCTTTAGGAGGTGACGCAGAGCTGAAACCTGTCGCCGTCACCAGCTCCCTGTTCCAACCTAGCAAATAGTGGCTGCTAAATACTAAAAAGTGTTTGCGCTGCAGGCTGGTGGGGTTTACCATGTGAGGGGAGGCAGAATGTTAACAACAAATAATAAATGACGTTAATGCATCTTTCAGTGTCCTGATGTGGTAAACCTCACCTGTCAGTTACTCCAGGGATGTTCAAACAAACATGCCCATCATCAAGGTAAGTATGATTTGAGCCAGTTGTGGTTAAAATCACAGCCTCCGTCCCCTGAATACACAATAACGGTATTTGTACAATATAAATATAAAACTCTGATACCGGTGGGCTGCAGCTCAACGGTCAAGAGAAGGCAAGGGTGAGAAGGCAAAGGCTGAATTATACTGGTAATAATATGCCCATTAGAATATATACACATCTTTACCATTAAAAATACTAGGAATTTTCCTGATTTGTATCAAATGACCATATTGAAATATAATATTTGAATTCAATATATATTTGAATAAAATATATGTGTAGATTTACTTATTCTGTATGTCTCTTTTACAAAAAACAGAAGGCATGGTGGTAGCGTGTGTGTGTGTGTGTGTGTGATAAAACACGTTGCTGGGCGTGATGTCACAAGACTCTTGCTGGCTTGAAAAAGGCACGCTCTTATTTGGAATTGTTTGTAAAATGGGCGCGATTTCTTTTTTTTGTCTTCTTTTGAACTATATGAATAAAACATCATAAAAAATAAGTCGCCTCTGTGTATCTCAGTGAAGGTTTGCCTGAGTTAACCTCGACATTCATTACATAGCTCCCCGTTCTCTCTAACGCTTCTGCGTCTGAAATCATCACATGAATACATTTAGCTGTTATCTCCACAATACAGGAAGTCATCAGATCACTGCAAATGCCCTAGAATACTGTCCATGTGTGTAAAGAGGCACAGGTCTCCTTTGACAGTCTTTAAAACAAAACAAAGAGGGGAATGCAGAAGCGAGCTGCTGTTAGGGGGAGAAAATGCTCTGAAACCCTCCAGCCCCTCAGTGAGTGTGTGAGGCTGTACAGGCTCTATCCTCCAGGCCTGATGGGACTTTACACAGAGCTTTGGGCCCACGCACATGTCTGTAATTACAGCCTTTCTTATAGCTGCTATCATTTCCTCAACAAGAGGAGGAAAAAGGAGAGAAAGATGCATCTCTTTCCTCTGGTATGTTTTTCTGTACAGGGGGAACCTTTTGCTCATGTGCTGTGTGTGTGGCCGGTCAGAGGTCGAGAGGTCAACACAAATTCATCACTGCGTCCCTTTCCTGCTCGGACTTCAGTTCGACTGTCCTGGAGATGTACAATTCCATCCTGGCTTCAAGTCTTTATACACTGTAGTGAATGGGCGGAGCCTGGAGAGCCACTTCTAGATGTCCCACAGTGTCCGAGCTGTTTCCTGGAGAAAAGCCTGTGATTGGAGAGCTCTCTCTAATCACCCTCTTCAGTCCGCAAGATCCATCTGAGCAAGGTCTAAGTTCCCATTTCCTCAGCGCCCTCCGTCTTGTAAACGACCGCTTGGTGATGGGTGCACGCCAAGAGGCACTTCTATAATCTCTATCAGGGCTTAGAGGTGTTTTTAGTAACATTAGGATCTGTCCGTTATGAGATGGAGGAGGAAGGTGGAGATGTGTGTGTGTGTGAAGTCAGTCTAATGCTGTACAACTCAGGTCGCCTTTGTTACTCTTTAGGCTTTCACTGCGCCACATAAAGACACACAGCCATTAAAAAGACATAATGTGGGCACAGGTGTGAGGTGAAGTGATCACTGCCGCTATGAGGGCCAGGAGGCGCTGAGTGTGCAGCTCCTAGGAGATATGAAAGAGTCAAGTCCCTCTTTGTTGTTAAAAATGGCTTGATGTTGTCCGGCACAGCTTACATACTCTGTCTGATGTTCATGCATGATGGGGCACCAAAGTGTCCTGCCCTACAGCACATTAGAAGCTACGCAGGCACATCTATGTGTTCTGGTTCTACACAGACCATAATGTCTAACAGCTGCTCGCCAACAGTACTGAACCATAGGAGGAAAAGGCTTGATGCTGCCAACAGTGACAGGACCTGAGAGGTGGTCTGGGTGCCATCTTGTCCTTTGATATGTTGTGAACATGAAGACGTAACATGCAGGGGAAATAGATTTTTTTTTAGTAATTCAAGGAGCTCAAGGGGCTGAGAGGTCAGTAAAAAGGGCTCAGAAACTCCTTTAATTATTGCAAAAAAATGCAATTTCCTACATGTGGAACATAATGGGAGTCTGCTTATATATTCAGCTTCCTTTTTAACCCAATGCACACAAAACCTGCTATGTTCACTACTGCTGTCAAGAAACCACGAGGCATTATGGTCTGAAACGGCTACGCTTGCAGACAAGACTCAGAGGTGTGTGTGCATGTGCGCTCGTGGTGCTCAGCAGCCAGTGTTTTCCAGAGACAGCTGTGCTGTAGCTCTCTGCAGCTCTGAGCTCGCTCTGCGGTGGGTGGGAGGCGGTGGCAGCATCAACCCCAGAATAACCCCTCCTCCTCCTCCTCTTCCTCCCCCGTTCTCCACCTGCCCCACTCTCTTCCCCTCCACCCCCTCTTCCCCCTCAGCTCTCACTTTCTTGTCCTCTGCCTCGTCCCTCTCACCGTCCGCCTCCATCTTCTGGTCTTCGCTCCAGCGGCGTTTGAAGCGGAGTTTGAGCGGGATGCATCGGGTGCCTCCTGGGCTGATGGGAGCCGCCTGGCCTGGCTCACTCTTCAGGCTCATCAGAGGGAGCGCCAGACTGCCGCTGCCGACGGGGGGAGTGGCAGGAGTCTTGAAGACCTCCTCGTCGTCATCGGGGTCATCATCAGGGAGGCTGTGTGGAGGAGCCGGGAGGCCAACCCCGTTCCCGTTAGCTCGGTGATGGTGGTTGAGCTGGTGGTGGTGGTGAGCTGTCGGGGTGAAGATGTCACCGTCGTCATCGTCGTCATCATGATTGAGTTCATCTTCCTCACTGATGTCGGTCACCTCCACCTCTTCTTCAGACTCCATGTCTGATATGGGCTCCACCTGGAGAGCAAGAATAATTCACAGCATGATATTTAATTTCTAAGCAGATGGCATCCATACTTGAAAAGCTTGAGAGGCATTTCCGAAACCACAAACCATCCCTGAGTGGAAACAGCACATACTGTGTGTGTTAGCAGTCTCACCTTGATCTTAGGAGGCCCTGCAGTCAGGGCAGAGTTGATTATCTGACTAGAGCCAGTGAATGATGAGGACTGGCTCGAGGAGGAAGAGGCAGCAGCCAATGAGCTCCCAGATTCCCTCTGTTTGCGGCCAAGTGGCGGTGGCTGTAGCTTGAACTTGAAAGGTGACGGGTGCTGCCCCTCCTCGCCGCCTCCTGGCTGCTGGCTGAGTGGATGAGAGAGCGGCAGCGGTGGGACGTGGAGGTGATGGGCAGCTGGCTTCTCTGGGGTGGGGCGGTGGGGCTGGGGGACGATGATGTTGGGGTAGTGGAGGAAGGCCCGGGGGCTGAGGTGGTAGTTGTAGACCGACTGGGTGTGGGCCTGCAGGTAGTGCTTCATGTCCTCCGGGTTGAAGGAGAAGTGGGAGCCCAG
Organism: Synanceia verrucosa; assembly: GCA_029721515.1. Lineage (NCBI taxonomy): Eukaryota > Metazoa > Chordata > Actinopteri > Perciformes > Synanceiidae > Synanceia > Synanceia verrucosa. The sequence continues at coordinate 19,887,069 of CM056567.1, forward strand.
CATGGGGGAGGATAGAGAGGGGGAGGGGGTGTAGGGCAGGTGGGGGGTAGGGGTCATGGACAGGGCCGGGGAAAGAGTTGGGGCCAGAAGACCGCCAGGGCCAGGCAGAGGGGACACGGGGAATGGAGACAGAGGCTCTGGGTGGACCCTGGGGCCATGCCTGGCCAGCCCTGCTGGGTTCTGGTAGACCCTGAACAGAGAATCATGGGGCAGGCGTGGAGGAAGCAGGCCCCGGTAAGCCCTGTCAGGCCCCACGCCTCGCTCGTCGGCCCCCACGGCCTCCTCCAGCTCAGAGTTGGTGGAGGTGCCGTCACTGCAGTCGCTCACGGAGCCCCGGGCCATGCGCCGGGCCACGCTGCTGAACATGCCCGGGCTGCGCAGCTCCTCGCTGGAGGAGAGGACTTCTGACGGCGTGGAGGGGGGGAAACGGAAGTGGCTGCCTCCGGTTGGGACTGGAGGGGCGCTCTGAGGGACTCGACCTGTAAAGAGGAGGACAGGAGGGGGTGAGTTTGAGATGTGAAGGATTTCAGTACAAGAAGAAAAGACACCAGGCTCATACTGGTACAGAGTCAAACTGTAATTTTACAATCTGTACAGGATATGACACCCTCTGTCCTTTACAAAGACCCTCACATCTACTGAGGAAAAACTCCCAAAACCCTTTAACAGGGGAAAAGAAATGGTAGAGACAGAGGTGACAGCAGGACTTCAGCTCTCTGGAAATTACAAAAAAATCTGGTATGTCTGGGCATGAAATTACTGCATCCGTTCCTTTAAACAGAAGTGTAAAAAAGTGGTTTGAATGAAAACAGTTTGCCATATATTTAAGGATTATCTAGAGTAACCAGGACACAGCTTCTGGAAGGAGATGCTACTGATCAAAGAATCCCAAACATCTCAAAACTTGGAGAAATAAACTAAAAACTGCATAGCAAGCTAGCACTGGAGTGGGAAAACCAGTTTTCAGTCGTTTCAAGTGAAGAGAAAGGGAAAAATAACTGATGAGAGCAGGTCACATGTGTACCAAAACTCCATTTCACCCTGAGGGTCACAGAGAGAAAACACTGGCTTACACAAAGCCACAAGTTCCCTTCTCCTCCAACCCCCCCTCCTCTCTCCTGCCCTGCAGACTGTGGCACTGCAATAAATTCTTGGCATCCGTACATGTGCCAGAATTAAATATTGGAAAAGTCGCTCTTACTGCCATCACAAACATGGGTTGGGTTCTCTGTTTTTTTCCAGTACCGCTGACAGTGTGGGTCTCTCTCTTTTGAAATAGGCACACACATCTCACAGAAGTGTGTGTGTGTGTGTCACAAACGACGAGGACAACTGGTGTGTGTTTATCTAGTGTGCATGTTTGCGAGTGCCTGTGCTCGCCTATCGATCCAGATTGATGTGGGCATGTGCACGTGTGTGACCGTGATATGAGCCCGTCATATCACAACATGTCAGTGTGTGGGCCACATCACACGCAGGCTATAATTAAAGTTTCGTGCTGCACTTATGTCACCCAGTATCCAACGCTCCCATATGGGCTGTGTTTACACTGGGTGGCCAGGACCAGAACGAGAGACGACTTCAGAGGAGGGAGGAGAGGATAAACTGGGACGTGGCACACCACTGTCTTAGAACACACACACATTTATATGAGTATATGATCTGAACCACTAGCAGAGTTTCCTTTGCAAAAAAATTGCAGTGAACACACTTGATATGAATATGATTTGACTATGTTTAGGGCTGGATATCGTTCAAATTTTTTATACAATGCCAATTTCGGTACCGGTTCCAGAGTAATACTTTTTTGATACCTCAATAGGTTATTTTTGTGTAATTTGGGCTTTAATCCTGGTCATCATCAGTATTAATTTATTATTATTATTTTATGATTTCAACTCAATAGGTTATTTTTGTGTAACTTGGTCTTTATCATGGTAGACATAGTAGACAATGGTCTGATGATGATCAACAGTCTTGGGCTGCTACCAGTTTCTCTTTAGGACCCTGGGGAGTGAGAGTTTGTCTTATGGTGTGTTCACTGGCAGTCAGATCTTGGAGCTCAGATCATCTTAACCTCAAAGTTTAGTGCTCCCAGCTCTTCCAGCCTTACAGACGTACAACAAAACATGTAGCTGCTGTTTACGTCAGTAGCAGATAGCATGAATTCTATGTCTGGTTGGTGGGATTAATCTGATTTTCTGAGCTGGAGATACAACTTCACAGGGTCCTGACGTGGAGCTTGGAAATTCAGGCATTTGTGTATAGCCTGAAAGCACCATGAGTCTAATCATAAATGCTGGGCTCCCAGTGCTCTTTCAATGACATTAATCCACAGTTTTACTGGCGACATTTGTCTCCTTTTGCTGGAAGGCAGGGGGCGGATCAGTGTCTCTATGAATCTGTAGGGGACATGTTCACCTGTACACAGAGATATCTGTGTACAGGTGTACAGGATTTTATTACAGATCTGTAATAAAATCTTTTGGCATTTCCTCTCTGCAGACCAATCCTGAATTGAAATCTAACAACTTTTCTTTTAAAACAGTTCTTGATTCACAAGTAAAACAGGAAAAAACAGGAAAAAGAACATCCACACCTGCTGTAACTGGCAGTTAATTTGACTGATTAAAATGATACTTAACAGTTTTTTTTCTATGTCATAGCTTTCAGCAAGTCAAGTTGAGAAATTCGTGCAAAAGCATTTTGTGTCCTGGAGCAAACACTCCCTAAAAACAACCATCAGGGCAGAAAGAGAAACAAGCTGGATGTAACACAAGTTTAAAACTCCACAACTGGTTGTGAAAGCCACCAACAGGCAGGCTACAGACTGTTTTTGAAGCAGCTGCTGCAGCACTATGGCAGGCTTCTTCTGTCTTCTAGCTCTTTTTTAAAAATGGAACAATAAATCTCTATTACTATTTATTGTCTCAGCCAAAGTGGAGCAATAAATGTAACGACCAAGCGCCCTAACCGAGGCGCTAATAATGCTAACAAATCCATGCTACACAGCACCTGAATGCCTGGCAACCTGAGCTATCAGGAACATCAATGTGAGCGTGTGTTTACCAGAGCCCATGTCGATGAAGGGGTAGTTGACCAGCACTAGTTTGTTGAAGTTGAACTTGTAGGTGAACCTCTTCCCTTTGGTCTTGTGGAGGATCCTCTTGTTGTAGTAGTATCTAAAGCGAGAAGAACAAACAAGCAGAGTGTTATCATCAGCATGTGGTCAACCTCTGACTGTTGTGTCCACATTTAGTTTCAGCAAGAAGTAACCCACAGTTCCACTTATTGTGCACACTTTTCAAGCTGAAACTATGAACTAAAGAGAGATATCTCCAGACACAGAGCTGCATAGCCAGCGAATATTCATGGTGTAACCCAAATGTGCACTGACCTCCCATCGACCTGGTCATTAACAGCCCGTCAGACCAATGGAAGGTCATCAGGGCTGCATTTTTTCACTGATCGCTATCAGCTATATAGAGCCTGATGTGAGCTGTCACTCAGGATTTATACTAAATTTATTATTATTTATTTTAATGCTTTTGAATGTTACATATATTTATATTACCATTATCGAAAGAAACAGAAACTGCTCTACCTGGCATTGATGGCAATTCTACATTACTCAGTGTACAGCACGTAATTAAAGAAGCTGCTCACACTGTGAACACATGGTTCAATTCAAAATCTCACTGTAATTACTTTAGGAAGTGAGACAGCCGTTGTGATTTAGTCTTACCCAGGTGGCTCCATTAGTACGACTGCATTAGTCACCGTCAATACACAGAGCAACACAGGGGGATGACTAGCGAGCTGCTGGCAGCTCATCTAACAGATAAAATGGCTCCTTGTGACTCAATGATAGCCTCGGGACCAAACCTTATTTCTTTACATGAAAGCTGATCAGTCTCTCATCCATCTCAGACTGGCAACTTTCATCATCTCCAGTGAGGGTGAGTAGATTTGCTTCAAGTTGTAAACGTCTTGTTATCAACAAGTCATTCCTCAGCTGCTCTGAATGTCAAAAATTATACCGGGTAGGAAAAGAGCCATTTGTCCATCAATCCATTTTCTTATCATACATCAATAGGTTTAAGCTTGGAAAAATGATGAAACACAAGGTTCATCATCACTCAGTCCCTCCAGGAATTTGCGATCACAATAACTAACACAAATTCAACCAATCGCTGCAATATTTGTGGTGCCTTGGAATTATTCAAAATTCCTGCGATTTCTCTGCATTATTTGAAAAAACAAACAAAAAAACGAAATGATGCAGTTCATCACGTGACAGTCACCAACATGACACAACATCACATCGCCCGTTGAGATCCAGGATGAAGGAAGTGAACGTCTCACATTTGCCAACAAAAAGAAAGGCAAAATACAGTGTAAACAAAGTTTCCTAATGTTTCCATTATTTAAAAAAAACGTTCAGTTTTTTTGCTGAGGATGTTGTCTGTGAATTCCTGGAGTCACAGACTGTTTTGTGAAGCTACGTCTTTTATGACTCAGGGATGTTTTTGTTGAAGTTGAAAATAAAAAAAGATAAGACCTAACTATTTCCAGCTGTTGCTGTGATGTGCAGTAAATTATTATCATATATACAACATTTGTTCTTGAGTAGCTTGTTTTTTAAAATCGAAATGTATTTGTTGACTTACTTTTGCCAATTATAGCAATTTTTTTGCAAAAAAAAAAATTAGCGCATTGAGAAAAGCAGCCGCAAGATCAAAGATTTTTAATCGCAAAGATCACAAAAAAACTCCTGGAGGGACTGATGACTAATGTGCAGGTAAAACCAGAGTGATAAAGTGCTGGAGGCGGGCCCAGCCCTATCCCTGCTTCACTGGGATCAGTGTGAGTCACTGGAGTTTAGTTCAATTCAGAGCAAAGTAGAGCAGGAGTGTGTGTGGACAGGAGCTCATTCAGTGACTCAATGACTCTTCAGATAGAGACTACGACACACACCTTACAAGTAACACACACAGGCTCAAAAATACACAATGCATTCAGACAGCATAGAACACAATGGCCTTCATACTACAATTATTGAACAGTTAAATCTTGCTGATTATTATTTTATTTTTTTTAGTTTTTTTTTGCCTCATCATACAAAGTAAGATGAAGGAAAAATTGCTGAAACTTGTCACCTGAGAAAATAATTTTAAAAGACAAAGGTTATATCCTGAAGACCTTTATCTATGCTGAGGTTCAGTACTCACTCACCAAGTACATGATAAACATACTGTACATATATGCAAAAACCCAGTGTCTACCCAGTGAACAATACACACCACACACAGAAACACACACATTCTAGGAAGTAAACAGCACTAGTGAGTGGGTGTTAAAAATATCGGGCCTGCATGTGCCGTACAGGCTGGAAGGACATAATGTTCACAGACGTGTGGATAGATGGATGGCACTTTGGGTCGAGGTGGAAAAGGCCAGACACGCACGCACACACACACACCTGCTCTTTCAGGACCATTTGAACTTCCTTCAAACAAACCAGAAAGGAGTTTGACTGTATGGACTCGGCCTCCATGTACTGAATGTACACACAGATGTGAGCGAGATACAAACTCACAAGCTCGCACACGCGCACACACACACCTCATCAATGAACACACACACGTGCACTTCAAAGATGCAGAGGAGCATCAATCGGAGACTTCACATCTCACAGAGTGTGAGTTAATTAACAGCTGTTCATTCATATACGTAAAGAGAACCACAGGAAAGACAACAAAGCTCGCCTCCACCTCCTTGATGTAGCCTCAATAAAACCCTCAGTGAGACCAGAGAGAAAGTAACAGCTGCTGTATCAAATCAACTGTTCATTTACTGTTAAACCTGTGCTGTTAACCAGGCTTAATTTACTTCTTGCAAAAGTTGCCACCTTTTAATGTGGATGTCCCATTAGCGTTGATGGTAAATGTAGTCGACTGACGCACTGAATTCCCATGTTTTGTAATACTGCATCAGTTCTCAAAAACTGTATATACCCTTTATTGCCAAAAGTATTCGCTCACCCATCCAAATAATCAGAATCAGGTGTTCCAATCACTTCCATGGTCACAGGTGTAAAAAATCAAGCACCTAGGCATGCAGACTGCTTTTACAAACATTTGTGAAAGAATGGGTCGCTCTCAGGAGCTCAGTGAATTCCAGCGTGGAACTGTGATAGGATGCCACCTGTGCAACAAATCCAGTCATGAAATTTCCTCACTCCTAAATATTCCACAGTCAACTGTCAGCTGTATTATAAGAACGTGGAAGTGTTTGGGAACGACAGCAACTCAGCCATGAAGTGGTAGACCACGTAAACTGATGGAGCGGGGTCAGTGGATGCTGAGGCACATAGTGTGAAGAGATCACCAACTTTCTGCAGAGTCAATCACTACAGACCTCCAAACTTCATGTGGCCTTCAGATTAGGTCAAGAACAGTGCACAGAGAGCTTCATGGAATGGGTTTCCATGGCCGAGCAGCTGCATCCAAGCCATACATCACCAAGTGCAATGCAAGGCGTCGGATGCAGTGGTGTAAAGCACGCCACCACTGGACTCTAGAGCAGTGGAGACGTGTTCTCTGGAGTGATGAATCACACTTCTCCATCTGGCAATCTGATGGATGAGTCTGGGTTTGGTGGTTGCCAGGAGAACGATACTTGTCGGACTGCATTGTGCCAAGTGTAAAGTTTGGTGGAGGGGGGATTATGGTGTGGGGTTGTTTTTCAGGAGCTGGGCTTGGCCCCTTAGTTCCAGTGAAAGGAACTCTGAATGCTTCAGCATACCAAGACATTTTGGACAATTCCATGCTCCCAACTTTGTGGGAACAGTTTGGAGCTGGCCCCTTCCTCTTCCAACATGACTGTGCACCAGTGCACAAAGCAAGGTCCATAAAGACGTGGATGACAGAGTCTGGTGTGGATGAACTTGACTGGCCTGCACAGAGTCCTGACCTCAACCTGATAGAACACCTTTGGGATGAATTAGAGCAGAGACTGAGAGCCAGGCCTTCTCGTCCAACATCAGTGTGTGACCTCACAAATACACTTCTGGAAGAATGGTCAAAAATTCCCATAAACACACTCCTAAACCTTGTGGACAGCCTTCCCAGAAGAGTTGAAGCTGTTATAGTTGCAAAGGGTGGACCGATGTCTAACCCTATGGATTAGAAATGGGATGTCACTTAAGTTCATATGCGAGTCAAGGCAGGTGAGCGAATACTTTTGGCAATAAAGTGTATTTTTAAAATAGTTTACAAGCAAGCATTAACTCACAGCTTACAGTATCACAATATACTGAACATTGACCTTTGTATCTGGATATGTAACATTTCTCTAGATTCTTGCCAATGAACAACACTTGAAGGCTGAGATCTCAGCTGGAAAATGCAAAAAAGGAGTTAGTAGTTGTATGCAGGGAATAAATGCAGGCTATTTCAGTTTGAATTTCTATTCACCACCTCTGGGTAACAATAGTTTCCCTTTAAGGAGACAAGTTGTTTTGCTTCAACTTGAAGATCTACATATTTGGTCTATTTCTGTGTATAAGTGTTACAAATATTAGGGCTGGGTATCAATTCAGATTTTCAGATCAATTTGTTTGGATATTTCAAGGTCCCAATTTGATTCGATTCACAATTCAACTTGATATTGATTCAGTCAGGGATATTTCAGTTAAAATAAATGCTCCGTTATTTTCTGCCGTGCCGAGTCTGCGACTGCGTTTGCAGGTGATGTCTCATCAAATGGTTGCGAAGATTCGTTGTATTGCTGCTGTATTTTATCTTCCTGTTGCATATTTTGCATACTACTTGTTTTTTGTCCAACTCATCATTTTCTTCCAACTTCTTAAATGTGAAATACATCCAAACATCAGCTTTTAAACTCGTCGGCGGTGCCTTGAGAGGAGGACTCACTTCTGCCATGTTTGTTTGACTGCTGGCAGTAACATCTCATGAGAGCTTGTTCCTTGGAAAGCAGTGGAAAGCAGCACTAAACGCTGATCACGCCAGACTTCTTCTTCTTCTGTTTCGGCAGACTAGACGTATGACGATTGATGCCCTCACGCGAGACTGGCAGGCAGGTTTATACTTCAGGCTGCTTCTCCGCACGTCCAATGAAGGAAAAAAAATATGCAAGTTAAAAGATCGATCTTTGGATTTTATTAATCGATTATCGACCATTTAAATGGAGATCAATTTAAATCGATTGAAGCAATTTTTTTAACCCAACCCTAACAAATACCCGTGGTTTATGCCAGGTAGAGCTGTGGGACATATATCATAGTTGTAGTTTATATCGCTGATATAAAAATGTCAGCGTAGGATATAAGCCTCTGTGGTTTATATTGTAATTTTAACATGTAAGCTACTTGGTTAGCTCTGTTGCTACGCTAACATTCCTCTGTGTAAAGACAATAAGTTAATAATGTTACTTTATTTGGAAGCAAATGCAACTTACCCACAACTCCTCCCAGAATTTAGAGCCCATTAATCTACGCATAAATGTTAAGCATGGGTCTTTCAATTTGAAATTTTTGTTTTTAATATAAAAGTGGTTTAGTCAGTGATGTAAAATTGTCTGATATGCAACTTCTGTTATGGAACTGATGTAAAGTAGGTACACAGAAAAAGAAATAAATCATTTCATGCCTTAAGCAACAGTGTCCTATTGACATCCTCCTTCTGTTGTGTAGTTTATTCCTATGTAACAATGTTAATCTGTACTGTTGTTTTTTTATGTGAACAGAAAAAAACTGCAACATACACAGCTCTTTGATGTGTTATAATATACACAAGTTCAGAACAAGTTGTGTGTCTTTAAATACTCATATGAGGCTAAAGGTTTGAGCAACAAACAAGGCAGATGGGCTGGAGGAGGGCTGACATATACCAAGGTGTTAAGTCTCTGTGAGTGTGTGTGGTGATGAGGCAGCATAACTAGTCATCACCATGGCAAACTATAACCCACACCAACCTACAAAACAGGAGGCGACACTGATGACTAGCTGTGTGTGTGTGTGTGTGTGTGTGCACACACAAACAGACTGGCAGCTAAATAAAACTCTGCAGCATCCCACATGTGCTCCGTGGAGGGTGAGATGGTGTGCGTTTCTAAATCTACTGTCACCCTAGAGTTTCAGCATGGTTGATTCTGTTGTAATTAAAAACACAGTGCGTAATATTTAGGGGGGTCCATTGGCAGACATGGAATATAATAATAATAATAAGTATGTTCACTTAGTACTTGGTGTATAACCTCCTGAAAGTTAAAAACATGGTGTTTTGTAAACTTAAAGGAGCTGTTTGTATTTCCATAGAGAGTGGGTTCTCTTCATGGAGTTAGCTCCATGTCGAGCTGTGTGATATTACGATATATATCGTAATACGGTATAAAAATGAACTGGCTCTGATCAAAACAACCTGTGCTACTCTCACATAAAATGGCTTTAAATGGGCCCATTCACATTGGCCATCATAGCTCTTGCACACACTTGACACAGAGAAGTTTCAGTTAGTCTGCAACCTGAAATATCACCAGATTAGGGCTGCACCTAACTATTATTTTTTATCGATTAATCTTTAGCTTCATATTTATTGGACGTCAAACCACAACTGGTAAACATACTGTAAGCCCTAATTCAAGTATTTTCTTCACAACTTTCAACAACACTTCAAGCTTCAGAGAAGTGCCATAATCAAAGTATATCCTTTAAACGGACATGTAGAGGATAAATCAGGTCGGGTGATTCAGTGATATCAGTGCCAAATAATGCGCCACATGTCACTGTTGGTAACAACAGATACGTTTCCCGTGTTGATAATCCTGATGCTAATGTTGGGACAGACAAACACCAGAGTAGCCTTTGCATCATGTGCAGATTTTTTGCATCAACGTAATTACACTGTCGATCTTACTCACTGCACCTTTAAGATCAAAATAACCTGAGAAACAATTAAGCTTAAATGTCAAGATCACTAACATTAAACACAACTGATACTAATGAGCATAATGAAGCTTAAGTGTCTTAAAAAGTTCCTGTGATGTGTGAATCCTTAATTAGCAAAGAATAGAAAGTTGAACAGAAGATGAACATGAGGTAAAGTGGATATAAAAACACTACTTTCTTCCTCCTTCTACATTTCAGCTTCCACTTTTGTGAATGTCACTTTTGTAAATGTCATTTTTACACTCAAAAAAAAAAACCCCTCTAATAATGTTGAAAAGAAGTTTTGTTCCATTTCTGGTGAATATGAATGGACACACTGCCTTTAACCCACTCTGTGTTGTTATCTTACCCACAACAAATTGCTTTCAATTTAACCTGAGTCTTGAATGCTTCACTGAGTTTATGCCAGTTCATCTAGAGGTCAGAACAACATGATTCCAGCTCCTGTAACTTAACATGGACTTGTTCCATGATCTGACTCCTGGTGTTGATACCTCAGGGACATATGACCAAAATTTGAAGATAAATAATAGCATCAGTCCAGACTAGCCTCACAAATGATGGATGATACCTTTAAAACTGAGTAAAGCCAATTTCTGGTGTCAATATAATAATTCTGAGGAATAAGTGTTATGCGACCTGGCTTTTTTCTTACCTTAGAGCTCGGCTGAGCTTGTCGTAGTTCATCTGAGGTTTACACTTCCTGGCCCCCCATAAGCGGGCCACTTCGTCTGGGTCCTTGATGACGAACTCTCCATAGTCTCCCTGCCAGGCGATGACGTCATGGTACTCCTCTTTTCTCAGCAGCTCCAGGATGAAGTGCCACAGCTGGATCTGTCTCGAGCCCGGGCTTGACTCTGGCTTGTAGGCCCAATCTGGGAAGGCAAACCCTGGAGACCGAGGAGAGAGGAGGGGTGATTATGAAGAGGCAAAGTCAAATAAAGAGCAGACACAACGAGAAATGCCTGGATTATTCCAGCTCTCTAACCACGCCTAGTCTTTTGCTTGTCTCAAGTTGTTGGCACATTGCACGAGATAAACCTAAAAGCTGTTAATTAGCTCTCTGACAGCAGCTGTTTTGGTGCAAGAGTTAACAAGACAGGTGAATAAATGTGTTTACAGCTAAAAAGCCAGGACTTTTATAATCTCACTACCAGTTTATTTTGTTACAAATATTTCCTTGTGGCCTCTCTTAAAATCCATTTAATTATTTGAGAATTGTGTTTTTTAAAAACCTAGCGAAGGACAGCACAAAAAAAGGCAAAAAAGTTGGTTGTTTGGACTCCAGAGGCACTTAAATTAGGTGGAGGACAACATGAAAACAGACTGGACATTTGTGAAAGGATGGGTGTCACAAGTTCAAGGTTTTTAATGAAATGTGTTCCTTGAAATCACATTTTGCTATTGCATCTATTGCTTTAGTACAGAGTGCCCCCAAGAAAACTGGTGATGAGCATGTTGACTAAATCTTTTCTCAGAGACTACAGTCACATCAAAACTTCACTGCTATCACCATCAAAGCTGGAATATCAGCACTGTTAGAGCAGATTAATGGGCCTTGAGATACATGCAGACAAAATAAGCTGTGGTTTTCTATCTAACTACTATCAGAACACACACTCACACACACACACACACACACACACACACACACACACTATTATCCAACACTTAAAAGTATAGGCTTTGAGTTGTAAAGCAGTGGGTGGCAATAAAAGACTCAACACCACTTCAACACAAGGCCAGGCTGAAAGGCTGCATAGGAAAGGCACGGTGACACACACACACACACACACGCACACACACGCACACACACACACACACACACACACACACACACACACACACACACACACCTCATTAGGACCAGATGTGTCTTGGCAATCAGGCTGAGAAAGCAAAAGGGTGGGAAACATGTGGGCACAATGTAACAATGCTGAATTTTGTGTGTGTGTGTTTATGTAAGTGTAAAGAAACACAGTATCCTAAATACCAAGGTTACAATCAGTTTCCCACACTCTTTAAAGTCATATATACTACAGAGCAATGACAGTGAACCCTTAATAATGAGCCGCTCAAGGCCGACAGGCTAACACTGCTGAGTAGGGCTGTGCAAGTAATTGAATTTTGATCTTGATTTCGATTTTGTCGTCAAACGATTTCCAAAACTCATATAATCGAGTTGAAACGATTTATTGGGTGTTTTAGTTTCATTAATAGGACCTTTATTTTGAAGCTTAAAGATGGGGCACAGCGGAAACAGGAAGTAGAGAATGTAAACATAATGGCATGGTTGCTATTTAGGCTACGTGTTCTGGTGTCCTTTTCGGTTCACACTATCCCTTCAGAAAGCAATGACTGTAAATGTTGCATAATAGCTGTGTGCTAATATGTTGTATGTGTGACGTTTGAGAACTTTTGACAATGTTTGATGGGGAGGTATGAGCGCATTAGCGGAGCTAAGATCGCCGGCCGTACGTTAGCTTGGTTGCTAAATACTCTATAGATCATAGTCACATGGGACGCGACATAATGGCGTCTTTTTTTTCTTGCTTTATCCAGTTTCACTCAAATTCACTGTTGTCAACCTGTGGAAGTTAATAAAGGAGCAAGGAGGCTCGTCCTTCCTGGCTCATAAAATGGAGTTTGGCTGACTGTTTAATCACTGTTAATGCTAGTGCAGCATAACACAATGAGAGGACAGTACACCGCTGTAAGGGACATATTTGCAGCCTATATGTATTTTTAATTTGAACATTTGGCGCAAGGAATCAATAAAAAAGTGTTGTTTTTTTCTGAGAGAGAGAAATGCTGAATAAATGCATCATGTAACTCAAAAATAATCGTGATTTCAATCCTGACCAAATTAATCGTGATTATGATTTTTTCTTATTGTATGTGGTCAGGGTTTGAAAACACCATCGAAGGTATCTGTGTACAGGGAACTGTTATTGCCTTGTCAGAGTTTTGATAGGGAATGGCTTTGGGGCAGTTCCATAGAGGCAGACAATAAGCCACAAAACAACCATACAAAAGAGCAACAGATGGAAAAACAGAAAGCGGTTGTAAAAAAGGAGAAAAAAGAAGACACACCTGGCAACTAATGAGAGCTGTAACTGGAAAATAAGGTGGCCAGATGGTAATTAAATCAGTAAACTTACATCTTCACATCATTACATCATTTAGACAAGGTCTCATTGTCAGCACTGTGTGCTCATTTATAAACAGGATGGGGGAAGTGAACAGAACAAAAAAGACATTTTTATTGAAAATGATCCAGTGTGCGGGATATTTACTTCACAAAACATCAACCTAGTTCTGCTACTCTGAAGAGCTCAGGGACTCCTTCCCAGTGGACCAGTTAACGCAGCAACAACTGGAGGTGGTAAAGATCAGAGATTGTGAAGCAGAGACGACACTCTCCAGAGTGGGTCACCACTTTCCTACCTGGGTGGCACTTTCAACAGAAGAGGAAAAAGCGAAAGGAACAGCTCACTCTGAATTCTTGTGAAGTGCATTTACAAACAGCCAACTCTGCTGATGTTCGATCGAATTCAGACCACAATGATCAGCACATTTACTGCAGGACTGAACATGTGTTTCCCCTTATCCAGACACAGATGACATTTTAATAGCAGGTGTAAATGGAGTGAGTCATGGAAAAACTAACCAAGTCAGACTCAGCGAAACCCAAGTCCACTGTCAGGTGTGCAAAGTGCAGTTACATGCTGGCAAACATGGTTAATCCATAGTAGTAGTAGTAGTAGAGGAAGTACTGGCAGAAGGAATCGTAGTTCTTGTAGTACTCAACTACAATATGCTTCCCCCTTTAGGATCGATTTAAGAGATTCAAGATGTGACTTTTCCAGTGGGACACAGTTGCATCCTTTCTTTCTTTCACAATTTTACAATCAAAAATACTTCAAGACATGGAAATATTTCATAGATACAACAACATTTAAGAGGCACAACTAGAATTGCAAAGGGGTGGCAAATTCCCCCAAAATTTCCAGTGAATTCGAAGTTCAGCTGGCAAATTTTGGACGTGTTCTAAATTGGAAACTTTCCATAAGAATTATGGGAATTACCTGAAAATTTAAACAAGCTGTCACATCCAAACATAATTATAAGCATTTAGATTTGTCATAAGAGAGCATCTATGCTAAATAAAACAAAAAACAAATGAAATTTCGACTTGTATTTTTGACTTTAACCAATTTTAAATTATTTAAATTGAACAACTGTTCCATTATATTCCTCTTCCACCCCTCCCCAACAACTAGGCAGTGGCCTCATCAAAGCCATTTCAAAACTGATTAATTCCCACAAATTCACATTAATTGCAGTGGAAAGTTTTGTATTTTGAAAATTCCAGGAATTTTGCAGCCCTACGCACAATCATTTAATCCTAAATATTAAAAAAAAAGTATTGCCATTTCACAATGGCATTGGAGACAGCTTAAATTAATGATTTTATTAGGATTCTGATGCATTTTGTATAGGATGTATGTGCTCTCCATGAGCCACAATGGACAGATTGTGCTCATTTCCACACTGGGATGTCTGTGTATATGAAATCAGCACTAAAAGTGACCAATATAGTGTAGAGTGTTTCTTTGTACTGAATGAACATGCTGTGTTACAGGAAAATCTATGACCAGGGTAATTTACCAGAAATGGACTCAAGATCAATCATTTCAAATACAAGAAAGCAATGAGGAACAAACATGGTGGCTCTTTACTTTCACAACCTCATGCGCTTTTTTCCCTCATGCTGGAAACAACACACCCAAAAAGTCTTACAAAAGTCATAATAAGGAGGAAAAACAGACCTGCTCCTGGTGAGTAATAAACCACATGCTGCTATCTCAACTCCGGTGGTGCTCGGAGAGCGAGCCAAAAGACAGACATGCTGGCTGTGATAGTTGATAATGGCCATTTGAAGGCAGATTACTAATACACACATATACACACGTGTGATTCAGAAAACAGACAATGAGGCTCTTGTCAGTGGGGACAGGTTGGGGCGTTGTGACACAGACACAACACACTGCTGCATAATGGGGTTCATAGTGATGATAGCCGGAAAAAACACATGTGCACACTGCTATATCCACACAGACGGAGGCTGACGCACACAACACACAGCAGGAGTGCATTAAATCAAAGTGGGCGAGCTAATATGTCCCTCACACACACCAAGTGCAGACACATAACACAGGTTAGTGGGTTCATGCGTGGGTGCATAGAGCACACAGACAAAGAGCACAGGAATAGCAACCATGCCCACCGCATGTGTGTGTGCTGCAGATGTCCCTGCTGACTCATAACTTGTACGTTCGCCGTTCAGCTTTCACAGATTCCGCCTTTCTCCCCCTCAACATCACAGCCATCTCCTTCTTTCTTTTCTCTTTCATTCTGTCCCTCCCTCGCTCAGCCTCTCCTAAGATACACCGTATCCTAGCAACAAAAGCTTTCAGCTCTAAAAATAAATGGCCGAGTCACGACGGACAAGACAAAATATGACTCAATTACAGAAACTTGCCAAAAAGAGTTTGGAGTGCAGGCGCAGATCCAGAGAGCTACAGTGCGAGAGTGTGAACTGTCTAAATCTGCTGTTACCTGAACCCAATCTGTAATAACACGAGACAAATAGGGCTGCAGCTATGGGATAGATTATTAATCAAGTATTCTACCGAATATTCCAGCGATTAATCGAGTATTCGGATAAAACATACTTTTGCTTAGTTAAAGAGCAATTATAAATATATAAGAGAAAATAAGACATTTCTCTTCATAATGAACAACCAACTGGTTTGGGGTCAGACAGACAGTGTTAGCTCAAAGTTCAGTTCACACATATGGAAAAGAACTAGTTCACGTTCACACTTTTTTATTTATTTTATTTTGATAGGGACACCGGGCTAGCTCCGAGGCACTGGGCTGTCTCCGTGGTGTAGCTTCATAAATCTCTGCCAAGTGCTCTGCAACACTGGCTTCAGCATCAGCTGTACTGGACTGTCACAGTGACCGGTCGTAAAACCTGAAAACCACTTTCTATCGCGAGCGTTTTCAAATGAACATGAACGGTTCGTGCCGTTCATGAACGCCGCTCCCGTTCATGTTCATGATTTGAAAACTGAGCCGTTCATGCCCAACACTGTCCGGCTCATGAGTTTAACTGTGATGTCTCCTGTCTCCCTCTATGCTAGCAGTTAGCCACACAGCTCGCTACTATCTCTACAAAGCTGTTATTCGAGGCGGAGGAAACTGCCTCGAGTGTTTTTTGTACTTGAGTTATTCTGGTTACTCGATTAATCATTTCAGCCCTACAGACAATAATAAAATGGTAAACTCAGTCATAAAAATAAGTCCTAAATTCTGCATTTCAGCATAATTTCTTTGGAATAATTTACACACCACATGTGTAGAACCCCTACTAACTCAGCAATACACACTAATAATGTGACAGACAGTCTGCTACAGCTGGTGGTCAATGAATCAAATCACAGATCAACACATTAGAAGAATGACAGCAGTAGTGCTGTGACGTTATGGATTGTTTGATTATCTCAGTGGTAAAGCACCCAATCAATGCGGTATGGCAGTGTACTGTGGTACCCTGTGATTGCTACAACCCCGCTACCCTCAGTGATCACCGCAACCACGCCACTACTCTGCTTCCCCGCGAATGCCACAACCCCGCCGATCGCTCCTTGTCCTCTCGGTCACAGTGTTCGGCTTTGTGACAAGATTTGCGGCTATTGTTGAATAAAATCAAGTCAACAGAGCAGCGTAAACAACTATTGAACTTACTAGCACTTACTATTGAAACTGAACTCAGACTCTTTATGCAATGCTTCTGTCTTTTATGCCTGTGTATTATGTGTGTATATATTAAATTAAATCATGAGTAGTACTGAAACCTCGAAATAATAAATAATTAGAAAACAAAACAACCCCCACCCCTTAAGTTAATGGACTGTCCCACTACCGAGCTGCAGTGTGAAAAGTTTTGTTTCTCTGTCTAGTTTTAAAAACAGGACGTTACTAAATATTACTGTTTATATTTCATATCAAACTCCACATGCACTCCTGTAACTTTCAACGGCAAATATATAGACACTTATTTTTTTTTTCTTATTTTAATATATTGCGGTGATGACGGTAATGAGTTCAACACATGACTGCGGTGATGCGGTTATCATCACGGCCCTAAAAGAAAGATGGAAAATGGGAGAAGGACAGAAAAAAGAGCAGAAACTATCATAACTAGAAGAAACCTGTGGTGTTTTTAATTCAGCCAAGGATGAAGGGACACCAGCACACATTTTACAGTATGTTTACACTGCTCAGTGGGAATGTAACGATACACTGCACACAGTACATATAAATGCACGATTTGATACAATTTCCGATTTTCCTTTTTTTGGAGCTTAAGACTGAAAAAGATTCCTTTAATTATTTCCCAGACAAAAGACACATTTCTGAGGTAGGCTGTAACAAAACTTAAACTATGCAATAAGTGCATATTTAAAAAAAACATACCTTATTAGCTACTACACACGAACCACATTTTGAATGATTTTCTAACTCAAACATGGCAGGACTGTTATGGAAAAAGATATTTGGCATGTGAGACCAGGCAACACAGGAATGTAACAAAAAACAACAAATTATAAATAACAAAAATGTAAATACAGAATTGCATTCAACTACAATATTAATTTGATTTCACTGGCATTGGGTTTGTTTCAATTTTAGAGCATATTTCAAAGAAAATACAGTGACAGTGTGTCACTTGAACTGATCCTTATCAGCAGCCTGTTAAGCGTTAGCGCTGATCAATGCTTGTTTTACAGCTACTTTAAACGTGTCCATGACATTGGTTGACTAGCTGCAGAGCTACAAGTCAGGGAAAACTGAAGCAGACAAACAAACCCAAAGCCCTTTGTACTGGCAAGCTTGAGTCCAGACAGGAAGAATTTCTGATTGTCAGGCAGAGGAGAAACACAACATTTCAGGCCTCAGTGCATTCTATATATAGCAAAGTACAGGGTAGGAAAACTCATTTACTATTAGCCTGCAGTCCCGAGCCACCTGCATTCTCCTCTCCAAGAGAAACACAGGATCAGTGCAGCCATGGTCGATGGGTGAGGAGGGTTTAACACAGGCCTGCTTTTCTAAGGGACGCTGACGTCACTGCAGTTGTAATAGTGCTCTTAATAACCGATAGCCATCATTGGGGTATTGTCCAAAAGGCTAGAAGACTAAACACAAAACAGCCTCCTATTCCATGTGCTCTCCCCAACAACTTTCTTAAACACACTGCTCCATTTATCCATCTATCCCCCAGTTTATTTTTCCCTCCCTTCCTCCTATTCTTTGGTGGGTCTATATTTAGCCACTGCAAAGGTCGGTGTGTCTTTCTGCAGGGTAATGATTCAGGGGCACAGGGAGCGACGTGTAGCGGTAACAGAGCAGGCTAAATGACTGGGGGCTGGCTGATTACTGAAATCTGGAGGGGGGCTATCAGGGATGGGATCAGGACATCAACAGAAAGGCAGGAAATAAATTGGTACAGCACAGGAAAAGAGGAATCTCTGTTGGGCGTATGCAACACTGGCATGAGCAGAAATCAAAACAGAGAGGAAAAACACACTAATAAAAAAACCTGAAAAGGTGTTAAAATCATTTCAATGTGCAATTAAAATCTTAACTCATCATGTGTCATGAATTCCTGCTGAAATGTATGTTGGAAAGTTTAAGGTGTTTAGTTATTGATCGTGCACACCTGGTTGTCTGGGTTTTCATTTATCGCCATGTCGTGTAAACAGCTGAGCCTCAAACTGCTGTTTAAAAAACTCTCTGCTCCTCATTGAGCTGATCCCGTAATTACCCTTAAAGGACGGAGTCTAGATTTAGGGAGCCAGTGGTTTAGAGCCAGGAAGGAGTCACAGGAACAGACAGGGTGAGGAGGAAATCAGGTGGAAAAGAGGGGGAGGAAGAAAAGAGGAAGAGAAGCAGGAGAAGAAGGACTGCCGCAGGTGCACGGAGTGAACCCTCACCTCACCTCTCACCTCACCTCTCACATGATGCCTCCTGCATTACATAAAGCTCACACAGATGAACAGATGACCCTGAAGACAGAAATAAGTGGGAGAACACTCCGTACACTATGGATATGATATGTAGGCTGAAAGCAACACTGACTAATACATGAGACCAAAGGAAAAGACAAAGACAGATGGAGACAGAAACTGATGCAAACAAGAGAAAAGCACGTGTGAATGAGTGTTTACCAAGGACAAGACAGGAAGAAAAGCTGCCCTAGAGGCAGTTCAAACTTAAATATGAGCATTTTTACAGTGAATGTTTTATATAACTTTGCTCTTTGGGAGTGTGTTTAGTATTAATGACTCAAGTATGATGCTTTGACAATGATTTCATTTTCAAAGGAAGCTGGTGACTTGAAGCCAGATGACACTTGCTGCAGCTCGACAGGCATGATGTGCTTCATGTGAGGTTGAGCTGGTCTCAACTTTTTTCAGTGCTCCAGTGAAGCAACAACCAATCATGTTTCTGTTTCACCCAGTTCTCCTCATCTCAAAAAACGCCATTAGCCAGTTCCTGGCACTATTTAGCGTCATAACTACGTCAATGAGCTCTGCACTTCAACACTTGGTTTGTTTTATTCCTTCTGATGCTCATATGAACGTAGGTTATTATTTTAGGAGATGATCTGCCAAAAGACAATTTCAGTGATTCAGTGTCTTAAATGTGTGCGGATAATAATGACTAATGTTAGATTTGTTGGCAGACTATGTCACACTGCTGGAGCTTAGTCGTAGACATCAACAGACATGAAAACATCAATGCTTAACTCAGTCCACTGGTTCTCTTGGGGATGATATGGTTACTTTCCATCTTAGTAATCCATCTTCTAAATGTCAGGAGCTGTGAATGATGCTTCCTATAGACTGTCAGCAATATAAACTAAGCTTCATCAATTTACAGAACATGTGCAGCTGTATTCAAGTTTGCAGAAAAGGGGTAGACTGTAAAGATGGATAGATGTTTTTGTTTTGTTCAGCTCAAAAATAATAACACAAGCTCTAACTCAAAACTGACTCATGAACAGATCTAACGTGGGTCTGTGTTATGTAAGTCTGCTGGATGAAATCTCTGTGTTTTTATAATCTATCATGATCTGGTCATGGGTCCAGACACCTTCTCACGCCCTCCTCCTGTCCTTGCACTCATAAACAATTCCAACAACGGTAGATGTTGAATATTGACCCTGGTAATCAAATCAGAATGTACAGAGTTTGACTGTTTGCCACAGCATTAACACCTTGGACCTGACGACAACCAAGACAGCTGAGCCCCTCTAAATCTGAGATATGGTGGCCGTGAACATCGCGAGACAGAAACCTGTCGCCTCCTGGCAGCACCTCAGAGGCAGCCAAAGCTGTGATTAAGCCAGTCCTGGCTAGATGACTGTGTCTGTGTGCTTTCCACACTTACTTACTTATTACACTTGTGGTGTGACGTCAAAGTCACGTTTCTGTGGTCACTTGTCAATATCATTGAATGGGTGAAATCCCTCTCATTATATATGGGAATACAGTACTGGTCAAAGGAGAGACAATAAAGCAGATAAAAGCAAAAAAGGGACCTGTTTGCAGGAAAGGATGATGACTGTGGTCATGAGAACTATAACAAACAATCCCATCAGTGAGATCAAATAATCTGCAGCACCTTAGCCAAGGTTGGAGGCCTATATTCCCAGGAGAAGAAGCAACATACAAGCATGTACAAAAGCTCTGAAACTCGTCTGAGCATGCTTTCCTGTCAGAAAATGACAACGTTGTGAAACATTCAACTCTACTGAGCTCCTGACTTCTGTCTCCCTACAGTCAGGGTACACTTTGGTTTGAAGCCACTATGTGTGTGAATGGCAGTGAGCAGGGAAATAGATACAGGCTGATGAGTAAAATAAAGAAACACATGAGAGAGTGAGATACAACTCGACAATCTACATGCAGAGGTGAAGTGAGGTAGTGCTGATTTGGTACATCTGATGCAACAACATGATCAAACTAGGGACTTAACCAGAAGACCACTGCACTGCCGAAGAGCCATCAAGCATGATATTGGTGTCCTCATTTCAGGTGGAAGGTAAAGAAAGAGCAATATATCTGGCAAGTGACAGTCTTTGCTCTAGGGAAGCAAATTAAGCCAATCACAAAAGCGTTCCCACAGCAGCATTTACATGAAGATTAAATTAAATGAGAACTTTGTGTCAGACGTCGTGCTCTTACTACACTGACTCTCAATGGGGAACTGGAGGCTGTTATGAAACTGCAGTGATTTGCGAAGTAGTGGTGGTCTAAAGGGAACTTCAGAGAGAGAGAGAAGACAAATATCTGCATTTAAATCTGGCTTCTGTCTTGTGGTCTGGTCGCCAGACGACTTTCATTTTCCTTTAACACACACACACACTGCGGTGTAGAGGCCAGCAACGAAAATTTGGTGACTTCAGCTGTTGGATTGAGCCATGTGAACAGAGGCGCTCATCTCCACATGCACACGCATACAGCCCAGAATAGGCCCGTCGCTCCAAATCCAGGGAGCTAGTTGACTGACTCATTCTCCTTTTTGCTGCCAATCAAATTTCATCTCCTCCTCTCGCCTCCACCTCCCTTCTTTCCCAAAATGCCGCTTTCCTTTTAGCATCTTTCCACACAGACAAACAGGCTCCACTGTTGATTTCAACTAGAAGGACAACCAGCACAACAATGTTCAGGGATGGGACAAGACAGGGAATGAGCGACAAATCCAACGAACCAAACCAGTTGACATTTTTAAAAAGTACCTACAGAGAAGGCTCCTGAAGTCATGAAACTTAAGCCATGACCAGCAGAGTAAGTGAAGAGTGTGACGAGAGCAAACATCAGACAGGAATGTGCATATTTGTACTATGAGAAGCAAAGTTATTTGTACTGTAAAGTTTTTGCCCCAGAGGGACACATAATCAGTACAAAACATGACAGAGGCAGGAGCTGAATTACATTATGTAGAAACAGAATGTATTGTACATGAAAGACATCAAACTTTTGCTCATTTAAAATATGAAAAAATAATACATAACATGGAAATGTAAGGTAACATGGGATCAGTAGTACAGCTGTTTGATATGGACAAGATTGTGTATCTTCCATCCAACCATTTTCTACCTCTTATCCTCTCATAGGGTCGTGGGGGGCTGGAGCCTATCCTAGCTGTCTTATGGTGAAAGGCAGGATACACCCTGGACAAGTCTCCAGTTCATCACAGGATACATAGAGACAGACAACCACTCACACTCACATTCACACCTACGGTCAATTTAAATTAGCTAATTAACCTAATCCCCATGCATGTTTTTGGATGGTGGGAGGAAGCCGGAGTACCAGAGAGAACCCACACAGACACGGGGAGAACATGCAAACTCCACACGGTGCAGACGTTTTGTCGGGCCCTAAACACATCCATTCAAATCAACGTGTTAATTTCCATTGAATGCGGAAAGCCGCTGACGTGCCGACGCCTGCCGAAACAAATCGACAAGCTTCTATTTTTGTTGGACGTCGACAGGAAGTTGTGTACAGACACAAAATAAAGCATCCGGTTTATTTTCAAAATAAAATAATCCATGTTCGCGGCGGACCATATAATCAACTGTACTCACACTCCACATTGGATGTGGAACGACGCACCCAATGGAAATTAGGGCTCATGATATATTTGGATTGTCCAGAGGTCATCCTGATGTTGAGTTGTTCTCTACACAGCGTAGCTAAACCACAACCAGACTAGCCCACACTTTAAAATTATGATATAAACAACAGAGGCTTATATCACATGGTAGACATTTTTATATCGCACTATGACGTGATCATTCTTCCAGAAGTGTATTTGTGAGGTCACACACTGATGATGGATGAGAAGGCCTGGCTCTCAGTCTCTGCTCTAATTCATCCCAAAGGTGTTCTATCGGGTTGAGGTCAGGACTCTGTGCAGGCCAGTCAAGTTCATCCACACCAGACTCTGTCATCCATGTCTTTATAATATATGTATATATATATATATATATATATATATATATATATATATATACAGTCATGGAAAAAATTATTAGACCACCCTTGTTTTCTTCAATTTCATGTTAATTTTAATGCCTGGCTCAACTAAAGGTACATTTGTTTGGACAATTATAATGATAACAACAAAAATAGCTCATGAGAGTTTAATTTAAGAACTAAGGATTATTCATTTTCCATGGTTTTCTTGATAATAACCAAAATTACTTAAATTCTTACATCAATAGCTATGGCATTGTACCGCCAAAAACACTACTTTTAAGCATTCCATGTTTTCTTTTCTGTTTGCTTTAAACACATGATACACACAAGAGTTAATACTTGATTGCATAACCATTGTTTTTGATGACTGCAGCCATGCGTCTTGGCATGCTCTCCACCAGCTTCTGACATTGTTCTGCTGTCACAGCAGCCCATTCCTGTTGGACAAATTCAAACAAATTTTCTTTGTTTTTGGGCTTGTGGTTCTCCATTTTGAGTTTGATGATTTTCCACAGGTTTTCAATTGGATTAAGATCTGGTGATTGAGCAGGCCAAGGCATGGTGCGAATGTTGTGGTTCTCCATCCAGGCTTTAACTGACCTTGCCGTGTGGCAAGGGGCATTGTCTTGTTGGAAAATCCAGTCATTCGAGGCAGGAAAGAGTTTTCCAGCTGATGGAAGAAGACTGTTTTCAAGGGTAGTCCTGTACTTGACCTGGTTCATTCGGCCTTCACACAATTGCATTTGCCCTGTTCCACTCAGACTGAAACAACCCCAGATCATGACTGATCCACCCCCATGTTTTACTGTAGGGGCAAGACAGTCTGGGTTGTAAGCTTCTCCAGGCTTCCTCCTAACCAGTAAGTTGGCTGGAGTGGGCATCAATTCAAAATTGGATTCATCACTGAAGAGAACCTTAGCCCAATCATCAACAGTCCAATCCTTGTGGTCTCGAGCAAAGAGTAACCGGGCCTTCCTCTGCCTTTCATTGATGAAGGGCTTCTTGCGTGCTCTGTGTGACTTCAAACCAGCTTCAACAAGTCGGTTTCGAACTGTCCTTGCCGAGCAAGTCACATTTCTCGACAGTGCCCACTCATTTTTAAGGTCCCTGGAGGTCTGACGACGATTCCTGACACAGGAACGGATGAGTGCACGGTCATCTCGTGGGGTAGAAAGACGCTTCCTGCCACGGCCAGGTAGCAATTTGGTAGTGCCATGTTCAGCTTGTTTTTTTTTGTTGTAATGAACGGCTGTCTTGGAGATCTTCAGTTTTTCGCTACCTGTCTCTCACTCATGCCAATTTCCAGCAGTGCCAAGATGGCTGCCTTTGTTGCTTCACATAATTCTTTTGTTTTAGGCATTATGTGAGAGCTGACAACTTCTGAGTTGTGCTACGGCTTGAATGTAAGCAGGAAACCACTCTAGGCCTTTGCATGTGCAGTGCTGCTTGTGACATGAAATGGCCTCTTATATACCCTGGGAATCAATTAAGCTTAAGAATGTCAAATAGGACATAAAGTATTATGTGACCAGCTGCATTTTTTGTTGTGTTCATTGTATTATACGTTTAGTGGTACCAGATATTAGAATGAACAAGAAATTGAAGAAAACAAGGGTGGTCTAATAATTTTTTCCATGACTGTATATATATATGTATGTACACACACACACACACACACACATAAAAGAGGAAGGGGCCAGCTCCAAACTGTTCCCACAAAGTTGGGAGCATGGAATTGTCCAAAATGTATTTTCACTGGAACTAAGGGGCCAAGCCCAGCTCCTGAAAAACAACCCCACACCATAATCCCCCCTCCACCAATCTGCTCTAGAGTCCAGTGGCGGCGTGCTTTACACCACTGCATCCGACGCTTTGCATTGCACTTGGTGATGTATGGCTTGGATGCAGCTGCTCGGCCATGGAAACCCATTCCATGAAGCTCTCTGTGCACTGTTCTTGACCTAATCTGAAGGCCACATGAAGTTTGGAGGTCTGTAATGATTGACTCTGCAGAAAGTTGGCGACCTCTTCACACTATGCGCCTCAGCATCCACTGACCCTGCTCCATCAGTTTACGTGGTCTACCACTTCATGGCTGAGTTGCTGTCGTTCCCAAACACTTCCATGTTCTTATAATACAGCTGACAGTTGACTGTGGAATATTTAGGAGCGAGGAAATTTCACGACTGGATTTGTTGCACGGGTGGCATCCTATCACAGTTCCACACTGGAATTCACTGAGCTCCTGAGACCCATTCTTTCACAAATGTTTGTAAAAGCAGTCTGCACGCCTAGGTGTTTGATTTTATACACCTGTGGCCATGGAAGTGATTGGAACACCTGATTCTGATTATTTGGATGGGTGAGCGAATACTTTTGGCAATATAGTGTGTGTATGTATATATATTTCCTTTTTATTTTGCTGGGAATTGATTAGATCAACATGGGCACTCAAACAGGAAGAAACCTTAAACTGCTCCTGAACATCACTGATTGTGTATCGTCACCTTCTATAATCCCAGCTCTTAGCTCTGCACGCCAATGCTGAAGGTCCTCACGGAATAACAAGAAACTCTCTAGATTTTCTCCTGAAGTCAGACATGAATATTTGTCACTGTTGCCAGAACACTGTGGTTGTGAGCTACCGCTCCTCAGTGCTGGCTTAGTGTTGTTGATGCACCACTTGTAGCTTCCAGTACAATCACAGTGATGGTGATTCGCTCTGGATGACTGTGTCCGTGAAATCCTTGCAATGTAAAACAGCCTGCGAGGGACTTTCTGCATGTGTGATGTCTGGGTGCGTTAGTCAGCCTTTCCTCATTGGCAGAGCCACCGCAGTCTTAATTCCTCAGTCTATTGCATTAAAGCTGGATGTTTCAGTCTCTAGACTGAGTGGCTCTCTCCCTGTGTTAAAACATTAAAGACGGAGGCACGACGGCGTCACCGCAGGGAGATGGCAGCCCAAATGAGCAAGCCACGCTCGCTAGCTGTAGTGAGAAAATTAAAAGAGTGTGTCTGTGCGCGCGTGTGTGTGTGTGTGTGTTAATGCAAGACAGACATCACCCGTTTTCATGGTGTGTGGGGGGTCTGGGCCCCCTAATAAAGTGTGCATGCTGTGAGTGGGCGAGATGAGTGAGTGAGTGTCTGAGAGACTGACTGACTTTCACATTTCAATAAAACAGAGACTCATTCATCAGTGCCACAGGCCAGGGGCTTTCAAACAACCAACGGGGACAGCAAATGGGTCACAAATCTACTCCTGACAGAGTTAACAAATTTACAAGGGCAGCGCTTTCAACTTAATAAATTCAACATGCAAAGTGATACGCTTATTCAGTGGTTAATGATTCAGCACTCCTTCTCATTCAGCCCATTCATCATCATGTATATGCATGGTTTACATTGCCAACATGATTAAAGAATTCAGCTCTAAGTTGGTGTTATAATGAAGAACATTAGCTTTTGTGCTCTGAGTGATAAAGAAAGGACAGACAGGGAGAAACTTGTCAGTCTTTTCCATTCTTATCACTAATATAATACAATTTATGACTTACCATTGAAGCCTCTAATAAAACAAGCTCTGCCCAGCTGTTTCAAGGTATTCTCAAGTACTTGGAGTGATCTGATTTGAATGTCGAGCCCAAATTCACTTTACCATGAACTCCATGAATGCATCATAATGTAGATCAACGTCACCTTCCCAAAGTGTTAGATGTTTGCACCTCCAGCAAACAATAACTGGCTCTCATTCAGGTGATTTCAACACATATTTATGTGTTGACAGACATGTCCTGAAGAGTTGACTGAAACCCAAACATATTTCCTACCTCCCCAGCATTCAGCACCATCAGCCTTAAGCCCTGACAGTGCTGCAGAAAAAGGGAATTGTCACAATTTCTTGTGCCATTCCCATGAGATGCTATGTGCTGCACCCTGTCAGTTGTACACCATGTGTGTGCATAGAAGAAGTGTCTATAAGTATAACTGTATGAGGAGAAAGGGGTTCACTGAACTTCTGTGCTTGTTTAAACGTGTATGATAAGGTGAAGGCATGTGTGAGAAAGAGAGGGTTCAAGTGTGCATGCTGCTTGAATGGCTTGAGCTAACTTCATGTATTTTAGGTACGAAACACCCTCAAATAGTGTTATATCAAATAGAAACACACCACCCACAAATAGCCACAGAATCCCAGGATAACAGCCAGAACAACATGAACTGGTCCCTAAAGACCAGTGACTGGAGCAAACACAGCAGACAGGAAAGCCTGGGCTCTTTTTCACTCCACAGACTGACACTGATTGGCTTCACTCTGAAGGTCCCAAACAAGACAACACAACTGTCAGGAAATTCATTCTTCACCTCGTTTTGGTTGGATCTAGTCAAAACATCACATAATTTGTCTCGCTATTGTTTTCATTTGAGGGATTTAAATTACAGGGGACATTTTCTGATTAGCAGTATTAAAGGGAATGATGACTTTTACATCATTATTCTCTTTGTCACTGAAAAACTTACTAAACTGATTATGGTGGGGTTTTTTTTGCTGGGATATGCACCAAACAGACACATTACAATAACAATATTATGTGTAGACCAGGACATGTTTGCCGTGCAACATCAAAAAGAAAAGCCACCACAGATTCGCACACACCAGCTGGGCTTGCCAAATAGCTTTAGGTGTGCCGGTCACATAATCGGTATGTGTTGTCTAACACTGTACATGCCAAAATGGGATTGATTAAAAAGATATATAACAAATAAGCCTTTCATACCACTACTTTTGGCACCTTGGCTTTGGTTTTAATTACTTTGGATGCAAGGACACTCTTACCAGTTTTGATGTTCTCTTTCATTCCCACAGACTGCTGCCAAATTGACTTCTTGTCCTGCATGTGCATTCTTGTAAAAGAAATTTTCGTGTGAACTTTCAAAAAGCAAGTTACTTCAAGCAAATGGGCTGCCTCCTGAATCAGTCATGTGTCAGTCCCATCAAATAAAACATTTTAGTGACACTGAGGTTTCCCCTGCCTTTTCATGATGGTTTGGGTGGCAACATGTCAGTGAGGTTTAAGTAGGAATGACTTTCAAGGTTCACATTTGTGAGAATATGAATTAGAAAATGTGTTTGGTATTTCTGAATGCTGGACATCTCACATTTTAAATCAAGCAGTGTGGGCTAAAAATGCAGGTGCACCGCCAACAAGTGCATGGGCAGGAAAAGTCTGGGTTGGATCAACTCTATCCAAACAACCACAAAATAGCCAAAGTGTTTTCTCCCTGCGACCTGTTGGCAGCGTTTCCCCTCGGCGGCTCTTGAGGTGGTCCCTTTTGAGAAAACACATCCAATTTATTTTGCATCATTTTACAACTGGTTTCTAAATCAACAGATTTGTTTCTTGCTGAAGATTTTCCACTAGTGTCGCAATGAATTCCCAATGAACAGCAGTGTTTTAGTGGATTTCAGTGTGTGTCAATGTGCCAGGTTCGTTGTAAAACACATGGTGAGCTTGATGTTGCCACCTACTGTAGGTCTTACTGCTCCTCTAAGCTAAAACAGACTCCCTGAAAGCATGATGATGTTGTGTCCGTTGTAACTACTATGGTAATGTGGGTAGTGTTACACAGAGCCATAGAGGACCACACCTAATCTGCCCCCTTATCCTCTCTGCAGCCAGTAGACGGCAGACACACCTTTGTGGAGGCCTACTTCAATCCTTTTGGCCATAAAATGATGCCAAACCAACCAGCCTGTTCTCCACGCACCACAGATGATAGCCATAACACACAGCACACCTCTTTCAATTATTATGGCTCCAGCCAAAACAGTCACAGACAAAGCACAGCCCTTACCTCCACACCTTCTGTCTCTCAGCCTTGGTTTGATTGAAAAACCTTCAAAAAGACCTCCAAGGGAACAAAAAATTGTCTGCATTTTTGAAGCAGCAAATGCTTTCTAAGCTTCACTCAAACATTACTCGATAACTACACTTACTATGAATGGTTCAGGGCAGAGCTTTTAGTCAACATTCTACCCTTAAATTATTGCCAAAAATATACCTGGATTTTGTTTTGCCTCTAGCTGCAAATATTGACTAAATGGGCAAAGAGGAAAAGTTTATGCAAAGGGGACGTTTAGGTGTGTGAGCGAACATTACAGAAGCTGAAAACCCAGCATCCAGGTGTTTCAGAGATATCGGTCCTGCTGCAGAAGTCTTCCTTATCTGCTCAGTGGAGCGATTCGCTGGTTCCACTTGACCTGCCCTGTCCTTTCATCTGCCCTGCTGGGGGTCGACTGTCACAGAGCCAACATTCACTCTGTCATAAATACTTACACATGGTCTTTTGACTCAACAAAAGTGGTGCTGCAGCTCTACTTACTTACTTACTGCTGTGCACAGAATTTTAAAAAAGCATTTTATTTCTGCTCCAAATCTGACACAACAATTTCTCATTGTTGGGCAGAGGAGGAACTTATCAATTCACATGGAAAGTGACGCTTTCAACTCTCAAAAACAGTCAGAAAATGTATTGTTGATAGTATGTGTGTTTTTTTTTAATCATTTCTAAATATCAACATCATGTTTGGTGCAGCCTCTCAAATCAAAGCACTTTACATAGATAGTCAACAATCAAAAGATCTATTCCAGTTGGAGTAAGGAAGTGCAGCGATCCCTGGGATATGATGATGACCAATGTGTTGATTTAACAGGGACAACAGCCATCATTAATGTCTCTGAATTTCATCAAAAGTCCATTGGATTACTGCAGAACCAGCTGAGGGAATGTGTAGATATAAAGTGTACAAAATCAGTTAATTCCCACTCTGTGATGCAACATTACAAATGGCTGATTTCTAATGACTTCACACTGCATACTAGGGCAGATTATGCTCTTAATATCTGCCATAGTGCCTTTAGGCAATGCACTTCAAAATTCTAAAACCTGGGTAGTTAAAATATAAATGCCTGATGTGGTGACAATAAACAGTGAATCACACAGGCTACTCTGAAATACAGCACTTTTTTGAAATTGAACCCGATTTTTGAGGGACAGGTAGCGATGGAGCTCTTTAGTTGATATAATTACAACACTTACACTAAACCGATCTAGTAATAAAACTGCAGGCATGGACATCTATCAACACCCCCCACCCTCCAGGTGGCTGGGCTTTCCTGTGCGTGAGGCCCCACTGTTTGTTTGGCCAGCATGTCCCGGCTTGTGCAACCTGTTGTCTATTCTCCTGGCTTTGTGTGGGTCACCAAAGCCACTGTACATACACACTTCCAGGAAAAAGAGGCCCGTCGTAACACTGAGAGATGATTGTGGCCACTCTGACCTGGGCAGCCACTTGACAACACACCAGAGAAATGCTGACGTCACTCTGTTGCTGTACTTTTTCCAGGGTCTGCTTGTCCGAACTCGGCTCAGCAGTAATCAGGAATGTGATCGGGTCAACCTTTACTTTTGACCTGATCGCCTGTGGTAACCACATAATGGGAGGAAAGCCAGGGAAGGGTGCATCCTGCGAGGAACACTGGTATTTAGGGGCTTTTTGGTGGTGGCATTTCCCTCATGGATTCTATCATGATTTAGTAACTATGGGGAAAAAACAGAGTGGTACTGCAAAAGTATGATTTGAGTTATTCCTATTTCAAAAAAATGTACACTTACTTCTGTAAAATAAAATAATACTCTGTAGAGCTGTACGATATGGACAAA
Source organism: Synanceia verrucosa (assembly GCA_029721515.1). Classification (NCBI taxonomy): domain Eukaryota; kingdom Metazoa; phylum Chordata; class Actinopteri; order Perciformes; family Synanceiidae; genus Synanceia; species Synanceia verrucosa. The sequence goes on from CM056567.1 coordinate 19,917,885, forward strand.
ATTTTATATCCCAATAATGATACGTATACAATGTAGTATATTTTTTCTGATGTAACATTACTGGTAACATTAGTTTTTCCCATTGTACTGTCCTCCTCTTTACCTCTGTTTACTCCCTAGGAACCAGTGCCGTGAACCAGTCCCTGCTAGTACCATTATGTCTGTGCTTCATACAATGAACATACATATGTACTATGTATGTGTGTATATATACATATATATATATATCTTGTGTTTCCATATAGTAAAATCGCACAGCTGTAATACTCTACAATTATCAATTGTTAATCTTTCGATGACTTAAACGCAGCCGACTAGCAGCATCTCCTTCATTAAATCACAGAGAGACAGGCTGTCTGACTGCTCAGTCCCATCACTGCACACTTATCGCACCTCTTCTCAAACTTTCCCTGAGACAAACAACCTGGCCTCGACTTGTAGTGTAATTGTGCTGCTGTCTCTGCTGCAGGCACCAGCAGCACAACTCATTATAATGGTGAGACAGCAACACAACAGAGGTCTTCCCAAAGGAAACTGACTGCGTCAGTCTTCTAACAAAATGAGCCTGCGGTTCATTAGCTTTGGTCTAACCAGCGCTATTAGAGCTATTTAAATCTGCATAAAGACGTCTAGTTGTTCCTCCTGTAATTACAATAGGCTGAGTCAACTGCCCGCGGCCAAATGGTCTTCCTCATGGGCAATTTGGTCTCACTGGTAAAAGTCGCTCGCTCACAAGGCTCACTTTGACGTGACCACACCAATGTCAGGTAGAGATGCATGTTGAAAGACAAATGGATGTTCACACACACAAATACACTTGTGGTCATAAACAGCAGGCCAGCCCTTACCAGCTTTAACACCAGCTAATTGCTCATGTATGGCTCCTTTCAGTCCACACACGCACACAGCAACAAAGCATGGCGTCTACAGCTGTGACGTCTCACATGTGGTGCTGTGTTGATATAAGGAGTAGCACAAGTGGAAAATTGGAGCTGGTGGGGCCAGACTGCTAACTTCCTGATAGGAAGAGTGAAGTGGAGGTTGACCCATATATATATAAAGCAGCCAACAGGCTCCAACACTGAGGGAAATACAGACAAAGGGTCTGTTTAGCTCTGTGCATAATGTAATGTGGACTCAGCTCAGTGTTACCCAATGAGATGATTTGATATTAAGTAAAACAACCTCCGTCACAATGATGTCACTGCCATCAGCTTCTCCTCACACTCACTTTTTTCAATCCCCAGAAATTAAGGGAAGTTGGTATGAATCACTAAACTAAAATGAGAACTACTGAAAACTTATAAATTATGCTGGCTTTCATTTAACACACACTCAACAGTTTTAACTCATTTAAGCTGTTTTTGAGCAAAATAGCACAAGCGACGCTGAAAACCATTTATAAATAGACAAAGGGAGCTTTGCACCGCAACATGGCACGCGGCTATAACGAGGCGGTCTACTTTTAAAACTAAATAGAAGTGCAGCACAACCTCTCTGTTCTGATCCTCTGGATAATGGAAGTCATTAGGAGAGAATACAATGTTCAGACGTCTGAAAAGACACGTTAATGTTAATCTGCTGGAAATATTAAACAGTCAATAGTCATCATATTCAGAGGATCCTAGAATGTTGTTTGTAAAGATTATGGTCATATTGCATTAAACAAAAATAGTCTACACTTTATTTTTAATATTTTTGACCGAAAAAAAAAGATATTTTTTTCTCATATCAGATGACAGTGAAGTATAATTCCAATTTCTATTTCTGTATAATTTCTCAATGTCTGATAAGAAGGTTCTGAGTGAAGGGCTACAAGGTCAGCATCAACTAAGGTTGTTTCATGGGTCATAGTGTTCAAAAACATGTGTCAAATATATAAAAATATACAGTTGGAACCCAAAAAAATACACCAGCAAACAGTCTGTCTAGGCACCATTCTTCCCTCCAATCAGATATTTATACACACAAAGTACAAAAAGTTACTCCAGTCTCAGTTTTCTCATAAGTTTTTAAGATATAAAAAGTTTATCTGAAGCAGTGCAGAGGTCTAGTAGTTTGTAATTATGATGTTGTGCTGTGGTGTGGCATTCCCCTCTTAAACATCCATTATGGGTATTGGAGCTCAGTCTGCCCAAGATTACCGTACAAGACTTCTGACTAAACTCAGTTTAAGAGCACCAAAAGGCACAATGGAGGAGAAATCATGAGTTACGGATGGAAAATCATAATCATTTGAATTGTGGGGAAATGGCTCAGTTTTTCTGTTTAAACTCAAGCTGTCATAATTCTGGTGTCAGGGGTCAAATGGGTAGCAAAAATAACACAGACTTCTGTAAACAAAGAGGTGAAGTGTGTTTCCTGACCAGAATCTCACACCAATGACTGCTCACACCAATCTCTGCTACAACCTCAGACTTATCAGCAGTTAAGTTCCCAATCTAATCATGTGGGCACTTTCACAGTATAGGAAAGAGCTGTAACTGGAGTAATCCTCCACAGCACTTCAATTCATATTCATACACCTAAAATACCATCAATGCAACTACTCATTCTTACAGTTGGTCCTTTTTTGTGGCTTTCAAGCAGAATAAATAAAATTCCTTATATTGCTCCCTCACATTTCCATTGGAATATTATATGTGCATCTCACTACTTCTTCCATGTGGCATTGGTTCAAAGCTATATAAAAACTGTTGCTGCTCTGAATTTGAGTCGCCTGGACCGGGACATCAGTTCATCTCAAATGCAATGCTACAGATCAGTGGTAAGGAGTCAGGTCAGTGCTCTTTGGTCCTGACTCCGACTCCTTACCACTGATCTGGGAAACCATGCTAGCCGTACTGTCCTCATTGTAAACAGCACAGCGGCTTCAAGTTAAACATCGTGGACTAAGTTAAGACTAGCTCTTGTGTTTCCATCGATCCATTGTATTTGAAACACAACGTGGTCGTGATCGAGACTCACTCGTTTGGTTTGGCTGAAACAACAAAAAGTGACTCAGATCGATCCACCCCAGCGCCATAATTTTGTCACACTTTCCCCCTGAGCGGAGTTTGCTAGCGTGCTAGCCACCGATGCTAGGCGCTGTTGTTTTCATTTTAGGAAACAACAGCGGCGGATTAAAAGTTGTGTTTAATAAGCATCTTACCCGAGTCTGCCGGGGTTTTCATCTTCGTTGTGGTCTTCGGTGAGCTGCTTCAGTCACTTTCCCCGTCGACTCGTAACTTTGTGGAGTTTCGTTAGCTAGCGGTTAGCCAAGTTAGCTAACGAAGTTAGCAGTGACACCCCACTCCTTCCTCCGGTGTTGTTCTCACAAGTGGCTTGGAGGATAAAAACCTGCCCCGAATCTGTGCTCGCTTTAAAGTTGAAAAGCCCGCTAACTTCACATTAGCTTCTGTGTTTTATCTAGGCACACCGGCGGCTTTTGAAAAAGTTTTGTGCCAGGAATATTTGTTTCTAAGTACGCAGCGTCCGATGCCGAAAGTTGCCCCAAGCCTCTGGGGGGGAATCCAGTCGCCCGGGTGTGAATGGCGCAGGTCGAAGTTTGGAGGAGTCGTGGTCTCACTGGAGCAGCGGAATGCGACGAGTCTAAACGTCCGTCCCGTTTGTTGTAACGGTGTCGCATGGTCGAGTCCTCCTCCACACCATCATCCTGAGGCGCCTCTGAGAGGAACAAAAATCCCAAAGCCAACTCTGTTCTTTCTCTGCCCTCTCTTTCTCCGGCACAGACTTTTCTTTTTCCACTTACTCACTTCGTGTTCTCTCTACCCCCCTTCCTCTGTCGGGTGTCGTGTTTCGCTCTCCTCCTGCCACACGGGGCCGCCCACGCTGACCCACGGAGGGAGGGAGGGGGTGAGGAACTGAACGCCCACTTGTTGCCAAAGATCGTTTCTCTAAGAGTGTGACTGTTTGTGGAAGATTCACTCCAACAGTGTGGCGGGAGGAAAAACAAGATCAGGGAGTGTATAAAGGTTATAGTAAAAACCCCAATACTGTTAAAAATTACAGTAGTCTATAATTAATTAGGCAAAACAATAAACACAAATGAACTACAGCATTTTGAGTGAAATAAAATTGTCATTTTAACCAGAAAAATACAGATTTGTCTGGGTATCGAAGCCCTATTAACCTAGATACAGCAAATGAAAATGTCTTCTCCCACTCAACCCTCAGCCTAATATCCACCATAGAAGAAAACTGGCAAACATCAAAAAACTGTATAAAACATTAAAAATCACAGCAAACCTGGAAGGGTTTATCAGTTGTGTGAACAAGTAGAAAAACACTGGCAATAACAACCTGTCCAGTTCAATAAATTATTATTCAATCAATAATATCTATAACACACATAAAACTCAACTCAACTCAAATTTTATTTATTGAGCACATTTAAAACAACTGGGATTCATCAAAGATTGATTGATTAAAAGGCCATGGATGGTAGAATGACCCTTACAATGCCGCAAATTACAATAAATAAATAAAATAAAATATTAAATTAAGCTATATAAACACATTCCGTAGACATTGTGTATGAAAAGAGAAGAATATCCTGCTGGAGTTTGCCAACGATTGAGTTCCAATAAAGTATTTTATTTAAATTTCAGAGAGACTCATTGTCGTAATAGACGATCTTCGGTGAGGACCAGTCGCTGCTGCTTCCAGTTTATCGTCCCGCTCGCTCCCGGTTGGCGCGTCATGGCGTTGCTGTGGAGACCCCGTTTTGCCGCGGGTGATGAGGAGCTTCGTGTTTACCTGTAAACTGCGACAACAAGGCAGCCAGGGAGCCGCCATGCGCCATTTCTACACGGAGAGGGAGGAAGGAAAGGCCAATCAACAGGTGTTGGTGGCCGAGGCAGCCCGAGAGACTGTAATTATAAGAGGACGTCGCCTGTAGCCTATCGGGCGCTTATTAGCAGTATGGGCTCACACACACACACACACACACACACACACACACACACACACACACACACCTTTCTCCCTCTCTAATGAAGGGCCCTCCAGCACTTGCATCTGCTCTGAGGAGGCAGCAGACAGAAAGAAAGTAGCAGTAATTACTCAAGAGCCTAAACTGGAGAGCTAGGGCCGAGCTGAGCTGAAGAGGATGGAAAGGAAATGAAGTGGAGAAGAATAAAGTGTGTGGACTGTCTTTTTCTCTTTCTTATACCCAATCAGTCATCACACTGTTTTCTCCCATCCATCCCTCCTCATGCTCCTCATTTACTTTGAGTGGCAGTGAGTGGGAGGTGAAGGCCAGCCAGTGGGAGAAGCACATCCACACAATAACAATACAACAGCAAACATTTCCTGTGTCACTCGGCTCCTCTTCTTCATGCCCCCATACGATCCACTCCTCCTCTTCCTCTCCACTCCTCTGCTCTGCGTGGATCCTTCATCCTCCTCAGCTCTGTAACATCATCTCCCACTTTCTTTTTATTCGCCTACACCTCTCCTCCTGCCCTCTACCTCCTCATGTTCTTCCTCCTCCTTGCCTTCCTCACTCCCTCCTCTCTTCGTTAACAAACAGGTCTACATTAGTGTGTGTGTGTGTGTGTGTGTGTGTTGATTAGAGTTTAAAGGAATATTTTGCCACTGTCCATAATGAAGCGACTGATGCCACTCTCATGTCTGTCTGTTCATTTCAAGGATACAGCTGCGTATCAGCGTAGTTTAGCACAAAGCTAACCTGGTTCTGTCCACAGGTAATAACATGCACCTACCAACCTACTAAATAACACGTTATGTCTAATTTCATATTAGTCCTTGTGCTTCAGCTGGTACAGAGTAAGGCTAGCTGTTTCTTTGTGCTAAGCTATGCTAACCTCACCAGCTTCATACCACAATCAGAAACAGAAAAAAGTTTATTGCCAAGTAAGTTTGCACAACAAGGAGTTTAACTTGGTATCTTGGTGCATGACATATAAACATGTAAGACCCAAAAGATAGTAAAGTGACTTAGAATAAATATAATTACGGGATGCAAAAACTGATTTCATGATAAAAACAGACAGAGCTATACAGTACATACAGTGCAATATGGCAGATAAACAGAGACAAAAACTGTTATTTAAACATGTTATATTAATCATGCAGCTATGAGAGCGGTATCACTCTTCTCTCAGAAAGTAGGCAAATAAGAATATTTCTTAAAAAGACAGTTTTCCTTTAATAGTTTGATCACAAGGTCAACATTTTTATAAAAAGTATGAAAATTGCAAAATGTTTTTTTTTTTTAAATTTTTACATATTTTTTATTGTCATTTTACATTTAAGGGAAAACAACATGACAAGAATAACAGTAACAACACCCCAACTCAGATATGTAGAATGGAATTAGAGAAAAAAAGATACATGTGACTTTAGAAAGCACACATACAAATAGATGAGTGCATAAACAAATATACAGTAAAGCTTCCAGTTATTTGTCATCTGTCTCGTCCAGGTAGGCAAGGAAGGGGCCCCAAATAGCCCGAAATTTTCCAATTGAATTTGTCCTTGTGGACCTAAGTCTTTCCATTTGTATGGCTGAAGCCATGTCAGCCAACCAAAATGTTGTTGAAACCCAAAGGTATTCAGCTCACTATTAAACTGAGAAAAAAAGCAAATATTCACATTTGATAAATTGAAACATTGTTGACATGCCACAGAAGCACATGTAAATAATAAAAATGAAAGATGGCTGATCTCCATGTGTGTTGTGCTGACTGGGCCAGAAGAACAGAGTGTTATTTATAACATGTGCTTTTCCTGTTATTGCAGTTCAGAGCATTTGTGGGATTGTCTCCTTTGTCCTCTCGCTCTGCTGCTGCTGACCTTTTGCTCCACAGAGGACATGTCAAGACAGACACCTTGACCAAGTGGAGGTGTGAACGATCCCGTTGTGTCTGCTCTGCTCTGCATGACGACGTCAGAAACTATCACAGGCTTGTTTTCACCTCAGTTTACAGTTTGGACCAAGAATTTACCTCCACCAGTTTTTAACATTAATATCAATTAGAATAGTCTCTCTTTAATAATTATGATATATGGTCACCCTTTTTCAAGATTCAGGATTCAAGATTCAACAGATTTATTTGTCACATGCGTAACATGTACAACAGCAGTGAAATGAAATTTGCAACGACTCCACTAACTGTGCATTTGAAAAACATAAATAATTCAAATAAAAGCCAGAGGAGGCCCTTAACCCCCAGGACTGGGATTCAGAAATTGTCCGACCTCTAGTATAAAAATGTAAAAATAATATTATAATAATATAGCCTGTTCAAAAAAAAAAGAAGAACAAAACTGTATGTACATAATAAAAGAATAGGGAAAGTACTATTACTAGAACCTGTTATATAAACAGTTAACATGGCCACAAAGTCCTTAACAAACTTAAGAGGGGAAATGGGCCTCATAAAAATAAATATAGTTTTTATGTCTGTATTTGTTCTTATTATTTAAATATTGTACTTCAGACAGTTATCTTCCTAAACACAGCATTGATTTAGGTATAAATAATGAATCGATAATACTCTAAACTCCAAGCCTTGTGTCTCACAGCAGTACACTGAAGTTTGAGGAGTTTGGCTGAAATATTTGCTAGATGACGTCTACTGAAGTTCTAACTTCTTTGCTCACAGTGACTTAAGGTCAAGCTCTGTCCTCGCTGTTTGGCTTCAAACTGAAAGTAATATAGCATGTTGATGAAACAGGAGGGACAGAGCAGCATGTGACACACGGCCGCATGTGAAGGAGGCGACAACAAAAGCTCAGCAGGAGATCTGACGGCTGCATACGTGTGAATTGGTGGGGCGATTGGGACTAATTGATCACCAGAGTCCCCGTCAGTTCATTACTGAGGTGGTAATGACCCTCATCAGTGAACGGGAGCAATCAATCACCACTGATTGGTAAATGGTAAAGAAATACAAGAATTGAGGGATTAATGAACGAGGATATTGTAAAACGTGTGATCAGTGGGGATCTGGTGATAATGCTCTTATTTAGTTTCACTGCTGTCGCACGTTAGATGGGATCAGTATAGTTTCAGATCAGTTTTAAGGCCATTCAACCTTCAACAATTTACATTTGCAATCAGTAATAGAATAGTGACATGGAAGTTTGAAACTTTAAAACAATATAAACACCAACACTGCCTTGCACTTCTTAGTGAAACCATGTCATTGTGTTGTTGCTGTATTGACACCACCTGGCTTCAGTTTGACCCTGTCTTTTTAGTGTGTGTGTGTGTGTGTGTGTGTGTGCAGGGGAAATAAAGTATTAAAATCCCTGATGCACAATTTCAAATCAATGTCAACGTGAAGGCATGGTGTTTTAGGGTTGATGTCTGTGTTTGGTCTACGGGTAAGCGTTTTCTTTCTGAGGAAATCTGCCATGTTTTCAAAATGGAAAATAGGCCTGAGGGGGCAAATGGTAGCCGAGCCACACCCAGAGTGAGCAGCACTCACTCTCGACAACAAAACTGTAATGGGAGAGGCCTTTTCACGCCAGCCCGTCTGCATGCATACAGAAACACACTCTCACACAGCAGTCGAGTCAAATTATGAGGCTACTCATGCGTTCGTGACAGCGAAACGTCTGGACTGGCCGGAGGGGAAAGTTTCTGCCCGTTGGTGTTTTGTGCTAAAGATGGAGTGATGAAGACATTTTCCATGTTGTGTTCTTTGCTCTGCACTATGAGTTTTTGTGGAATAGGGAGGCCCTTGTCTGTGTTTCTGTCTGTCTGTCTGTCTGTCTGTCTGCTGGCTGGTCAGATGATGTGTCTGTCTGTCTGTCTGCTGCTCTTGCCTGTCAGCAGGACAGCTTTAGATGTGTCGATAATATGGAAAATAAAGGGAAGAGGCACATGGAGAGGTTTTAAAAGAAAGGAAAAAATGGAGGTCAGGAGAGGAGAGCTGAGGAGAAAGTACCAAGGATCAGTGGAGGGGGAGGGGGAGAGACACAGAGAAAGAAAGAGAGGGAGAGAGTGAATGGGTCCTTTGTGATCAAAAGGCTTGTTTATTTTCTTGGCGCTTGAACTCCTCAGGAGCTACGTTGGGCCTGTCTGCACTGTCTAGCTCCGGTCCTCATCGCCTCCCCGACATCCCAGCAACCAGCTCTGAATGACAAAGAGGAGCCGGGTCATGTCCAAACCAGCACAAGCACATTAAGCATGGAAAACATCATTATAAACAGTTTGAAAGATGATGTGCAGGGCACGCCAGGGTGTCCAAAGGAGAGGGAAATTTAGTCAAAATTGAGTTCGGACAAATATGATGCATTTTTATAGTGTTAGACAGCAACAGCAGAAACAGGAATATTTACAGTTCCATGTTTTAAAGGGGAAATAAAATGATCATTTCCACATTCACATTGGGTTTCTACTTTCTGCCTTTATGTTCAAATACACACTATGTCTGACACACACACACACACACACACATACACACACATTTTAGCTCCTGTCTCTTTAAGACCTCCTCCTGAAAAAGCCCTGCCTGTTCTGATTGGCTTGTGAGAAAAAAAAATATTTCTGAAACCCAACTCCAAATCCTTTTTTTTTTTTAAACAAATGTTTTCTTTTAGACTTGCAAAACTACCTGTTCAGGTGTAAGAGAGCATACGGTGCATGCAGACAAAATGAAAGTACAGTCCCCTAATGTTACCGTACATACATTTGAGCTGCACTGCACTTAACACATCCTTTTTAACACAACCTTTTTATTTTTATGTTGTTTCACCTGTTCAGTGAAGCCATACAATATATGATGTTTGAGATTAAACACTTCAAGAAACACCACTTTTAGGGGAAACTGATTTTTGACCTTAAGATAAAAATACCCTTAACTCAAGGTGCACTTAGAAGTTTTTTCCAGGGACTTGATGAGTGTCTACAAGTGAACCAACTTCAACTGAAAGCTGAAATACTCATTTAGAAGCAGAATGACCCTTTTCATTACAATGTATCTGATACTATAATATGTAATTATACCGTAAGTGCAGTGTGAAAGGGTCGACGCGGCATTTTGACGCGGATCAAACGACTCTCCAATCGACCCGGGAGTTTATTGGCTCGGATCGGATCGGCTGCAGTGTGAAAGTCAAGTCGTGTCGACTCGCTATTTACCCGATGATGTTGATATGCCTACCTATCGCGTCCTGCTTTAGTCGCTGAGCAGCCTGTCAGGCGGTCACTGTGAAGCTCTAGAGCTGCAGAGCTGATCACTTATAGGATCAGACTTCCTGTTGATCTCCAGAGACCGATCTCTGAATTCTGGTGTGAGCTATGCGACTGTGTTTATATACAACTTCTATAGCGATCTGACACACCTTTTTATTGATCATGGCAGTATGCATTAATACTAGTATTAGTATTAGTACTGCGCTGGGTTTGTACACTTTGCAAACGCATGGAACAACAACGTCAACATGTGACTCGCCGATCCAAGCCATGTTGATGCAGGTCAAAAAAATCCCGCTTCGACCCACTAATGTCTGTGTGAAAGCAATATTGGTGTGAACATGGCCTCAGTGTTGCAGTCACTTGGTGGCTTTCTTTCTACATTTATGGACTTAAGGAGCTAGAGGTACTTTCATTGTAACACTGGGCTGTTTTTTTAGCTGGATCATTTTTAAAATCTAATGCAGTCTGGCTAGTTTCTCAACATTACCAACACTAGCTTTAAGTCCGGCACCAGGGCTTGTGCATGATGAAGTACTCCTCTGCTCTCCTGTAAAACCTCTTCAATTACAAAACATTACACTTCATTATAATGCATTACATTATATTAGGTTGCATCAGACAGACACAGTCGTAGAGTATGCAGTGAGTCCCAGTCTGACACAAACACTCTCTGTTCCTCTCTCTCTCTCTCTTTCTCTCTCTCTCTCACTCTCTCTCCCCCAGCTGGTATTCACATGTGTAATGGGATTAACGCGTTCCTGGGTCGGAGAAGAGAGAGAGAGGACAGAAATGGGTGGAAAGAGGGGAGGATGAGGCCATGGAAGAAATGGGGGAGGAGGAGAGAAAAGTGAGAAAGAAAGAGAGAGAGAGAGGGCTGAAGAGGGGAAGGCTGAGGGGGAGGAGAGAACAGGGCTCCTGAAAAGGAAAACAAATGTATAGAGGAAAGAAAGAGGGGTGGTAGGGCTCTTTCCATTAGCTTGTTATGAGGCTACAGGAGGTCACAGGGAACATTTCAGGCTCATTACAATTTCAGGGAGGACGGCCCTGGGAAGCTCTATCTGCATACAGTCTGAAGCTAAAAGTCTCAATCTGCCACAGTTGATCATTAAAAGCAGAGTCATGCTGAAAACAAAGAAATAGGATCAATCTGTAAATTAAAAGTTGAGAATTCAAAGAAAAGCTGTGTGAGAAGAAAACAAATGATGAGAATAGTGATATGGATGCCCTCAGCTCACTAAAGTTGTCAAATCACTATATTTGAACAGAAGAGCTGACACTGAGCAGGAAAATAAATTATTAATATAATATCTATTATATCTATTATATATATTAGCATTATTTCAAAGCCTGGGCAATAGGAGCAATTTATTGTCTTTTTTTATATTTTGTCTTCTTTTCTTTGTTTTGTTTTGTTAAGTGGTTAATAATTTTTATTTTTCTAAATTGCTCTGCTATGACTTTTTTTTTTTAACTATATGGATGTGGTGGATTTAACACCTGAGAATGGCTGGTGTAGTGGAGTGATCTGAAAAGCCCCTGTTGTAGTATGGACAAGGACAACAGAGCTTTTGGAAAATGACCGGTCACTAGCTGTGAATATTATTATTACATGGTGCAATGTCGTCATTAAGCTTTATTTATTGATCATTCCCGGTCCTGATCAGATGTTGCACAAAACTTTAAAATAATCTGATTAAATGTGGATTTGGGATCGACAGTATGTCACCGTTCTTTCATAGGTAAGGTGTGTCTGTTAGTGGTTCATGTGATGGAACATTAGCCTGTTGCCTATTCCTAGCTTTGTCCATTCCTATAGCTCACTTTTCCCTCCATATTAGCTCATATTTCTGAAGAAAACTTTATTAATTTCACTGTTGTTTTAGTTAAATAATGCATGCAGGAAAATGTTTATCAAGTTGCTCTGCTCTTATTCAATCAGTTGACCCTCTGTAAAAAATGACAAATGTTCTGAACAGACATGTCAAGAACTAAGTGACTGTCACATTGTTTTTTTCACAGATATGGGAATAATAGTCAAAAATATCATTGAAATACATAGTTTTATGTAGTATCAGTATCAATATTTTCTGCCCGCCTATCGAGGACAGGCCAGTAAAATTTCTCTTCGTTTCTTGAATGTTTATACAGTATGTAAAAACCTGGACTGGATCATGAAAACCCAGACAACTTCCACCCATCTCCAATCTCCCATTCATTTCTAAACCCTGAAACGTTCTGTCAGCTTCATCATCATCTCCACTCCTTTAAGATGAGACATTTCAGTCTGGATTTTGCACTCATCAAAGCACCAAAACAGCAGTAATTAAAATCACCAATGAGCCTCCTGCTCTCTTCAGACTCTGGCTCCCTCTCCATACTCCTTCCTCTCAACCTCAGCGTCACTTTCGACACAATAGACCACTCAGTCCTCCTCCAGCGTGTACAGTGTAATCTGCATAACTGGTTCAGCTCTCTCCTGGTTCACATCCTACCTCACCAACATTTTTCCAATACATCTCCATAAACAACTTCACATCCCACACCACGCTAGTAACACATGGTGTCCCTCAAGGCTCGGTGTTTGGTCCCCTTCTTTTAATCCTGTACGTGCTACCCTTTGGAACCATTTACCACCATTTACTCCAATTTTATTGTTGCGCCGACAACACACAAGTGTACCTGTCAACAAAAACAATCACCCCTTCCACAGTCTCCACCCTCACAAACTGCCTCTCTGCAATAAAATCATGGGTAACCGCCAATTTCCTCAACCTCAGCGGCAATAAATCTGAATTTATCATCATTGCTCCCAAATCCCTCCTCCCCTCCATCCAAGACTTCACACTCTCCATTGACGATCACTTGGTCACTCCCTCTCTACAGACCCCACCCTCTCCTTTCAACCTCATGTCCGTCAAATCACCAAAACAGCCTTCTTCCACCTCCACAACATTGCCTGTCTTTGTCTCATCCTCTCTGAATCTGCAGCTGAAACTCTGATCCATGCCTTCATTTCCTCCAGACTGGATTACTGTAATAGCCTGTATAGAACTCAGCTGCCCGGTTACTCACCCACACCTGCTGCAAACACCACATCACCCCTGTCCTCCAACAGCTCCACTGGCTCCCCATACAACAGTGCATCCACTCAAAGATCCTGCTCATTACCAAATCCCTCAATAATCTGCACCCCCCATACCTCATGGACCTTACACAGTTCTACCATCACTCCAGGTGCCTCCGATCCTCTGACTCCAACCTCCTCATTCCCATCATTAAATCCAAGCATCGCACCTTGGGGGTCAGGGTCTTCTCCGTAGCTGCCCACACCCTCCGCAACTCTCTCCCCCCAAACATACCATGCCTCCAACTTACTACATTCATTCAAAACACAATTAAATACTTAAGCATTTAACCTCCATTAATATTTCACCTGTTTCTTCTGTCTGTTTTATGTTTTTTTTGCAAAGGATCATAGAGTTTTCATGAAAAGCACTAGATAAAACTGATACATTCATATTATTAGTAGGTGTGTAAATGATCAAAAACATTATTATTGGCAGTAAAAGAGGGCCCCAAATTCAAATTTTGCTTCGAGCCCCATGGAGGCTTGGGGTGACTCTGTCCGCAGATGATTGCTCTGCATAATGAATCACACACAAACACTCACCATGTGGCTGAGTGTGAAAAAGTGAGCATTTAATTAGCCAGCTCTTCTGTGGAGAGACGACACAGTCACGTTCAATAAAGCTTTAATGTGGAGAGAGATAGAGTTCAGTCCTTGGAGAGGAAGAGGGACTGCAGAGAGGAATGTGAGAGTTATATCTGACCTATTTGCTGCCCTGTGCCAAGTCTGTAATGGAGAGAGAAGAAGATGAAGAAGAACATGAGTAAGGGAAACCCGAGAGGCCGAGTGCACAGACGAGAGGTCTCAGTGAGTGAAGGAGAGAAGTGTGAGTTGGCAAAGACGAAGAGAGGGTGGAGGCGCTGGGAGGGGAAGGGGGATTAAAGAGCTGAGCTGCCAGCAGCCAGTCAGTCAGACTAAGGTATGTGTGGAACGGTGTCAGTCTATATAGAGCTCAGTGTGTATGTGTTAACAGCCTCCTCTGTCTATCTCTGGAGGAACTCCCTCTTCCTATTCCTATTGGCACCATGCACCACTTCCTCCCATAATACACTCCCCAAATACCCAGACAAGTTCGTCAACCCTGTCAATATAGAAACACACCGCCTGTGTCCTGTATATCAGAGGAAAACTGCACCCTTGTGTATTAAAAGCACATGTCATCCTCTTCAGTTCACCTTTTTAAAGGAACAGTGTGCAGGATTTGGTGACAACCAGTGGTGTGGTTACAGATTGCAACCAACCAATACCCCTCCGCTCACTCCTCCAAAACCATGGTAACACAGTTTGCCTTGCTCAGAGGTCATCCATACCATAATAACAGGTATGATACCATAGGTTTGCAGCCTCACAAGCATTCTGAAGCACTACGGTGGCCTTTAGGAAACATAATAATGTGAATAACTCTCACTAAAGGTACTGAGCTACTGTAGAAACATGGAGGAGCAAAATCCATAAAGGGAACCTGCTTCTTAGTTTCATTCGTGATTATACACCAATGAAAACATAGTTAAGAATATTCTGTTTCTGCTAATATAGTCCCTCAAAATATTACACAATGTCCATTGACACGACCTCACACATTTCCCAGACTTACTTTCAACCGTCCCAATAGGGAACATGCTTGAACATGTAGAGTTCAAATGTGGATTATGGCAGCATCTGCACTGAATAAATAAAACTGGTTAGATTGTGAACACTGTTTGGGGCCATGTTGCTTTTTTAAAGCTTTATCAATCCACAAGGAGGCAAAAAATCAAAACAAAGACACACTACTCTTTAAGAAGTTGTTACATGTTCGTGCATACATTAATAACCCACTTAGCTGTGGTTGTATCTTTAGCTTTCTGGCCACCTGATAAATGTAATTCCACTAAACTGTGCATTCCTTGGTTTCATCTGAGATCATGTAGGTTTTAAAGGTATATTTCTTGTTTATGTGGATATGGAATAAATCCTCTCGTTTGTAAGTCTGTTCACATTTGCTGGTCTACCATTACCTGTACCCTCCCTCTAGAGACCACAACCACAAGAAACAAGAAAGGCTCATTTTAAAGTTGTTTTAAATTGACATTATTACATTAATTGAAACAGTCGCAATCATATAATTCAACATTTACTATTACATCTCACAAGATTTAGCAGTGTTCTGTAGAAATGCATGTACAGTATTACTTCCTGCATCAGCACAGTGTGTGTAACACACTGTTGTACCGGTTATGCAAATTTTCCCTGTGATTAGAAAACAAACATACAGGTATATACATTAATATGGGTTATCCTTTAAATTCATCAGGTGTACACAAACATGACACCAAAGGGATACTAATGAGATCATTTCTTGCTAAATCGAGAACTGAGTCTATAGTCTGTACCTCTTGTACACCATCAAGTAAAAAAGAGTCCTAAAACAGACCAGTCCAGTCCCCTGTAGGTGGTTAAATGGCTAAATGCTTCCGATTCAGGAAGCTAATAGTGGCTGTAAATCACTCTGAGTTAGATGTAAAATTGAATTTTGCAGTGATAGTTAATGCTAACAGGCTCTTTTCCCTGCAGAATCTCACAGTGCTTCATTCATATGTTTTACTGTCTGTTGACAGCAGCTACAGAAAAGTAGGTAAAAGTGGACAGCGCCAGCAGCAGCGACAAGCCAAGGAAAATACTAACGAGGGGCTTAGATTTGGTTCGCTGTTCCACCATCATCTTCATCCTCATCCTCACCCCATTTTCTTTTTGTTCCTGTGCTTGGTCACTCGGTCCTTTCTCTAGTCTGTTTCCTTTCTTTGTTACTCAGCAGCCTTTCCCCTCTTCATCCCCTCTGTTTTTAGTGTTTGAATATGAGGCATATATTTAGACTGACATGTATAGTCTACTGTCTTATGCTGTTCACGCATGTGAGGCCCTGTTGTACGTCAACACTTGTCTGCACCTGCATGTCTCACAGACAAATTATAGTCACTGTACTGAGAGATCATATATGTAGTGTATGGTTTGGATGCAAGGAAAATATGACACAACTCAACCAAAGTCCAACCAAACTCAAACAACTGAGGTGGAGAGAGGAGAGACTGGCAGCCCAGGCACCTCTACATAATATAGGCTGACTGTCACCTCAACCAGGTGATGGGCTTCACGGCTTAAGGGCCACACCCCTAAACTCTGCACAGCATGAACAGGAAGTGGACTGAAGGCTGAGGGGCCGTAGTCCTGATGAATGTAGTTCCATATTCAATCTTACTCAGAACTCTTTTTGCTTTTCTAAGTGTTTCGTTGGCCAGATCCACAGCCGAGACTCAACTGTTTTCTGTCCCACAAACCCTGAAATAAAAACTGAAAAATTGCATCACATAGAAGGTTTTGGCTGCTTAATTTTCCCCCTCTGCTCAAAGGCAAAAACCTCTCTATCATTTTCCAGTTATTTGCATTGGAATTACTGTCTTTTACACTTCTTTTATTCTTGGATATATTTGTTATTCGTGGTTTTGGCTCTGAGCTGCCACTCTCACCCACAGTCACTAAGTGGTTGGTGGTTTAGATTCTTGCTTAAACACTCTGACTGACAGACAAATCAGTTGTTGATACGATCAAGCATTTGACCCCTGAGTTACAAGACGCCCCCCCTCCCCCTACCCACAGAGTGATCCTGCCACCTACAATTATGAAGATTTCTGCCACTGGCTGCAGTGTGGGCAGAGTGTTGGCTAAATGGTGTCTCCAGTATTAAATATCAGATGGGTTGGGGCAGGGTGGAGTGTGGTGGGCTTGGCTGCACACAGTTACGCTCGGATGGCTTTGTATTGAGACTGAGTTTGTCTGAGCTAGGTTGAGATTGGCTGGCACTGTGTTTGTGTAGGTTTGGCTGGGCTGGGCAGGAAGCAGCCTATAGGCCCAGAAATGTGCAGGAGTCCCGCTCCTTTTGGCTGAAGTCAAGAGCGTGATGGTGTGGTGATTAGCCAGCAAGACAACGTGCCAACCATCCAACCATCCAGCCATCCAGCTGGCCGCAAGCAGCCGGCCACCTACCACACACCCCGAGCTCACAGTTTTGTTTCTATAGCTACAGAGAGACTGTCTGCCTCACCGCGGTTACCAGAGGACGTTGTGTCTGGATTGTGGGAGACAGTCAAACGTCAGAAAGCAGATGTGTCGTCGCATTGGTGAGCACATTTACATTTTAGGCATGTAGCCACGCGTAGGTCATCATTCAGAGACATGATGGCTGGTTCACACCAAATCCATCCATCCTGAGGGGGAAAGCCCCAACCTGAGGGTGCACAGACCAGATAGAGTCTGGAGAGATTCACACCGTTATTTTACTTCTGACACTTTAAAGGGCTGCAGTCTTATAAAGGAGGAGTGAGCGGAGGGGTGTTCACCTCTAGCTGCCAAATCCTTCACACTGTTCCTTTAAATAAACCACACTGAGCTGTCAAACTGAGAATAGCTCCTCAGCTCTGTACTAAAGTACACCTTTGAGGTACATGTGACACTAGTGTGACATTAGTAGCTCCAGCCGACATGTCACCTCTGAACCTTCAAAAAATGAATATACACACATGAGAACACACTTTATTCTTCTTTCATTCCTCTTTAAACATCTCATGACTCTGTGTTGGACGACACTTTGGAGGGCCCTCAAGCCCTACATTGCAAACCACTGGACCAAATGTAGTATTGATGAAGTTAAAAGTAGCTCCACCTCAAACAGCATGATGCATCAATATTAACAATTAATAATGTAATACAAGAAAGAAGACAATATAATTGCCATTTTCCTGCAGAACAAATACTTTAACTGTTGAAGTATTGCTGATAATACTTGTATACATTTACTGATCCAGCACTTCTACCTGCAGTGGTTTTCATGAATTTATTGGCACAGTTCCTGAGGAGTCAATAGTTGTTGAGGGTAAACCTCATTAACTAAACAAATAAAAATCAATAGTTCAGGCTCATGAGAGCACTCAGTTGAAAGCTGTTTGCCCAGGAATTTTAATATTTATTCAAAATAACTCAAACCAGTGAGACATGTTTGTGTTGGTTTCACAACACAGACAGTTTAACTGTTGAGGCAGAATTTACATGGGAAATGTAGGAAAACATGCCAACTGCTATAATTTGATTCTCCAATTCCAAACCAGCTCATTTGCATGAATTATAACAGAGACCAAGAGAGAAAACGTTGTTTATGGTGGCTCGCAAATAGATGGCAGCTTTTACAGCCTTCATCTGATTGGTTATGAAAACTTTTGTTTGTTTTAAAGGCCTTCAGTCCATCAGTGCTCTGCAGAGAAATCAAAAACCATTTGGATGAGCAGATTTGTTTGAGAGGAGTCTAAAACACTCCTGATCAAAATTTTAAGTCCAGTTGAAAAATTGCAAGAATTTACATTTTACACTGTTGGATCTTAAAAAGGTTCGAGGTAGTGCTTCAAAATGCAAAAAGAAGAAATGGAAGTGAGACCAAAAAAACTGGAGTAATTTATTGCAAACAACCATTAAACTGAAATAGGCTGGTCATCAAGACCGCAGCCTTTAAAAGCCTAAATCTTCACAAAAATGTGGATTCAGTGTCATTTTCTGTCAGCTATCCACACTGGCATGACCTCCGTTTTTTTTTGTCAGCACCTATTCCCATCGTTAAACACCACAACAAGATGGGAGGTGTCAACTTTTTATTGGATTGGTTTAATCTTGCAGAAAAGTATTTTTATATTTCTGATCGTGTGTGACCGTCACCAACCCCCTCTGGAAGCTGTCATGACCTCCTGATGGCAAAGGCAATAAAACTTTCTCTCTTTGAACGTGGTGGGATTGTTGAGCTGCATCAGCAAGGCCTCTCACAGCGTGCCACTGCTGCTGAGGGTGGACGCAGGAAGACAGTCAGTTTAAACTTCTTAAAAGAACATTTGGGGTTGGATGACAAGGGAAGTTTACAAAAGTGGGCACTGGGTCCAGACAGTGGATGCCCCCCGTGAAGCCATCTTCCCCACTTGAGCAACATTCCCACTAGCCTCCTGGAAACACGAGCATCAAGCAATTTTTATGTGATAAACAAAAATGGAGCAGCTTCCCATTATTGAGTCCTTTTTGATTTTTTGTTTTTTAATTGTTTTTTTTAGATGTGGTCTTAAACTTTTGATCAGTTGATGAACAGCCTATTTCAGTTTAATGGTTGTTTACAATAAATTGTGTATTCATTTTTTTTTGTCTCACTCCCATTTCTTCTTTTTGCATTTTGAAGCACTACTTAAAACCTTCTTAAGATCCAACAGTGCAAAATGTAAATTCTTGCAATTTTTCAACTGGTTTTAAAATTTTGATCAGGAGTGTAATTGTGACAAGTGATAAGAGGTTCAAAAGGCACTTCTAATATATTAGGGGAGGGTATTTTAACGTAGTAGAAATGTGGTTGAAAGGATGTGATTCAGGCTTTTTTCCTTTAGTTTTCTCAGCCTGGATGTTATTTTTTCATTTCTGTATTTCTGAAACATGGATGGTTTTAAAGTCTTGACATCAGACTTGGCGCTTCATTCAGTCAGAGACTCTTTCTGCTTCATGATGAAGGTTCAGGGATGGCTATAACAAATGAAAAATGACCCAGTCACTATAAAAAATGAATAAAAATGAATGAATAAAAATTAATAAAAAAATGCTTGTTCATGCAAAATTGATTTTGGGTTGAAATTTCAATTTCGAACTTCGTTATTTTCAAGGTTTAGTGGAGGCAGGTCATTTTTTGACCCTTCTTAGAGTGTTAAGACAACATAAGGGATAAAAGACTGGATATTAAGAGCACATTTAAGACTATTTCTGCAGAGGCATGACAAGAAACGTATGATCAGCACTTTATTCCTGTTCATGTTCCCATTTGAGTTTTCATGATCTTCTCACAGTGAATGAGTGCCACCTAGTGGTCTGGAGAACAAACTACAACGTAACGTAATTATCATGCAAATTAAATATCAATTCCATTAAAAAAATAACATGACTGTAGTTTGAAAAAAGTACAAAACTTATGACAAATAAGATTTATTTTTATTTTATTTGTATAATATAAGTGTCTTTCTTTAAAAAATGTCAGGGAAGGGTACACAAGAATGATTAATATTAAAGCAACATCTCTCTGTGTCTCAGTGTTGTTCAATGAATTGTTCCACATGAAAAATCATGCTTGATTTGTGAGGAAGAACACACATTTAAAGTATTATTTTGTTTTCTGTGTTTTAATATTCTATCATTTTCCCTGTTTTTTTTCTCGAGTGTGTTCACTGCTGTAAAACTTGGTTATGTATCTTTTTTGTCAAGACAAATGGAATTTTTTGGGGCTGACAAATGATGATATTTTTTTCAAACTAAATCCTCAAGATCAGGAAACAGATCAGTGTACGATACAAGTGTTTCTCTGCTGCTGTGACCTTTACACTGTGCTCTGGTGAGGCTGAAGCCGACCATTTCACGGCTGCTTCACACCTGGTATTTCAATTTTGGTTTCCAAACATTTGGCTCATTCACATCTGGCATGTAGAGTGTGTGAAGGTGCAAACACAGAGGTTCATTCACGGTTACGGAGCATCAGAGTGAAGACGGAGTTGGGACCGAGCAGGAGTTATGGAGACAGAGACAGAGCTAGTTTCTTGTTTGCAGCAGGCCGAGTTGCTCCTGAGGGAGCTGTGGGTTACGACATGTTAGTTCCCAGAAGAGAGAGACTGGGACTGACTGGAAACACACACACACACACACACACACACACACACACACACACACACACACACACACACACACACACACACACACCGGGCCACCCAGGTCTGAACCACCCAGGACCAATAGCAGCATCATTATTTCATGAGGTCGGTCCATGAGAGAGGAGCTGAATGTCAAAACTGCACATCATCAGTTTCACACAAAAGCCTCATATCGGCCTTTTATTTCACCACGGCTGGCATCTGCTAGTAGAATATATTTCATAAGGTTGGTAAAACATATGAGGTTTAAAGTCTTCAAGAAGAAATATAAAGGGACATTAAAAAGAAAAATGGCCACATTGACACTTGATGAGATTTTTTGGTCTCAGAAGAAAGTGTGTTTTTCTCAGGTTACTGTGTTACTGCTGCAAATGGCCGACCGTGGCACAATCCAGTGGCTTTGACTCTGTATGTCAGCGCCCAGTAATTTGCTGGACAGGGATCTGAGGAATCTAATCTGCACCCTGCAGCTATCTGTAGGTAGAGCTGGATGCACTGGTATCATTAACTGGGCGTGGGAGGAGCTGTGGGCATTTGGTTTGGCAGAAGTGTGACTTTACAAAGCTGCAAACCACTCTGGATCCATGTCATGAAAAAAGAGTGAGGAGGACCAGGCATGTAGAAACTGGCTGAGGAGAGGTGGTTTTTGGAAGGAAAACAAGTTTGATCTTCTCTCCCTAAACGACAACAACACAACATGGAAGATGATGGTACTGCTGGACAGAAGTAAGTTGTAATATGTGTGCAGGGGCGCCGCCAGAAATTGTGGGCTCAACAACATATTAAATATAAAATCCCTGGCAGCTCGCAGGGCTCCCGTCCTGCTCCAGACCCCCTGAATCATTCAGGGTTTCCTTTCCTGACGGCACCCCCGAACATGTTTATCTGCCAGAATGGAAAGCAAAGTGCACATGTGCTAAAAATCCTCCTGCTGTCAGCAACTCTCAACAAAAGGCCAAACTTCTTGTACACATCTCAGAGGTAAACATGTCCCACTGGATGGATGTATACTCCTTAGTTACAGAGCAGATTCAGACTAACAATACAAGATATAGTCATTCTCGTAAAGAAAATGTGACGCATTACTATAAAAAAAGAGTTTCCTGGACCAACTATCCAGAGACTTCAGCAGAGTCTGGGGGCAGTTGGATATATTTCTGTGGTTTATTATCACCATGGTGACAAACATCCCCTACCCTTTATGCTATAGATGGTAGAGCTGTTCAACTACATTTCTGTTTTATTTGTCGTTTCATTTGGCCTGAATGAATGAAATGATTGGACAGGGTACCTCCTGGCCTGGGACCACATGAAGCTGTGTTTCACTGAGTCAGAAATGTAATAATGTACCAATATCAGTTTATTTAAGTTTCATTTATTAGATATGTGATGTGATGAAATCTGGCAGTGGTCTCAGCACACGTCTACAGCCCCTTTCACACAAGTGTGAAAAGGTTGTCATGGCATTTTGACCCGGGTCAAATGACCCTCCAATCGGCTGCAGTGTGAAAGGCATCCTGTGTCGATCCCAGTGATGTTCTGATTTAGCCTGTCATCGTGAAGCTCCTGGGCAAATAACGTAATAAGTTATTATGCTATTGGCCAAAAGTTATTACATTATTGGTTCAGTTCTGTTATTAGTGGTTTATTATGTTATTTGCCTATTATACATTTTAAAATGGTAAATTTATTATGTTATCGACTGTTAGCAGTGTGGAAGAAGTACTTAGATTGTTTACTAAAAAAAGTACCAACAACACAAATTAAAAATATGCTGGTATAAGTTGTGCATTCAAAAGTACTGCAAATATAAAAGTATCAGCATAAAAATATAAGTAAGAGTATATGCAGAATTCTAACATATCACTAGATTATTATTAATGATTCATTATAAATGTATATGGTGTCACTATTGTTGCAGCTGGTAGATGTAGGGTTCATTTTAACTATAATACTGACATATCACAGCTTATTGATCAGATATTGTTCTATTGAAAGCTGTGAAATAAGTAAAGTGAGGTAAAAACTATACAATATTGGCTCATAGTGGAGGAGGATGTAGCATACAATAAAAACAGCAAAATAAAATACATGAAAATATAATTTTTAGAAATGAATGTACTTAGTAACATGTCATCACTACCACAGAGCTGAGGAGGGCTACACAGACTGATTATAATTATCATTATAATCTGCATCATTATCATTATGAACGACCACCTTCATATTATTATGGTATTATTTTTGTTTTTTTATGGTCAGTTCATTAATTATTGATATGAACATATTGATTAATGCAGCTTTAATGTAGAAGAATAACTTACTGAACAACATAAATACTAATTAACACACATTTGTATCTTTTGAAAAAGCTATGGTTAATTTTTTTTACTGATGCAAAATTAAATTAAAATCTGAATTCTTATATTTATACATTAGTCTTGCATCATGTTTGTGTTTATTCTGGGAGATATTTTCCACCTGCTTTTTGTTTTCCATCATACATCTTTTTGCTTTTGCATCTTCGACACGGTCATTCTTGAAAACGACAAAACACCAACAAAGACGCAGGAGATGACTTTGGTCTAAATTCGCACTTTATTCCTAACACTTACAGGTTTGTTTCGTCCCCGTTTCCCTGGCCCCCAAAACAACAGGCACACAGATAGCGATGAGTTCAGGGACAGTGGAGTACAGTTTGAAACCCAAACGTTTCCAACAGAATCAGGTTATAGAATCAACTCAGACAGAGAGAGCCTCAAGGTCAAAAAACAACAAGCATTGTAAGCATACTTCAAAACAGAAAGAGGACCCAAAGAACAGATACTAAAGCTTACAGAGCAGTGTTTGTTTCATCTTTTATGTTCAACCATCATCACCATCATCATCGTCATCAGGCTATGTTAAAGAATACTTTTTACAGCCATCAGAAAAAACATGGGAGTTATACAATGAGGAGAAAAAAAGGAAATCAAGGTGAGAAGATACAGTGGAGCTCTTTGGTTTTCACTATTGAGGTTTTTTTTCTATCTTTGCTGTCCTCTTAACCTTTGGATTTAAGCTGCATTGTAGAAAAAATAGAAAGGAAAATGCTTTTTTATTTTTTTTACTAAATAAACTATAAATGGGGGCAAACAATATCGACTGAAGTTATTCTCTCATCTTTTGTTATCAGATTTTACATTTTGTGTTCTAAAAGGCCAAAAAAAAGAGTCTTATGTGTTGCGGTGACTTGGAATATTCAGCAGAGTAGTAAAATCAACATTCACAGCCACAGAAGAACTACAGTAGAAAACTGTCAAGGCCTGCAGTGCTCTTATTGTCTGACAGTGTTATTACATTGACGACAGGCGCTGGATAGCTTTTATTTTATCAGTTACAGTCCCTAACAAGAATCCTGAATGCTTATGTACACATGGAGTGACTGTGTGTGTGTGTGTGTGTGTGTGTGTTGTGTTTGTAGTGTAGCGTCTCGCTGTGGTGGTTTTTAACTTTGGTATCATTCTCTGTCCACCACAGCTGAGTCAGAGCACACAGGCACACAGACAGAGCTGCACTGCTGTCGGAGATGAGCAACAACCCACAAAATATAAAGGAGTGTTTTCTTAATTCAGTCACACTTCTGAAGCTCTGCGTGGATTTTTAACAGCAAGGGTCGAGCAACACGTCGACAGCAGCGATGAACACACACACACCTTCCTCTCTGCAAAACACGGCCGTGTCCTCAGCGCTGCACTGGGAACAGTGAAGGTATTCTGCAGGTTAAAGCCATAAGAACAACTGAAAAGCTTTGTTTCTCCACCATCAAACTAACTTGCTAGGGCCAGTTTCACATCCCTCGCTCCTGAGTTCAGACAAGTCATGTCTCTTTTTTATTTATTTTTTTTTGTCATTAAAGCTTGAATGTGTATTTGGTTTTTTTCATCAGAATAACAGAGGTATGAGATAAAAGCCCCTCGTCCCTGAAGAGAAGACGGAGGCGATCAGAAAGCTTTTTAGAGAGCAGAGGAGGAGACGTGAACGGAGGAAATCCACTCCACAGGACAGACATGTTGGATGTTAAAGCAAAGAAAGCTTGAGCTGGTACTATTTCATTATTAGCTGACAGCTCACCACACTCTGTAAAATGTCCTGAAGCAGCAGCACTGGGTTGCACGAGCTGTTCGTAAAATCTACCCCGAAGTTCGGTGGTGAAGTTTTTCACCAGTGATTAAATAAATCAGGTTGCACCATGAAAAATACATGTCTCTGTGGCAAAGACTTTGTCAGTGAAGAAACATGTAGGAGTCACTGTTAGCATCTCAAGCTATGACATAAAAATGATTTCATATTCAATTATGCTATAATCAAATTATCTAACATCTCTTAACCTGAACCTCAAAATCAAAGATGGCTGCTCTGAGCAACGAGCTCATCTGTTTTATTTGTGTGTTATTAGTCATCCACTCAGAATGCTAGGTGTTAAATGTGAATAATGCTGCATAATAATACGTCGGTATTAGCGAACAATGGCTAGCGTGGCTAGATTTGGAGTGTGATTAAACGAAGAGATGGTGCAACTGAAAACCATATAAGTCTGATCCAACATGAGAAACCCAACATTATGAAAGCTTATTTTTTTTTCAGCATTATATGGGAGTAAACACTGAGTGAAGGTTAAAAACAGTAATCATAGGACATGAAGACACAGTGTCCCCACAAAGCTAATTTAAAAAGCGTGTTTTCCTCCGCCACGGTTTCCCTGCTACTTTCTCTCTCTGTCTCAGGTAACAACAGTCTTTAGGTTTGGTTTTTACTTTGAAACATTCGTTTTGGCATCTTCTCTTCTTTGTCTTGATCTCAAGAACAACCACCCCCCCTCCCCCCCCAACCTCACAATGACCCCTGAAAAACTATTACAAAGATCCAGAAAGACATAAATAGAATCCAATAAATACATAAATAAAGAGTCAATAAATAAAGGTGAGAGACAAAGAAGTTAATAAAATACAAACGGACCATTTTTCCCCATCCCCGAAAAAAGCACACACCTCCCTCACACAATAAATACAAATATTTTTTTTCTCCAACAAAGAGCCCGTGAGAGATAAAGAGTTTTAAAGCTTTTGGTTCTTAAATCAAGTCGTCGTCTTCAGTCGTCATCATCAAGGGATAATAGTCCCAGTCTTTTTATACATCAGCAACTAGTAAGAGCAGTTGAACATAGATTATTTCCCCCTACAAAAACCTAGAAGAACTAACGGAGACATTCCCTCTAAAAGTGGACGTTTATCACCCCTCATATCATCTTTATCACTGGTTGCCTTCAGTTCCTTCAGTGTGTTACATAAAACTCTGTTTTCAACCTGTCCTTCATCCAAACTGATCGCTCTCAAATATATCGCCTCACCTCAAATCAAACATATTTATAGCTGATCATTTATCATCTGTTTGCTTTCATTATGTCATTGTTATTATTATTATTTTCACTGAATGCATGGTGATGCATGTTGGAGGTGACTCAATCTTGTATGTAGTATTTGCTTCTTTATCTTAATATGTGTCCCTGCTCTTACTCTTACAATAATATAACTTTGGCTGAAGTTTCATTCATGTTAGAATTAACAGAAACCAGTTGCAGCCTGTGAAGCATAAAGCATAAGCAATAAAAAAACAACACAGTGCCTTCTTTCTCTCACGCGTTCATGAGAAGCCTCAGAGTAAAGAGTGCATCTTTTTGGTGACAGATGGGTTTAAAAGACATGTTTTGTGTTTCACTGTGATTTGAGTGCATTAGAAACAGTTGTCACGACGATGACATTGATAGGAAATCTGTGTGAAAGCAGGTCCAGGTTGAAAATGACCAGAGTTCACTGAAGTCTAAAATAAGAGCTATTATTGTGTCCAACATGTTGTGAAGGAGTGTTTTACAGTTTGGTTTGGATGTCAGACACACACACACACACACACACACACACACACACACACACACACACACACACACACGTGCGCACACACACTTGTGCATTGGTTTGGTTGGTCTATTTGGTATGGTTGTGTCTAAACAGTTTTGCTTCTCAGTTTTGGCTTTTTCACAACATTCTGGATCAACTTAAAAAAGCTGCTTTTATATTTTCACAGTTATTTCCACCCATAGAGAAAAATAATAAAACAACCGGAGAGACAAGAAGATATGAAAATAGGCAACAAGTCGCAAAAAACCCAGCACCTCCCCTCCCCACCCTCCTTCCCGCCGCATAATAAGTAGAAAGCAATGAGACAAATCCATACATCATTAACAGACACACTATGGAAAGCAAAAACAAAAATATATATATATATATATTCTCAAAGTCAGTTCGTTGAGGTCATTCCATATTTTATCCATCCAGGAAAAAGAAAGCGAGAACAAAGCCGAGGTTGCTGGTGGAGGGAGGGAGGGAGGGAACGATTTCTGTCTGTCGATACAAGAACAGCAATCACAGCTAAAGACACACAGACAGACAGGGCCTTACTCCCCCCTTTACTCCCCTCGTCCTCCCCCTCTTTGTTTGTATTTGGTTTAGTTACGGTTCAGTCACTCATACATAATTAGTAGCAGTAGTAGTAGCTTTTGGTTTTGGGTTACTTTTTGGTTTTTTGGTCCGTCGCTTCAAGCGCACCTCCTCCTGCTCCTCTTCCTGCTCCTCTTCTTCTTCTTGTGGCTTTCCCCCTGCAACTTTTCATCCCTTTGGCTCCTGACCGTTTCTCCTCCTCCTCCTCTTCTTCTTCTTCTTTTGGCCCTTTGATCTGATCTTTGGAGACAAAGGAGAGGGAGGGATGGAGGGCAGGGGTTTGGGGGCAGTAAGGGGAACACCGGTGCTTCACCTCTTTCTTTTGTTCTTTTTTTGGTTTGGACTCGTTCTTATGCTTGTACTGTGTGTGTGTGTGTGTGTGTGTGTGTGTGTGTTTTCCCTTTGACACTGCTGAGGTTTTGTCTGGACACTCGTCTCCCGGGCGAATCAAGAGACAACGCTGCCAGAGGCGATGCTTTGGTATCCAAGAGTGACTGTCTGGTGGTAGATGAGCAGTCTGGAAGATGACATGATGAGGGGATGAGTGTGTATGGGGCGATCATAAATAAAAGAAGCCAAATAATGCTGAATAAAATCCCAAGTCGGCCCACGACTGCCTCTGGTATCCTCTTTGTAGGCAGTGGAAGAATGGTGGAGTGTGTGTGCTCCTGTGTGAGCGAACCTTAAAGATGACATTATTATTATTAACTATAATGGTCATGATCATCCCTACTGTTGGTGTTATCCTATTTACGTGCCAGAAGAGTGGGACTCAATGGATACCACAAAGCTAAGACATTCACAGGGATGCTTTTTAAACTTGTCTTTATACTACACTGAGTATGGACTGGCATCTTACCTGATGCTGTAGTAGGCTACTTATAGCAGTAAACTCCACCTGTCTGCCACTCCAGGCTGGTTAAAACAAACTCAGTCTGCTTGAATGTACAGTAAGCTATGTTTCCCAGTGTAAAGCTGTATCGAGAGGTAGGTATATATCCTGCATGTGGGATCAGTTAAAACATTAAACATGCACATTTGGCAAGAAATACCATCAAAAACGATGAATACAAAATAATAGAAAAATAGATGTTTTGTAAAGATTAAAATGGGAATAAAGTAAATCCTGAGTGAGATGGAAAATGCTTGGCATGAAGCAGATGAACTGAACTGAACCTGGACGGATCAGGATGCAAAAGTCTTTTTGAACTAAAGCTTTTCTCTCCGTTTGTTGTTTTTTTGTTGTTGTCATTTTTGGTTTTCAGTTTTTGGTATTTGGAGATTTTGGTTTTCATCTTTGAAAGCGTGTGTTTCTCTTCTAGCATCTTTTTTCTTTTTTTTTTTTAATTTGGTTGCAACCACAGGACCTTCCAAGCTTGTTAAACAAGTCATTTCTTCTTGCCTCCCAATTCTCACACACAGTTTGGTTTCTCATCCCTGCCCTCAGCAAGTCTATTTTTTTCTCCAGTCGATAAAAAGCGCGCTGTTCGTTTCCTGATGCCAAGCAGAAACACTCCTCAATGCCACCTCTCCAGCTGTAGATCATTATTTGGTTTCAAATGTCCCCCTCCGTTCAGCAGCTCTCTCCATCCTCTCCATCCTCCCTCTCTTTGCTTCCTCCCGTCATCCATCTGTGTATATTTTTGGCTTCAGAAGACTTCAGCGGGGAGACAGAGAAAGAGAGGGATGAAATCGGAGATGGATCAGACAGAGAGATGGCTTTGGTTGAAAGGCGAGGTTGTAAATTTAGATTCTTAAAGCTCCTTTAACTCGTCCTCTTCCTCCTCCTCGTCCTCCTCTGATAAGATGATTTGGCTGTCAGTCAGGGATCACTCAGCCATGGCCCCTCCCAGGGGCGGTGGTGAGGCTTCGCTGAAGGAACAGAAAGAGGCGGGACTTGAACACGGTGATGCGGACTCCTCAGGGCATGAGGTCATGCTCATGAGGTCGCTGGTGCCAGGGGGTGAGGACTGGGAGAAAGAGAGCCTTGGACCACACCCGCCTCCGCTGCTGACCAGTCCCAAGGCTGGTGTGGAGGCTGTTGCCATGGAGCCCGTCACCATGGGGAGGAGAGTAGGGCGGTTGAGGAAGAGGGAGGGCCGGAGAGACGGAGGTACAGGTGGACCCCCAGGTACGCCCAGGAGCATGTGAGCCGCTCCACCCTCCAGGCTGGAGATGGGCAGCTGACCACTGCTGGCTGCCAGGGCTGGTAGGGATGGAGGAGAGGACGGAGAGATAAGACAGAAGGAGGAGAGAAGAAAGACAAACAAGATGCAAGAAAAGTGATATGGAGGAGGATATAGAGAGCATAGAGGGGAAAACATGGAGGAAGGACAGAAGAAGAGGGAGATGGAGAAAGGGATTAATGGAGGCAGAAGACAGGAATTAAAGAGAAATCAGTGAACACATCAGACCCATCATTCAAGATAAGGAAGATACAGATGATGACGAGAGGGACTATAAAGATACACATATCTATAGAGCTACATCTATAGCACAGACATGAATTATTTTAGGATCCATTCATTCATTCAAGTCACAACAAAACTATTTTCAAACAAATTACTGCAAAGCAGTTCCTTTCAAAATGCTGTTATTGACTTTTTGAATGTTGAGTGGTGCAAATGATCATCAATGAAAGCATTGCAGATGTGTTTTTACTACACATGAACACAACTGGCACACTATTCCATGAGATGATGAAATGGACTGGTTGTGAACTTTAATCTCATCTTGTTGATCGCTATGCAAAAAAAAAAAAACAGTGGCACACTGCACACTTTTGTTCACAAAAGCTACAACAAAATGTGTTTTTCAGCAAAGAGTAGAGTAAAAAAATAAGCTTATAATAATGTAACCACACTATTTATTTTCTGCAGTCCTGATAATGGTGCTGCTATGATGCATAATGTTGCACTTTGCAGGTCAGGTTCAGGTGGTTCATTAACACGTCTTTCTTCAGTATGACTAGTGGTGTAAGTAGTTAAATTCTTGATGTGTTTTTCAGTGTTTCCTCAAATCTTATATGAAATAAGTAAATTGACTAGATTAGAATGACTGAACTGTTCAGTGTAATCTGATGACTAAAATGGATATTTGACACACAAATAAGACTGAATAAAAAATAGAGAAAACTATGAAGGATAAAAATTAGATGTGACACAATAAATAAACATAGTCATTTTAGGACTAAATTGAAAGGAGCTACCAAAATGAACACTGTCACCTAGTGACCCGAAGAGATTTATTTATAATATAAATAGTTTTTTAAGGCATCATTATGTGGTATTTCAGTGAGAGACGGCCAACCCCAGCGCTGAAAATAACCTTGTGTTTTTCTGCTGAATGAGGCGTCCATCAGTCAGAGCTCAGCTGTAACACAGAATGACACCTGCCCACTGCTGACTTCCAGTGTAATGGTCAACACTTTTATCCATTAGAGCGCAGTGAGTGTAAACATTCATAGCGTGTGTGGGCCCAGAGGGATTCAAAGCAGAAATCCTTTTCACGTCAACACTTCATCTCAACCCCAGCCTCTTTTCACTGAGGCTCCTCTTTCTTCCCTCCTGCAGCCTATAACTCTATCAGAGCCGCCGGGGCCAGAGCTGCACTTTCCATAACAGGCTGTATCCTTCTCATCAACACATGGCCTGGAGGGGGTTGGCTCTGAATGACGCTGACTGGAGCGGGAGACGAGGCGAAGGTCTGAATTGGCGCTACAGGGAGATGGATCACATGAAGGATTCAGAGCTGAGCTCAACGGACCTTATTTGTGATGCTTAATTGATTTGGCAGCAGATCGTCTCTATCAAAAGGGGAATTTTGAGTGGAGACTAGTTATTTAGCCAACAGGCCTTGATATTGAGGGAGGGGATTGTGCCTGTTCAACTGTTTCCTGTAAGCTGACTTGGCCTCCTAAGCTTTGCCATAAGGGGCTCTTGTCACTTTGTGATAATAGCAGTCTATTGTATGAGACTCAAATTGAATCTTTCACCATACTGAGCGATTCAAAAAGTTTGTGCTGAGGAGGAGGAGCGTGCGCCGGGCTGCTGTCGTCTGAGGCTACGAGGAAATTCATTTTGGGGAGAATGGATGGGTGAAATGGGAAGCAGGCTTTAGAAATGGAGACTAGAGGGGACAGTCTGCAT